>SJXQ01009629.1:38332-98830 GCA_006408695.1 Aepyceros melampus | reverse complement strand
GAACGGCAGGCCTTGCAGAGAGGCGGGGAGGACCTTCCAGGCCAGGCCCAGGGCACGAGCGAAGCTCTTGACGTGTCAGGAGTTCCTCTTTAGAAAGCGAGCCGTGAGGGGATAGCGCAGGGGCAGCTGGCTGCAGACAGCTGCCGTCCCAGCGCAGCGCCAGGAGCAGCCCCGGGCGGCGCCCCTCCGGGCAGCGGTGGGCTCTCCTCTCTCCCTCTCTGTCCGGGCCTCGGGTCCTCCGTGGCCCGTTCAGGGACAGCATAACAACCTTCACAGTCCACCTGAAATCCTGCCTTCCCTCTGCCACAGGGAGCTTGATTCTACAAAAGAAACCAAACATCAGAAATATGTCCATCATGAGTAGGGGTGTGGTCGGGGTTAGTGGTGCTAGGTGTTAAAAAAGTTCCCTGCAAACACCAGCCATGTCCTTCCCAGGAACTCTCAGGACTCCCAGCTTCTAACTGGGAGACAGAAAGGCAGAGCAGGAGATTCTCCTTGGTCACTGCTTAACTTTCTAAAGGAGCTGATGCCTTGGGCCAGACTCAGGTGTGAGTCTCGTACCACACAGCTCTGCTCGGGGCCCACAGACCCACGGGGAGAAAGAACCCCCATGGCCCCTGATGGTAAGGTTTTCCCTCCTGGGAGAAGTTTCCCCAGATTATGCTACATTTTAGTTTAGTTTTGATTGAGACCACATCTCCCCACGTGGACTGGTCTTCCCTACACTATATGCCAGGAGTGACACTTGAGGCTCTAAAAGTTCCAGCACCAGCTGGAAAACAGATGTTTTCTCCAACCTAAGTCCCAGTAAAGTTTCACAATAAGAAAGACGTTTCTGGTTATGGTGGAACTGTGAGCAATACAGATTAAAATACTAAAGTGGGACAATGTTCATTGTTTCTGGACATACCTGTCCTCTGTTGCTGTTTGTGGGCCAACAGAATCTATTGTTGCCTATGAACGCACCCCCAAACTTGGTGGCTTCAACCGTCATTCCCATAATCTACACCGAGGCTGGGCTCGGTGGTGTGGTTCCTCGGCTGCATATGGTGACTCCTGGGCTAGCCCACCAAGCTTTTATCTCCCACACACGTCTGGACTGTCCACTGACATGGCTGGGACCAGCCTCGCATCCCTCTCTCTAGGAAGCCTCTCCAGCAGTGGAGGCCAGAATTCTTTCCAGAGTAGCTCAGGCCTCCGTGGGAGACACTCCAGGAGAACAAACCCTAACGCCCTCCTGAGGTCCCGCTAGCAACGCAGGTCTCGCAGCCCAGAGCCGCGCCACGGTGGAGGGGCTCAGGTGTGAGCACTGGGAAGCTTGCTTTAGAGTCAGCACGCAACAGTGGACCCCAGCCCTCCTCTGACATGACGGGCCAACAAACAGCAGCTTCACCAGGTCGACCTCCACCCACTGCAGCCTGGGGGAGGGGGCACCAAGGGAACAGCGTTGCTCCTTACTGGCTGCCTCTGGGGGCAGACCGTCTGACCTCTCTAAGCCTCCCCTGCTAGAAAGTGACCACAGAACCTTGCCCATGGAGCTGATGGAGGTGAGGTGCTGGAGGCACGCTAGCCGCCACCTATGGCAGATTCTCCATGAGGAAAGCAGCTGTTTCTGTGGGCCAGTGGGAGCTCTCCAGCTTGGGACTATGTCTCTCAAGGGTTTAAACCAAATTAGAAATGTTTAAAGGCTTTTGCTTCTTCTTTTCTCTCTCTTGTTATTAAATTGAAAAAAAAAAAATGCTCCTTACTGGCCGCCTCTGGGGGCAGACCGTCTGACCTCTCTAAGCCTCCCCTGCTAGAAAGTAACCACAGAACCTTGCCCATGGAGCTGATGGAGGTGAGGTGCTGGAGGCACGCTAGCCGCCACCTATGGCAGATTCTCCATGAGGAAAGCAGCTGTTTCTGTGGGCCAGTGGGAGCTCTCCAGCTTGGGACTATGTCTCTCAAGGGTTTAAACCAAATTAGAAATGTTTAAAGGCTTTTGCTTCTTCTTTTCTCTCTCTTGTTATTAAATTGAAAAAAAAAAAAAAAAGGAAAACATTGCTCTTTGGGTAAAAGGACCCAGAGGACTCATTTCATTCCTCTCTGCAAAGAAAAAGCTGTCATGACCTTAGATGGACCCGAGAGGGCAGACTTGGGCACCCCTGCCTCACGTGTCCACAGCTCCTCCAAATGGGCGCCCTGGAGGCCTCTGTTCCATGTCCTGTTACTGACGAGGACGAAGCAGGGACTCGCTATGACTGGCGGTCGAGGTCAACAAAACCAAAACACCAAGCCTTTAGAAATTCACTTAATTAAAAAGGAAACAGAAGCTTTGTGCGCATTTATTCACCTCGTGCTTTATGGTAGTCATCCAGCTTGCTCTGGAAACAGGCTTCAGAGGTAAGAAAGGGGTGGCTAGGGGCTGGGAGGCCTCCAGGCTGGCTGAATTCCCTTCCACTCACTCTAGATTATTTTTGGAATACGCTGGGCTTGCTTTAGCCATGCAGCCAGCTTCCTTGGGCTTTCGGCAGTAGGGGGTGTCCTTGTCCTCCTTTGGAAAGTCTGTAGCACTGGCAGGCACTGCAGGCTTTGAAGTAATGAGTTCCAGGCAGTCAGAGTGGGAGCCAGTCCCAGACTCTCCCTGCAGAGAACTGCATCTGCCTCGTGACTCCATCCCCGAGGAGGAAGGTGCCCGAGGTGGTGGTGGACCCATGTGGGGGGGTGGAGCGTGCCCACAGCCCAGCAGTGACCTGAGAGGGACTCAGGGGTCACCTGTCTGAGGCATCACCCCTCCACACACCAGCTGTGTGACCCTGGGGGAGTCCCTCCCTCTCTCTGAGCCTTACTCGCTTCTTGTATAAAGTACAGATGAGTCAACACATAAATTTCTTAGCACAGAGAGTCTGGCATATAATAAGCATTCAGAGAATATTAACTGATAAATTCTGCGGCAAAAAGAAACGTCCTCACGTTGACAGACCAAGTCGGGCATATAGGAGACTTGTCACCAAGACTATTTCTCCAAGAGCACAATTATGGTTTTGTTTGGGGTGATCTTTTTAAAGGAAATAGCCTTTTTTGGGAAACATAACTTTTCTTGTTTGTTTTTCCTCCAGTTACAGATTGATACCTGTTTATTGCATAATTTTTAGCATATTAGGAAAGCATAAAAAAGAAAATTAAAATCACCAACAATCTTGTCAGTGGAGATAACTGTGATGAACATGATGTGTTTCCTTCCAGTTCTTTCTATCGTTTTTAAAAAGGAGAATATGCTGAGACTACTATTTTCTTGGACTTCCCTGGTGGCTCAGACGGTAAAGTATCTGTCTACAATGTGGGAGACCTGGGTTCGATCCCTGGGTTGGGAAGTTCCCTGGTTCCTTTAATGATACATCCCAAACTTCTTTTAATATCATTAAATATTTCTTCTGTACCTTGAAAATGTGTTAGTCACTCAGTCGTGTCCGACCCTGTGCGACGCTATGGGCTGTAGCCTGCCAGGATCCTTTGTCCATGGGATTCTCCAGGCAAGAATACTGGAGTGGATAGCCATTCTCTTCTTCAGGGGATCTTCCCAACCCAAGGATCAAACTCAGGTCTCCCGTATTGCAGGCGGTTCTTTACCTTCTGAGCCACCAGAGAGGCTGCTTCTGCTCCCTATGTTACTTGACTGGCCTTGCCATGTGGCACGTGGGGTCTGAGTTCTCTGGGCGGGGACTGAACCTGTACCCCCTACACTGGGCCCACTGGACCCCCAGGGAAATCCCTATATGATGATGTTAATGTCCTCACAAGATTTGCTGAATGAATCTAACTCCAGCCCCTAGTTTCTGAAGCCCTGTGTGTTGGGTAATTTATGTATAGGAAAGGACTCAGGGAGCTCTCTCTGAGGTAGGTATGATTACTGCCATCTAATCCACGGCAAAACCAAGCCCAGGATCATGGCACTGGTCAGAGGCAGAATTGGGATTCAAACCCAGTTTGTTTGCCTCCAGAACCAAAGGACTTCCCATTCCAGACATGGGCTGGTTGTCCCCAGAGGAGAATGTGGCCTGCACGTGGTAGGCATGGCGGGGTGATCTTCCTCTAAGACTGTCTTTTTGAGGGAGTCAAGGCTTCACGAGCCTGCTCAGTTAAGAACCTGCTCAGACAAAAAATGTCAACCGTCTCTTTCCCGGAAAGGATAACCAAATGGGCAAAAAAAAAAAAAAAAAAAACCCAGGGTCATGGCACTGGTCAGAGGCAGAATTGGGATTCAAACCCAGTTTGTTTGCCTCCAGAACCAAAGGACTTCCCATTCCAGACATGGGCTGGTTGTCCCCAGAGGAGAATGTGGCCTGCACGTGGTAGGCATGGCGGGGTGATCTTCCTCTAAGACTGTCTTTTTGGAGGGAGTCAAGGCTTCACGAGCCTGCTCAGTTAAGAACCTGCTCAGACAAAAAATGTCAACCGTCTCTTTCCCAGAAAGGATAACCAAATGGGCAAAAAAAAAAAAAAAAAAAACACCATACATAAAGGCACTCATTTGCATTACTCATCTGGGCAACGCCAATTAAAATCACCATTTGATGCCACTGGAAAGGCTGGAATGAAAAAAGCAGGCAATACTAAGTGCTGAAGAGGATATGGAACAACCAGGAACTCACATGCCCCTGGTGGGAGTGTCAGTCAGTAAAACCGAGACAGGCTGGGACCTGAGACCCTGTGCTGGAGTGCTGGACTGCTTGCACCTGGACAAACATCTCCCCAAGAAACCAGATGGCAAAGAAACTACACAGGACTAAACACGACCGCGTGTACGGGCAGCTGGGGCAAATTCCAGGCAAAAAATTAAAAAAGACGAAAAACCCAACTGCCACTTCTAAAGAGCTGGGAGCAAAACTTTTGTGTCGGGAGCAAAAGCAGGGTACTTCACATGCCCCCTGCCTCAACACCATAAAGAGGTGGACAAAACAATGAAGCCACCATCCTGCTGACCCCTGGACACACCCCCACCTTCGCCCCATATGAGGAGCCAGCTCACCCGGCCTCAGGGAGCAAGCAAAGGGACCTCTTACTTGTCTTCATGCCCTCCTGCAACCACAGGAACCCCAATAAAGCTTTGCCTGAATGTCTTGGCCTGGCCTAATCAATTTCTGTTGACTGGGGAAGGCCAAGAACCCTGGTCAGATCACTGCTGCTTAGCAGTATCTACTAAAGCTGAGCAAGTATATTTCCTACAATTGTAGGTGTGTGCCAAACAGCACCCGGATGTGTTTGCCCAAAACGCACATACTAAAGTGTTCTCCATGGCACCATTTGCAAAAATCCTATGCTGGAAAGGATTCCGATGTCCGTCAGCAATAGTGTGAGATAAAAGCAATGAGGTGAGGAGAGTGAAAAAGTTAGCTTAAAGCCCAACATTCAGAAAACTGATCCAGATCATGGCATCTGGTCCCATCACTTCATGGGAAATAGATGGGGAAACAGTGGAAATAGTGTCAGACTTAATTTTGGGGGGCTCCAAAATCACTGTAGATGGTGATTGCAGCCATGAAATTATAAGATGCCTACTCCTTGGAAGGAAAGTTATGACCAACCTAGACAGCATATTGAAAAGCAGAGACATTACTTTTCCAACAAAGGTCTGTCTAGTCAAGGCTATGGTTTTTCCAGTGGTCATGTATGGATGTGAGAGTCGGACTGTGAAGAAAGCTGAGTGCAGAAGAATTGATGCTTTTGAACTATGGAGAAGACTCGAGAGTCCCTTGGACTGCAAGGAGATCCTACCAGTCCATTCTAAAGGAGACCAGTCCTGGGTGTTCATTGGAAGGACTGATGCTAAGGCTGAAACTCCAATACTTTGGCCACCTCATGTGAAGAGTTGACTCATTGGAAAAGACCCTGATGCTGGGAGGGATTGGGGGCAGGAGGAGAAGGGGACGACTGAGGATGAGATGGCTGGATGGAGCACGGACTCAATGGACGTGAGTCTGAGTGAACTCCGGGAGTTGGTGATGGACAGGGAGGCCTGGCGTACTGCAATTCATGGGGTCGCAAAGAGCTGGATGCGACTGAGCGACTGAACTGAACTGCACATATACAATGGAATATTACTCAGCATAAAAAATGAAGTATTGCCATTTGCAGAAACATGGATGGACCTAGGGAATATTATAGTGAAGTAAGTCAGACAAATACTATGTGATATCATTTATACATGGAATCTAAAAAATAATACAAATGAATCTATATACAAAACAGACTCATAGACACAGAAAGCAAACTATGGTTACCAAAGGGAGAGGGAAGGAGAAACAAATTAGGAGCACGGGATTAATAGATAAACACTTCTATACATCAAATAGATAAGCACAAGGATTTACTGTATAACACAGGGAATTACATTCAATATCTTGCAATAACCTGTAATGCAATATAATCTGAAAAATACATATAACTGACTCACGTTGCCGTACACCTTCAGCTCAGTTCAGTTCAGTCGCGTCTGACTCTTTGCGACCCCATGAATCGCAGCACGCCAGGCCTCCCTGTCCATCACCAACTCCCGGAGTTCACTCAGACTCATGTCCATGGAGTCCATGATGCCATCCAGCCATCTCATCCTTGGTCGTCCCCTTCTCCTTCTGCCCCCAATCCCTCCCAGCATCAGGGTCTTTTCCAATGAGTCAACTCATCGAATCAGGTGGCCAAAGTATTAGCGTTTCAGCTTCAGTATCAGTCCTTCCAATGAACACCCAGGACTGATCTCCTTTAGAATGGACTGGTTGGATCTCCTTGCAGTCCAAGGGACTCTCAAGAGTCTTCTCCAACACCACAGTTCAAAAGCATCAATGCTTCAGCACTCAGCTTTCTTCACAGTCCAACTCTCACATCCATACGTGACCACTGGAAAAACCATAGCCTTGACTAGATGGACCTTTGTTGGCAAAGTAATGTCTCTGCTTTTCAATATGCTGTCTAGGTTGGTCATAAACCAATTTGCTGGCATGTTGAGTGCAGCACTTGCATAGCATCATCTTTCAGGATTTGAAATACCTTAAACTAATGCAATGTTATGAATCAACTATACTTCAATAAAAAAATTATTTTCATTTAGATTACTCACTTCATAATAAAATTTTCAAGTATTTTCTCAATCAATAATTATAGTAATATATAATTGTGATCATATGGGTGTCTGAGAGATTTGTATTACTATTATTAATAATGGAGAAGTTTATCAATAAATGGTAATGAAAAAAGAAAGTAAGTTGGGGAAGCGTTCCAACATGACATAGTCAAACAAAGGGTCAGAGACATGATATAGCCTGAAAAAAAGGATATCCTTAGAGCTAGGGCATAGGATATAGGGAAAAAATGAGGCTGGAAAGGCTGATAGATGCTGGGTTGCAGTCTTACTGAAACCACTGCCCTTTAGGTTTAAGTTTACCAATATTCTAAGACCATCTTTTATGATGTCCGAGACTGTACAGATAGTGTATACTCATGTGATAGTATCTGTATGTTTAGTGTTCACTGATTAAGAAAGTATATAATGGAAATGGTTATAAATCACTAGTAATTTTAAATAAGTTTTTAAAAAATTCTAATTACTTTAGAATATTGTGGTGGTTTTTGTCATACATTCACATGAATCAGCCATGGGGGTACATGTGTTCCCCATCCTGACCCTAAATAAGTTTTCATTTTATTCATCACCATAGCACCTCAGACTTTTTTAAAACAGTGGTGAGATGATGCAGAAATTGTTTATTCAATACACAGACAAACATTAGTGGACATATAGATTCGTTCCTGCCCCCACCACAAAGTGAAAACCACTGCTACAGTAACAGCAACAGCAGTGGCCACATTGTTTTTATTAATTTTTATTGGGTTATAATTGCTTTAGAAGGTTGTTAGTTTCTACTGTGCAGCAGTTGACTAGCTGTGCATATACATATATCCCCCTTTCTGACTTCCCTTGCATTTAGGTCACCAGAGTACCGAGTAGAGTTCCCTGCGCTCTCCTGTGCATCCTCACTGGTCATCTGTTTTATACTTGCTGTCAACAGTGCTTATATGCCAGCTCCCAGCTCCTGATCGCTCCCACCCCTCCTTTCCCTTCTGACATCCACACACTTGTTCTGTGTCTGCGTCTCTACTTCTGCTTTGCAAGTAAGATCATCTGTAGCACTTTTCTAGATTCCTCATATATGCACTGACACATGGTATTTGTTTTTCCCTTACTTCAGTCTGTCTCTAGGTCCATCCATGTCTCCACAAAAAATTACGGAATGGTTCACGAATCTCCATGTCATTCTTGCACAGAGGCCAGGCGAATCTCTGCATTGCTCCAATTTTAGTATGTGCGTTGCCAAAGTGAGCATGGTAGTGGCTACATTTATGGAATATGTGCTCAGTGCCTGTTCTAAGCACTGATGTGCTAACTCATTTAATTCGCAGAATGACCATATGAAGTAAACCTTATGATTACCCTGTTTATAAGCTTGTTTTTTCTTCCTTATACTTTTTCTTCTTTTATTAAGACTCAGAACTACTAACCTAAACTGTCACATCAGAGACTTTCAAGGGACTTGTGACCTGTGCTGTTACTGTGTACTGTTACTTAGGTCCCAAACTTGGGTTGGTAGTCAGCAAGTACAGAGCCTTGCTCGGAGTCGGAAGCTAGATGGAGCTCTAGCTCCAAGAGAATTTCTCAGGTTAAAGCTTACTCAGGAAGTACAGCGGGCTTCTTCCTTTGGTAACGCTAGCTCTTAGTGGACCAGAGAAGGCTCTCCAGTGGTTTTTGCCCCAACTCCTTAGATATTCTTTCTGTGTAATCTGTGGGAGTGAACTGGAAAGACTGGCCCTAATAACTTCAGGACAAAATCGCTTTTTTCCGCCCCTCACCATCTCTTTTGCTATGGCTTATACTGGCGTGGTGACACTCAGAAGGGACATCTTGCTTGCCGCGCATCCCTTTATGACTCACCACTTCTCCTGCAGTCAGGGCTGTACTCAGGAATGTGCACAGGCACACGTAGGATGGACGCTTCCCCTAGAAGTCCTAGCTTGGGACAGGAAAGCTACTCTGCTCCGCCCCGGGGGGCATCAGAGAAAAGGACAAATCAAACAAAGGTCTCTGTGCTAAGGAACCTGGGGTGCCCCCAGGCCTACCCCTGGGGCATCTCCACCCCACCTCGGTGGTAGAACCAGGAGGCGCCTGTGCTGGTAAGGGACAGACGAAGTCCATCGGAAGCTAGATGGAGCTCTAGCTCCAAGAGAATTTCTCAGGTTAAAGCTTACTCAGGAAGTACAGCAGGCTTCTTCCTTTGGTAACGCTAGCTCTTAGTGGACCAGAGAAGGCTCTCCAGTGGTTTTTGCCCCAACTCCTTAGATATTCTTTCTGTGTAATCTGTGGGAGTGAACTGGAAAGACTGGCCCTAATAACTTCAGGACAAAATCGCTTTTTTCCGCCCCTCACCATCTCTTTTGCTATGGCTTATACTGGCGTGGTGACACTCAGAAGGGACATCTTGCTTGCCGCGCATCCCTTCATGACTCACCACTTCTCCTGCAGTCAGGGCTGTACTCAGGAATGTGCACAGGCACACGTAGGATGGACGCTTCCCCTAGAAGTCCTAGCTTGGGACAGGAAAGCTACTCTGCTCCGCCCCGGGGGGCATCAGAGAAAAGGACAAATCAAACAAAGGTCTCTGTGCTAAGGAACCTGGGGTGCCCCCAGGCCTACCCCTGGGGCATCTCCACCCCACCTCGGTGGTAGAACCAGGAGGCGCCTGTGCTGGTAAGGGACAGATGAAGTCCGACCAGGGAAGGAAAGCTTCGGCGGGGAGTGTCTACATCCCCATCTAGAGCAGGGAGGGATGCCTGCGGTGGACAGAAGCCATGGCCGTGGACGCCACTTTTCTCTCTCTTACAGATGGGAGCTAACAGTTCTGTAACCACTCCTTTAAAATGTACTTTAAAAAACTGGGACAATTCTGATCCCCAGAATTTAAGAAGACACGCTGATCATCTTCTGTGACACTGAATGGCCACAGGTTCCTTTGGAAGATGGGGCACACTGGCCAGCGGCAGGGCCTTAATTATGACAGTTTTACAATGAGACCAGTTTTGTAGAAATCGAGGGAAATGGGCAGCAGTGCCCTATGTGGTGCTCGGGGAGGCGTGCCAGACTTGCGTCCGGTGCAGATTTGGGTGTGAAAACCTCAGCTGCCTCCTATCTTACTGTGCCCCTGTACCTGGGGCTCCCAATAGGCTGAAAGTCAGGGCACCCTTCTAGGAGGGGTTGCCTCAGTCTCGGTAGAATGTCAAATGTCCCAATTGTGGTCGAGACTACCTAGAGGATCCAAAAAGTACATAGAAGCCTTTACAGGACTAACTTTATGAGCTTATTTGGAGAAATGTCATGACTCCTGACTTGAGAGCTCTAGTTTTAGGGAAGCTCCTACTTTTGAAGATGAATGGCTTGACCGTGAGACAAGGGAAAAGAGAGAACATGAAATAGCCTTCCTTCCTCCTGGGAGCCAAGCGATTCCTGTAACAAGAGCCACTTTGTCAGATGTATTTTTTTGCAACCCCCATGGACTGCAGCCGGCCAGGCTCCTCTGTCCGTGGAATTCTCCAGGCAAGAACACTGGAGTGGCTTGCCATTTTCTTCTTCAGGGCATGTGCCTGATGCAGGGATCCACCCTTCATCTCCTGCAATGCACAAGGATTTCCATCACCGAGCCATCTGGAAAGCACTCAATATGCACTTACACACTGTCTTGATGACATCTGGTTTGGGCTCTTTAATAGGGAGAAGAGCTTGAAGAGGTAACCATCAAAGCAGATTATTTAAAAAAAGTTTTTTTCCCTGGGGGATGGGTGGAAAGAGGATTGGTTTTCCAGCTTCAGCCCTGCCTCTTATTAGACGTGTGACTCTGGGCAAGCTACTTCCACATCTAGCTGAGTTAAGCACCTGATCAAAAAACACATGTGAATGTGACATACTTGTACATGCCAGAACCTCATATAAAAATGAAAACACTTTCTATAAAGAGTAACATCTTAAGCAGTTAAGATCACTTTACATATTAACTTTCAATTGCTAGGCTAAGCAAAGCAAGGCCAATACGCAATTGAGGAAAGGATAGGTGAATCCATTATAATCAAGGATTTCCCATTTTTGTCTTTTTTTTATTTTTGCCAAAGTATGGTTTTGCTTTGAGGTTGTCTTTTCTTGGATCTTATGAAACCAGAGCAAAGGACTCAAGCTTGATGTGAAGTAAATATTAATAATTTTGGTGTTTTTAGTTTTTGTATCTCTGGGAAAGAAATCATCACTCTTTGATGGTTCAATAGTTTTTCCAGTCCACTCTAAAACTATTAGGCAGGTACCTTTATTTCTTAAATGGATAGGAAGCACAGAATAATTTTGTGATAAGTCTTCCTGCCTCAGAATCATACCACTCTGATCTCAGTGAAAATACCAGCTTTTGCATTTGGGGGGTTTTATGCTCATTAGAGAAGAAAATGGCAAGCCACTCCAGTGTTCTTGCCTGGAGAATCCCAGGGATGGGGGGAGCCTGTTGGGCTTCCGTCTCTGGGGTCGCACAGAGTTGGACACGACTGAAGCGACTTAGCAGATAGCAGCAGCAGATGCTCATGTATGTTCTTGATCCTGAGGTCTGAAAAAAATAAATCAGCACCACCTTCTCCTTAAACAGAATGGAGCCAATAACTTAAAACTTTTATGCATAAATATGCAGAAAAAACAAAAAGTAGGGGCTTGTTTTGCATCACTTTAATTAATGCTTAACATATAGCAACAGTTAGCTGCGTAAAGAGCAATGATTTTAGACACCAATGATCCGAATTCAAGCCTAATTCTGGCTCAAGATACGCGACTTTGAGAAAGTTTCTGGGACATCTTTGTGTTTTCGATTCCTCATCCCTTAAGACTGTGCTGCTGAGAGGATAACACGGAAAAGGGTTTCCCTTGTGACTAAATGGTAAAGCAGCTGTCTGCCAATGCAGGGGATACTGGTTCAATCCCTGGGTCAGGAAGGTTCCCTGCAGAAAGAGATGGCAACCCACTCCCAATATTCTTGCCTGGAAAATTCCATGGACAGAGGAGCCTGGAGGGCTACAGTCCATGGGGTCCCAAAGAATGGGACATGAATTGGCGACTGCATGCAGAAACAATTTGTAAGAGAGCTATTATTTCTCTCCTAGAATGTGCTTGCTGCCAGTAACAGCGAGAGTTGTTATTCATTGCGAGCAGCTTCTGGACTTTCTACTTGGAAGCCTAGCTCGAGGCAAAAGCAGCAGCGAGGTTAGGAACAGTTTCTGAAAGCTCACCCTTTCTGAAGGTCTTTCCCTCAGTGCGCAAGCAGTCAGTCACCTTGGAAGCCAGGCGGCGCCACCCCTTTCCGCCGTAAGGCTTAGCTCTAGTTCTCGCTTATCTCCGTAACGTTCGGGACTCATGGTCGCCGTCTTTTGGTGGTGGTTTTCTCTTCACAGCGTCGGCACAGCGAGAACACCTACTGAGGCAACTACAGGCTCCTCCTCGCCGCCCCTCTGCGCGCAGCTCACCTACGTTTTCCCTGCACAGCGAGCGCAGCCGCAGACGTCCTCAAAGCCGAAAACTCCACGGGTCAAGGGTACTGACCGGGTAAAAGCCGCAGGGATTCCGGCTCAAGTACAAAAGCTCACCCAGACGGCCAAAACGACCACTCACTCCCACAGACAACCCTCGCGAGACAGGACTGCGAGCAGCGGGACGAGCCCAGGGTCTCGCGAGAAGCGGGGCGTCGACGGAAGCTAGGGAACGGCCCCCTTGGAGACCCGCGGCAGCCGTGGGCGGGGCCAGGCGTAAGCCCGCCCCTTCCGGCTTCTTTCCCCGCCCCCTGGCCCCGGGGTGTCCGGGTTCCGCCCCGCTGGTGCAGGGTCTGGGGGAAGGCCCCGGGAGCGCGCCTCGGCCGGCCCTCGGGGGGCGGGGAGGGGCCTGCGGCTGGCGGCCCCGCCCCTTCTCCGGCTCGCGGGCGGGCGCGTCGGCCGGCCCTGGGGCCGCGTCCCCGGGCAACTCCTCGGCCGCGGCCTGAGCGCCTGCCCGCAGGTGTCGGCGCCGAGGCTGCCGGGCGCGGCCTGCTTCGGGCCCATGGTGGGCTTCGGGGCGAACCGGCGGGCCGGCCGCCTGCCCTCCCTGGTTCTGGCGGTCCTGCTGGTGGTGGTCGCGGTGCTCGCCTTCAACTACTGGAGCGTCTCCTCGCGCCACGTCCTGCTGCAGGAGCAGGTGGCGGAGCTGCAGGGCCAGGTCCAGCGCGCCGAGGTGGCCCGCGGGCGCCTGGAGAAGCGCAATTCGGACCTGCTGCTGCTGGTGGACTCGCACAGGAAACAGATTGACCAGCGCGAGGCCGACTACGGCCGCCTCAGCAGCCGGCTGCAGGCCCGGGAGGGCCTGGGGAAGAGGTGCGAAGACGCCAAGGTAAGCGCGGAGCCGCCTGCGGGCCCCCGAGCCCCTTCAGCCCCGCGGCGGGGGCGTTTGCGCGGCCGTGGCTGCCTCCCCTTCCAGAGGCGCAGCCTGGGAGGCGCCCCCCGCCGCTGACAGCCCTGCTTCTGTCAGCCTGGAGCTGGTTCGCCACGGCCACGCTTTCCGGTCCCGGCCAGACGAAGCTGTGAGTGTCTGGCTCTCAAGGCTGGCCTCTCCGTGGGGGCCGCCTTTCCCCGAGCCGCGCTGCTGAGCTGGCAGTCGTGGTGATCTGGCCGGTCCCTGCGGCCGGCCGCCTCACGTCTACAGATGCACAGGGCTGGAGACTGCCGGACTTGGCGTGAGTACTGTTGCCCTCTCCTTTATTCCTTGCTCCCTGATCTTTATTAATCTCTTTATTTAAAGGATGTGGCCTCCTCTAACCCATCTACTTGTGGCGATCACCATATATTTTTTAAGCAGTCTAACTTCTCTTAAATCTCTCTAGGGCTATGTATTAAGCAGTTAAAGCATCAGAATTACTGCCTTTTTTTGTGATCAAAATATTTTTATAGGTGGGCTTGGAGCCATATATGAGCCGCACTTGTGACTTGGATATAGATAATCCAAAATTATGTACTCAGTTTGAATTGTTAGTGAAATTAACCCAAAAGATAGACTCTAAAAATAACATTCTAAGCAACAGCATCTCATGTCATTGTCCTAATTGATCTTGAAAGGAAATAAAAATACAATTTTGTATGCTTAACTTTTAGGATTAGTGTTGGAAAGCCATACTAAGTTTAAATTGTGAAAGTTTAAAGCTAGACTGTAACTAGACTGATGCTGAGTAGTCTTTGTTCTCACCAGCATATTGGGAACTATATTATTAACGTATGACCTATGCAATTTTTGTTGATAGGCCAGACCTGTGGAAATTTCTGGAAGGGATGAGTATAATAGATCCCTTTCTTTCTGGACCCTCTTTTGGTAATCTTCACAGGGTTTTGTGTGTTCCCATTATAAGCTTTTATTTTGTATGTCAATTATTTATAGTTAATCATTATAGATTAAAATCTCCTGAGCTCCCAATTTCCTTATTGTCACCAACCACTACTTTATTTCTTATTTCATGAGGATTGAGGCATAAGAGCACTGAGCTAAGTGCTTTTCAGTAGCCTACCCTTCACCACAGTATAGCTTCTGAGAGGAGCAACAGATGAGCAAACTTACACTACTCACTGAACTCTGTAGACCGAAAAGTTCTCTGGGGTGGAATAAACAGATATCCACGAAATTTTGGAGAATTAAAAGGAGATCTTCAGACTTGAATGGGTAGGCATTACTATTCAGATTCTCTACAGTCTGGAAAGAAAGATAAGTCTTTCCTAGTGATTTATACTCTGGATTCCATCTCTTCCCTGTCCTGGCCTGTGACTATCAGTTTCCGTAATGTAGGTGTCAGCTATTCTAAAATTTTTTGTATTCTTCCATATACTCCATTCTCCCAATCAACCGATGTCTTTGTTTTTACTTTCACCGCTAAACTCTAGTTACTGATGGTCTATAAATGGTTCATGCATTTCTTTTTTCATCCCCATCCTATTTTTTTTCATTCTATATACCGTCCTTCTTTCCTCCTCTTTTCTGAAGCTATTTTCTTGAAGGTTACAAATGGCAGTCTTCCTGGTCAAATCAAAAAGCATTTTTATTCTTATTCTGTTTAATTTCTCAATAATTGATTGTCTCTAACATTTTGGGAACTATCTCCTTTCTCGCTTCTTTATCATTGAATTCTCTGGATTTGCTTCCTACCTTCTTCAGCATACTTATTTTTTGCTGACCCCCCTTCCCCCACTCCACTGTCTAATAATAATAAACTGTATTCTTGAGTCTTTGTTTTCCCCTTACAGCAGTGTTTCTCAAGGTGGTGTTAAACAGAGTACTGTCCTAGAAATTGCTCATAGATGGTCAGGACAAAAAAAGAAAACCTTCTTTTCTGGAGGAAAATGTTAAGCAGTATAAAGTAGTGTATCCTCCTCTTCAAATTTATAATCTTGCTAGCATATAAAGGCTCTGAGAGATGTGTTAGTAAAGAAGCCTGTTTAATTCTGTTTAACTTAGTCTCTATCAGTTAATTTGATCACAGATTACTATTTTCACGGCCTCCTTGTTACCGTGGTACGGAAGAATGCAGCAAAGCACACTAGTCTGGGAAACGTTGCCCTAGGTAGCTAGATGAGAGGTAGCTAGATGAACTGTAGGTGAAATCTTTTAGAGGTGTTTCCTTTATTCCTGCTACTCCCTCAAGAGCTGAGAAGAGAGATTTATCATGTGTAAATGATCTAAAATCCTTCTGGATGGTGATAATGTTGGAGAAACAAGTAAATTGACAATTAAAAGTGTCTTCCTTTTTAAACTAGACTTGTTTTAATGTTTATTCATGTTAGTGTAGTCTCTTTAAAGTAAAGGCTCTCTCTGCTTTTCACGTTTTTTACCTACAGCACACACTGGTGCTGACCCCTTCAGTAGTCATTTGTACCCCTTGGTTTGGTATATATCCTTCCTGATGACTCAGGGTTGTGTCCTGATTGGTCTGAACTGATTATGGTAATTTCATTATTCCAGTGCTTAGTTTAGGAAGGGGCTGGCTAGTGAATTTCGAGGGGAAGCTTCCTTGCTCCTTAAAAGAGTCTTGTACCTTAGTGATATTCTTCCCCCAAATCAAAAATCTCCGGTCTAATCATAAGAAAGCATCGGACGAACTCACGTTCAGGGACATTCTGCAAAGTACCTGGGCAGCACTCTTCCGAGAGTCACACTTGAAGAAGCGGGCAGTCTCTCCTGCCAGATGTCTTCGCTTCACTGCGTGACGCCTGAAATCAGGGTAACCAGAGTGCCAGGAAAGCTAGCTAAGGAGTGGCTCAGGCCCTGCCGTTGGCAGAATGGAGTGTTACAATAGTGTACTGGCACTTGTTGTGTGACATAAAGAAACATTCCTGGGGCTTCCCTGCTTCCCTGGTGCCTCAGTGGCAGACAGTCTGCCTGCCAGTGCAGGAGACAGGTTCAGTCCATGACCTGGGAACACCCCACATGCTTTGGAGAAACTAAGCCTGTGCAACCACAACTACTGAGCCTGTCTTCTAGAGCCCAGGAGGGGCAACTACCGAGACCACGTGCTGCAGCTGCTGAGCCCTCTAGGTGCACCCAGCGCCTGTGCTCCGCAGCAGGAGAAGCCCGCACGCTGCAACGGGAAAGTAACCCCCACTGGCCACAACTGGAGGAAAGCCAGAGCAGCACTGAAGACCCAGCTCAGCCAAAAATAAATCAGGTTCAAAATCCCTATTGTGTAAGCCAGTCACATTGAGAGTTCCTTGCTACTGCTACTGCTAAGTCACTTCAGTCGTGTCCGACTCTGTGCGACCCCATAGACAGCAGCCCACCTGGCTCCGCCGTCCCTGGGATTCTCCAGGCAAGAACACTGGAGTGGGTTGCCATTTCCTTCTCCAATGCATGAAAGTGAAACGTGAAAGTCAAGTTGCTCAGTCATGTCCAACTCTTAGCGACCCCATGGACTGCAGCCTACCAGGCTCCTCCATCCATGGGATTTTCCAGGCAAGAGAACTGAAGTGGGGTGCCATTGCCTTCTCCTGAGAGTTCCTTAGTTACAGCCTAACTAAGGTATCCTGACTGTTAAGATTCTCATTGTCACAGCCGTGTCTGAGATGTAGGTAAAGTCTTCTATATCCCCAGGGCAATGTGGGCAGTGGCCTCAAATCTGCATGTGGTTTGAGGGTTCCTCAAGGGATTTTGTCTTAAGATCAGTAGTGGTGTTTGGATGCCTGACTCAGTCAGAACTTGCTTCACAGTCTTTTGGAGATCAGGATCCTTAGGTGGCATCACCTCCCTGTATGCCCTTGCCCACTCCATGGATGTTCCCAGCCAAGACTCCCTTTGCCCTGATGAGATAGCTGCCTTAGGTATTGATGTGTGTGTAGGGAGTTTTGGTAAGGCAGCCCTTTTTCAAGTTCAGTTCAGTTCTGTCACTCAGTCGTGTTCGACTCCCTGCAACCCCATGCACTGCAGCACACCAGGCCTCCCTGTCCATCACCAACTCCTGGAGCCTACTCAAACTCATGTCCATTGAGTCGATGATGCCATCCAACCGTCTCACCCTCTGTTGTCCCCTTTTCCTCCCGCTTTCAATCTTTCCCAGCATCAAGGTCTTTTCCAAATGAGTTGGTTCTTCAAATCAGGTGGCCAAAGTATTGGAGTTTCAGCTTCAACATCAGTCCTTCCAACGAATATTCAGGATTGATCTCCTTTAGGATGGACTGGTTTGATCTCCTTGCAGTCCAAGGGACACTCAAGAGTCTTCTCCAACTCCACAATTCAAAAGCATCAATTCTTTGGCACTCAGCTTTCTTTATAGTCCAACTCTCACATCCATACATGACTACTGGAAAAACCATAGCTTTGACTAGACAGACCTTTGTTGGCAAAGTAATGTCTCTGCTTTTTAATATGCTGTTTAGGTTTCTCATAGCTTTTCTTCCAAGGAGCAAGCGTCTTTTAATTTCATGGCTATAGTCACCATCTGCAGTGATTTTGGAGCCCCCCAAAATAAACTCTGTCACTGTTTCCATTAAGTTTGATCTCCTTGCAGTCCAAGGGACACTCAAGAGTCTTCTCCAACTCCACAATTCAAAAGCATCAATTCTTTGGCACTCAGCTTTCTTTATAGTCCAACTCTCACATCCATACATGACTACTGGAAAAACCATAGCTTTGACTAGAAGACCTTTGTTGGCAAAGTAATGTCTCTGCTTTTTAATATGCTGTTTAGGTTTCTCATAGCTTTTCTTCCAAGGAGCAAGCGTCTTTTAATTTCATGGCTATAGTCACCATCTGCAGTGATTTTGGAGCCCCCCAAAATAAACTCTGTCACTGTTTCCATTATTTCCCCATCTATTTGCCATGAAGTGATGAGACCAGATGCCATGATCTTAGTTTTGTGAATGTTGAGCTTTAAGCCAACTTCTTCAGTCTCCTCTTTCACCTTCATCAAGATGCTCTTTGGTTCTTCTTTGCTTTCTGCCGTAAGGGTGGTGTCAGCTGCGTATCTGAGGCTATTGATTGTTCAAGTTGCCCTTTTAAAAAAAAACACAGTTATTTTAGAACATTTAAGATCAATGGGATTATTGCAAAGATAGTACAGACAGTTTCTTCATGTCCCACACCTAGTTTTTCCTGTTATTAAATGGCACATTTGTCATAACTAATCAACCTCTACTGATGCATTAAAAAATCATGGCATCAGGTCCTATCACTTCATGGCAAATGGATGGGGAAACAGTGGAAACAGTGACAGGCTTTATTTTCTTGGGCTCCAAAATCACTGCAGACAGAGACTGCAGCCATGAAATTAAAAGACGCTTGCTCCTTAGAAGAAAAGCTATGAGAAACCTAAACAGCATATTAAAAAGCAGAGGCATCACTTTGCTGACAAAGGTCCATCTAGTCAAAGCTATGGTTTTTCCAGTAGTCATATGTGGATGTGAGAGTTGGACCATAAAGAAGGCTGGCCGCTGAAGAATTGATGCTTTTGAACTGTGGTGCTAGAGAAGACTCTTGAGAGTCCTTTGGACAGCAAGGAGATCAAACCAGTCAATCCTAAAGGAAATCAGTCCTGAATATTTATTGGAGGGACTGATGCTGAGGCTGAAGCTCTAATACTTTGACCACCTGATTTGAAGAGCTGGCTCACTGGAAAAGACTCTGATGCTGGGAAATATTGCAGGCGGGAGGAGAAGGGGACGCAGGATGAGATGGTTGGATGGCATCACCTATTCAATGGACATGAGTTTGAGTAAACTCCAGGAGATGGTGAAGGACAGGGGAGCCTGGTGTGCTGCAGTCCATGGGGCGGCAAAGAGTTGGACACAACCGAGTGAACAATCACAATTGGTGCATTAATAATAACTGAAGCCCACAGTTTATGTTTCCTCAGTTTCTCCCTGATGCCCCTTCCTGTTCCAGGATCCCATCTAAGGCTCTGCATTACATTTAGCTGCCATGTCTCCATAGGCTTCTCGTAGTCGTGACAGTTTTTTCAGACTTTGTTTTTTATTATCTCGACAGTTTTTGCTTTTTTCCGTAATTGTTATTTTTTGGTTTTGGCTGTGCTGTGTCTTCACTGGTACATGAGCTTTGCTCCGGCTGCAGTGAGTGGGGGCTTCTCTGTAACTGCAGAGCTCAGACTTCTCATCGCAGCGGCTCCTCTCATCGTGGAGCCTGGGCTCTCTGGTGTGTGGCTTCAGTAGCCGCAGCGCCAGGGCTCAGCGGGTGTGGCTCCCAGGCTCTAGAGCTCAGGCTTAGTTGCTCCATGGCACGTGGGATCTTCCCTGCTCAGGGATCAGACCTATGTCTCCTGCATTGTCAGGCGGCTTCTTTACCACTGAGCTAGCAGGGAAGCCCTGATCTTGGCAGCTTTGAGGATCACTGGTCAGGTGTTTTGTAGAATGACACTCTTGGCATTTGTTTGATGCTTTTCTCAGGATTAGACTCAGGTTATGGTTTGGGGGAGGAAGACTGCCGGGGAGAGCGCCTTTCTCATCATATCAGAGCGCCTCTCAAAGTGACCTCCCCCTCAGTGCTGACATTGATCGCCTGGCTTGAGGTAGTGTTTGTCAGCTCTCTTCACTGTAAAGTTACAGTAAAGGAAAATAATGCATTTTTTTCTTCCTTTTCCGTGCTGTACTCTTTTGAAAGGAGCTTGCTATGTACAGCCAGTGCTTAATGACTTGGAAGTTGTATTCTGTCCCCTTAAAGGCAGAGTGTCATGTAAATTACTTGCAGTTTTTCTGCATGGACCTTAGTCTTTTCTCCCTTATTTATTGTTCAGTTACCTGTTTATATCAGCCTGAACTCAGGGATATTTATTTTATGCTTTAATTTATAATCCTCTGCTACTCTGTGTATGCTGTTGCTCAGATTGTTTCAGCTTTGGCCATCGGGAGCTCTTTCATTTACCTCGGGGCATAATGCCCCATCATTGTCACAAACCCCTTCCTTAGTTTCTGGTGCTGCCCCAGTCCTAGAATCCTTCTTCACAGAGCCCTAGGTCCTTTGACTGGGAAATGGTGTTAGAGACCAAAGTCTAGGTGTGAGGTATACTCATTGCTGCTGTCAGACTGCCTTTGGAAGTCTTGAAACCCTGCTCTGCAGATATCAGGAGGGTGACATGGATATCTTCCAGTTTATTCTGCCCTCCCATTTCCAGTTTGTTACCTGGGCTGTTAGAGAAATTCTCTTTTTTTCCTACACTTTGAACTTCTTATTTTGTATGGAGGTATAGCCGACTAACAGTGTTGTGGCAGCTTCAGGTGAGCAGTAAAGGGGCTCAGCCACGCGTATGTGTGTATCCATTCTCCCTCCATCCTCCCCCCCGATCCAGGCTGCCACAGAACACGGAGCAGAGTTTCCTGTGCTCTGCAGCAGGTCCTTGTTGGTTATCCGTTTCAGATATAGCGGTGTGCACATGTCCTTCCCAAACTCCCTCACTGTCCCTTCTCTCTAACAAGTGTAAGAACGCAGAAATTCTTTAAGGGAGCCTGAAATTGTCCTTGGAAGTGAGAAACAAGCTCCACTTCCCTGAGTTCCCTCCGTATTTACCTTGTTTTTTGTTTTTTAAACCTTCCTCCCTAACGGGTTTCAGTCTAGAGGGGTGTGTTAGTTGTCTACAGCTGCCATACAAAATCCCACAGACTGGCTGGCTAAACACAGCGGAAGTCCGTGTCCCAACGGCCCTGGAGTCTAGAGTTTGAGGCTGGCGTGCCTGCAGGCTGGTCTCCGTGGGGCCCTTCTTGCTGGCGGCGGCCCTCCTCCTCACTGCCTTGTCTGAGGCTGGCGTGCAGGTAGGCTGGTCTCTGCGGGGCTCTCTCTTGCTGGCGGCAGGCCTCCTCCTTGCTGCCTTGTCTGAGGCTGGCGTGCCTGCAGGCTGGTCTCCGTGGGGCCTCCTCCTTGCTGCCTTGTCTGAGGCTGGCGTGCCTGCAGGCTGGTCTCCGTGGGGCCTCCTCCTTGCTGCCTTGTCGCCGCGTGCTCTCCTTCTGTGCTCCTACATCTCTGGGCTCTTCCTCTTCTTATAAGGGCACCAGTTGTGTTGGATTAGGGTGCCCAATGCCCTCATTTTAACTTACTTACCTCTTTAAAGACCTTGTTTCCAAATAGGTCGCATTCTGAGGTACTGGGTGTTGAGACATCAGTGTGTGGGTTTGCGGGGACACAGTTCAGCCCATGCCAAGAGGGAATCTGACACACATGCTGCCTTTCCTCTCCTGCTCCTGTGGGAAAGACCCTCTCTCCCATTTCCTGGGTGGGGTTGTTTCTCCTGTCCTAACTTGCATTCTTCCTGCCTGTATCTTGTACCAGTTATGGTGGGCCAAGGCAAGCGCTTGATAAATCAGAGCTGTTTGCATATAGAGAAAGTCCTTCCCAAAACTGTTGTTTTGTTACAAATGGATTAAAAAAAACAATCAGTTTTGAAGTTTGAAGCCGAAAATGACTGCCCTCTTTTCCCTTTACCGACCGTAATCCTCCTTGGGGCAGTGTGTGCGTTTGCTTGAACAGAGAAACGGTCGTGTGCCAGAAAGGGGGGTGGGAAACATTGCTTTTTTTCAAAAAAAAAAGCCTCATTGTGTGTGTATGTACACAATGCTCATATACATACCAAATGCATATATGTAAAACCATGGCACGGAGTAAGTGTTCACCACCATGATCTCAGAGCTTCCCTGATGGCTCAGCTGGTAAAGAATCCACCTGCAATGCCCAGAGACCCCGGTTCGATTCCTGGGTGGGGAAGATCCCCTGGAAAAGGGAAAGGCGCCCACTCCAGTATTCTGGCCTGGAGAATTCCATGGACTGTCTAGTCCCTGGGGTCGCAAAGAGTCGGACACGGCTGAGCTACTTGCACTCACGTGATCTCAAGTCCTGGCTCTGCCGTTTAATACGTGTGGAGCCCTGGGCAAGCTGCTTAACTTCTCTGTGCCTCCGTTCTGCATCTGTAAACTGAGGACAGTAATAGTTACCTCTCTCATTCTTGTGAAGTTTCAATGGATAAATTAATTTATATGCTTTGAACATACCATATTGTTAAAAAAAAAAAGAGAAATGTTTAGTAAATGTTATGTTAGCTATTATTCCACAGCTACTTCCTTATTTCTGACTGGCCTTCTTTCCAGGATGGGATTCCATCCCTGTTGTTTAAGATCCGGTCCCAGCTTAGCTGGCCTGCCTTGCCCTTTGCCCCGACTGTCTGACTCCACCGTTTCCAGCTTTCCTGGTCCTTTTCTTTCTTTTTTTTTTTTTTTTACTATAATTAATTTTTATTTTTTAGGTTGTTTTGCTTTACAGTACTGTATTCGATTTGCTATACATTGACATGAATCAGCCACGAGTGTACATGAACTCCCCATCCCGACCGCCACCGCCCTCCTGGTCCTCTTCTAAGCAGGCCTACCTGGCCCCTCGTGTGCCTGTCTGAGCTGACTCCCTTTGCTTGTTACTTAGTCACAAAGTGTCTGACTCTTTGGACCCCATGGCCTGTGGTCCGCCAGGCTCCTCCGTCCGTAGGATTTCCCAGACAAGAATCCTGGAGTG
This sequence comes from Aepyceros melampus, assembly GCA_006408695.1. NCBI lineage: Eukaryota > Metazoa > Chordata > Mammalia > Artiodactyla > Bovidae > Aepyceros > Aepyceros melampus. The sequence goes on along the minus strand of SJXQ01009629.1, from coordinate 75,726 downwards.
GGTGCCGTTTCCTCCTCCCCTGACGCCTGCCTCTGTAATTCGAAGAGCAGCCTTGTGCAGTTTTTCTAACACTGTACACAGGCATATTCCTGCCTTTGCCTTTCCCATCATAACCTGGCCAAATTCTAGTTGTCATTTAATTCCACCTCACTTTACTCATAAACCATACAGAGCTCATGTCTCCTTTCCAGACTGTGTCCCTTTCCTGCCTCCTGGTCCCTGTGATGCTCCTGCAGCCGTTATTGAGCTGGGGTTAGACATTTTGGTATCATCTTTGATTCCTTGAGCATCTCAGACTCAGTGATTCAACATGCAGAGGAGTTACTTGGTCAAACTGAATTTTTTTAAAAATCACACTGGCTGCAGAATAGAGAATGGATTGGACAGGAAGCAGGAGCCGCTCGCTTGCCTCCTTCCCCAAGCTCTGTTTCAGTGCGCCCTGCCTGCCCCGCGAGCACGCCAGCGCTGCCTCCTGCCCGCCTTCTGGGGCACTTGTGCCGCTCACGTGTCGAATCAGAGCTCTGTTGTCTGGCCTTCACGCCACCGTGGAGGCCGCCGTGGACTTTGTCCCGCTGTCTCCTGACGCAGGCTGCTCCAGATGCGCTGCCTTGCTGGCCTTTGCCTCCTCGCCTGCCTTTCTGTGCCGGGCCAGCTCCTGCTCCGGGGCTTCTGCTCCTGTTGTCTGGCTCTTAGCCTCTTGCCTCTGTGCCGGGTCGGCTCCTGCTCCGGGGCTTCTGTTCCTGTGTTCTGGCTCTTAGCCTCTTGCCTCTGTGCCGGGTCAGCTCCTGCTCTGGGGCTTCTGCTCCTGTTGTCTGGCTCTTAGCCTCTTGCCTCTGTGCCGGGTCGGCTCCTGCTCCAGTGCTTCTGCTCCTGTTGTCTGGCTCTTAGCCTCTTGCCTCTTTCTGTTACACCAGCCTTTCAGTACATCGACCATGAAGCCCTCTGACTTCTGACCTGGCGTGTGCTGCTTTTATACACAGTTAACATTTATTGTTTGAAGCACTCTAAATTATTTTGTTTTTCATTTTTCACTGATAGCTTCCTAAATGTTAACTTTGTCTTCTCAACAAAATTTTTAAGTTACTTGAGGAAGGACCATATTTAAAATTTTTTCCAATGAGTTCTTGATAGTCATTAGTGCTGATATAGAGTGTTACGGGTTATAAGATTAGAGTGGACTCTAGTCCAGCTTCTTATGTCCTTATAAGAAGAGGAAATTTGGATACATAGAGAGACACAGGAAAGAAGGCCACATGGAGGTGGAGGCCTGACTGGAGTGATGCATTTATAAGCCGAGGATTGTCAGCAGCCACGAGAAGCTAAGCAAAGGGCAAAGAAGAATCCTCCTTTACGGCCTTCAGACAGAGAGCACGGGCCTACAGCCAGCTCAGTTTTGGGCTTCTGGGCTGCAGAACTGTGCGAATAGTTTGGTGGTTTCATTCACTGGGCTCGTGGTCTGTTTTGTTGGTGTTTAGTTGCTAAGGCATGTCCAACTCTTTCGACCCCAGGACTGTGGACTATAGGACTGTAGTCCCCCAAGCTCCTCTGACCTTCGGTTTTCCCAGGCAAGAATACCGGTACTTTGCTATAATGGCGCTAGGAAACTAATATTAGATTCACTAAAAACTCCGGCAGACTTTTGAAGGTTATTTTATTTTTTTTGTAGAAACTGACAAGCTGATACCGAAATGTATGGAAATACAAATAACCTAGAATAGCCAAAACAATTTTTCAAAGAACAAAGTAGGAGAACTTATACTCTCTGATTTCAAGGCTTGTTATATAGTAATGTAATACTATATAGATACAGTAATCACGACTGTGGAGTTATTGAGAGGAATGGGCATATAAATCAGTGAGATGGAGCAGAGTGCACAGATGGACCCACAGATATGAGGTCGATTAATTTTGGCAAAAGTGCCAAGGCAGTTCAATGAGGAAAGGGAAGTCTTTTTCAACAAAAGATATTAAAGCAACTGGATATCTTTATGGTGGTGGGGTGGGTGGTGGTGTTGTATAACTTGTGCTACTTCAGAACATAAACAAATAAAATTAACTTGGATCATGGACCTAAACGTAAAAGGTAAAGCTATAAATCTTCTAGACAACAACACAGGAGAAAATATTTGTGACTTTGGATTTGTGTGGGTTTTTGAGGACATAAAAAGCATGAACCATAAAGAGAAAAACAGATAAATTTTACTATCGAAATTAAAAGCTTTGTTCTTCAAAAGGCACTATTTTTTTGAAAAAAAGAAAAAGCAAGTCATGGGTTGGAAGACATATTTAGATAGATGTATCAGATAGAGAATTGTATCAGTGCAGCCCCCTGTACCAGGCCCCAGCCCACCTACCATTAGGCCAGTACCAGTCTGGGGCCCCAGCTCTGCCGAGCATCAGGCCACCACCAGCCCTAAGACCCCGAGGGCCCTACAGTCAGAGCCCCAGGAACCCTGCTCAGCCTACCAGCAGGTTTTCACCAGCCCCGGGGACCTCTTGGGCCCCAGACTCACCTCCCAGCAGGCCAGCACCACCTTCAGCCCTTAGCTAGCTACAGCCCTCGGGTCCCAGGGCCCTCAGCCTCCACACAAGGAACGGCCTGGCAACCAGTGGAACGGGGCCAGCCGCACCTGTCAGACCTCCCAGTGGACCACCACCACAACCTGCGTGGCCTGGACAGGGGGCGCCCCTCGAGCCCACGGCCCTGACGACCGGAGGGCAGTGTCCTGCTGAGGAAACCTCCAGAAGCCCGCCCTTCCAAGGTTGGGAAATGAAACCAATCTACCAGATACTTAGAAATAAAAACAGTAAATGAGGCAAAATGAGGCAACAAACGAGTATCTTCCAAATGAAGGAGCAAGGTAAAGCCCCAGAAGAGCTCAGTGAAGTGGAGCTGGGCAACCTGCCCAGCAGTGGGTTCCAAGTAATGAGTGCAGAGACGTTCAGAGAGCTCGGGAGAAGACTGAGCGAGCAGAGCGGGAAGGCAGAAGTTTTTAACAGAGTGAGGAAATGTAAAAAAAGAACCTGATGAAGGATACAATAACTGAAATGAAAAACACGCTAGAAGGAATCAGCAGTAGACCAGACGATACGAAGGAACGGATCTGTGAGCGGGAAGGCAGAGGAGTGGAAACCACCGAAGCTGAGCAGTGACAGGGAAACACTTTAAGAGCAACTTAAAGCATCATGAGGAACTAAAGACGCCGCATACCTTGCCTGTGCCGAGGAGCACAGACTCCAGTCAAACGGAACATCGATCCTCTTGCGAGGAAGCCGAAATGCGGAAACCTCTGGTCTTCATTCACAAACATCGTCCTTGCTTAATAAAGTTACAGTTCAAGTATTTCCTGTTGTATCAGAGGACATATACCGCATCACCACATTCTATGAATTGTTTCTTTCCTCTCTGGAGTGGGTAGAAGGAATCTCCTTGAGTGTTCTTTTAGGTTTTTCTCTGTTTAAATTGTAACCAACATTTTTCAAGAATCAGTTTTATGATCTTCATAGAACCTCCTGAGATTACTCTGACCCTTATCGTGGGAGCAAGAAGGAGCAGAGAAATAAGGAAATAAGAAAGGAAGATGAAAGAAAGGGGCTTCCCTGGTGGCTCAGAGGTTAAAGCGTCTGCCTCCAATGCGGGAGACCCAGGTTCGATCCCTGGGTCGGGAAGATTCCCTGGAGAAGGAAATGGCAACCCACTCCAGTATTCTTGCCTGGAGAATCCCATGGACGAAGAAGCCTAGTAGGTTACAGTCCACGGGGTCGCAAAAAGTCGGACACGACTGAGCGACTTCACCTCACCTAGATGAAAGAAACGTGGGGACATGTGTCTAAGATCTTTGTAGTACAGAGTACATTGTGTGATCAATATATTTTTGTCAATTAAAATGTTAGGGTTTTAATGTTCCCTGTTGTTAGGACTCCACGCTTCCGCTGACGAGAACACGGGTTCCATCCCTGGATGGGGAGCTAAGACCCCACAAGCCACGTGGCACAGTGAAAGAAAAAAAAACTCTTCAAGGTTAACTCTTCCAGTACGGGAAATAAAGGAACTAACATTATTAAATGTCAGTCTGTAGTGGACAGGGTTTTATGTGTTTCCATTAATTCTTCTCATTTTATGGTTGAAGAAACAGGCTTAGGTGAGAAAGTGGCAGACTCCTAAACTCAGATCTGCTTGACTCCATAAATTCTTTCCACTAAACTGCATTGCCACACATTATGCACCTATGCTATATAGTTTTAAAATATATGAAATTATATAGAGAGCAAACTTATATATTAATATATAAACAGCTGTCCTGCCAACAAGTCAAATAACTGTGAGTCTCCACTTGTGCGTTAGTTTCTTGGGGCTGCTGTGACAAAGAGCCGCAAACCAGACAGCTCAGGATAACAGAGCTCGACTGTCTCGTGGTTCTGGAGAGTAGAGTCCAGAATCACGGTTTTGGTGAGACTGTGCTTCCCCTGGAGCCTCTCGGGAAGTTCTTCCAGCTCTGGCAGCCTCAAGTGCTCTTTGGCTTAAGGCAGCACGGCCGCAGTCTCTGTCGCCATCTCCCACGGCCGTCTTCGCAGCACGTTTGCTGTCCCCGTCTCTTCATGTGGAGGTCTCGTCCCGAACTCTGTCTCATTTTCTCACGAGGACCGGCCACTCTGTGTCGCTCGAGGGCTGCACTGTGTGTGCCCTGTGCTGAGCCACTCTGGTTGGTTGCGTTCGACTCTGCGATGTTGTGGACCGTGGCCGCCAGGCTCCTCTGTCCATGGGGTTCTCCAGGCAAGAGTGCTGGAGTGGGCTGCCATGCCCTTCTCTGGGGATCTTCAAGACCCAGGAAATGAACCCACGTCTCTTACGTCTCCCGCATTGGCAGCAGATTCTTTATCATTAGCACCTCCTGGGAAGCCCATGTTGGATTAAGGCCTACCCTAATTCAGTGTGACTTCATCCTAACTTGCTTACATCTGCAGTGATGCAATTTCCAAGTAAGGTCACGGTCACAGTCCTGGGGGCGGTGGCTGTGAGGACTTAAACGTAACCTTTTCGGGATACAGCTCAACCCACAGTCAGTCTCTGTAAATGAGTTTGGAGTGAACGGAATCTTCACCGTATTGACGTCACAGCCCACGAACGCGGAGTGTCTCTCTGCTGTAGATCTCCTCTGTATTCTTGCAGCACATTTTACGCTTTTCAAGTGTTCAGGACTCACATAATTTATTACATTTATCCCCAGGTATTCATGTATTTGATGCTGTAAAAAATGGAATTGTGCTTATTCCACTTTCCACTTCTTTGCGGGTGTATAAATAGTGCTAATAGTTTTTGTATATTGATTGTTTCCCTGCTCTAGGACTTAGTTCTACACTAATGGCATCTAAGGAATTCTAAGGATTCTACAAAAAGCCATTAGAACTCAGTAGTAGTAGTTTTTCCGGTAGATTCTTTAAAATTATTTCTGGACAAGGTCATGTCATCTGCAAATAAAGACAGTTTTCCCCCCTTTCCAGTTGGTTGCTTTTTATTTTTCTTCCCCACACTGTACTGGCTAGGACCTCCAGTACAATGTTAAATAGAAGTAGTGAGATTGAATATCCTTGCAGAGAGAGTATTTAACAAAGTTGAACATGCATTCATGGTAAAAACTCTCAGCAAAATAGCAATAGAAGGAAACTTCCTCATGTTCATCAGAGGTGTCTCTCAAAACCCCACAGCTAACATTATATTTAATGGCAAGAGACTAAATGCTTTCTCCTACAATTGGAAACAGGGAAGGACTTTAAATAGAGGAGTTACTTTAGCAGATGGAGCTTAAAACCTCTGGCTGCAGAAGAGAGAAGTGATTAGAGAGGCAAAAAAGTAGATATAGGAAAAATAAATATAGGTTTTTATTAAAAAAAATTTTTTTTAGTAGTACAGTTGGAGGATAATGGAGTCTTCAACTAAGCACATTGCGTAATTCTGTGCTTACCAGCCTCCGGAAGTATTTTCGTTAGTATTGATGGCCAGGGAGTGGTGATGGGTTTAGGTGTGGAGCCAGGAAGGGTAGCTGCCCTGTGCTGCAGAGGAGAGTCCCGACAATGAAGGGCTGCTGCTGCTGAGTCGCTTCAGTCGTGTCCGACTCTGTGCGACCCCACAGACGGCAGCCCCCCAGGCTCCCCCATCCCCGAGGTTCTCCAGGCAAGCACACTGGGGCGGGTTGCCATTGCCTTCTCCCAATGAAGGGCTGCTCCACTGCAGATGCTCGCCGCGCCTGGAGAAGCACTGGGCCGTTAGGACGGAGAAGCGGAGAGAAGTGGGATTAGCGAGAGCTTGTCACACGCTTGGTGTGTGACTGGGGAGGCAAAGATGGACCCCACCATGCTGGCGACACCGGTGGTGGCGCTGGACCCGAGATGGGAGCCTGAGATGAGAAGAGTGCAAGCTTAAGTCGAGTTTGAGGAATCTGTGAAATATGCAGTAGGTGGTTGAAAATGCCCTTTTGGAATTCAGTAGAAAGGACAACCTAGGAAAAGATTTTGGCTGTGAAATCATAGGAGTGGTCTAGGTTACAGAGTGAGACGCTGAATGTGTCAGATGGAGCTTTGCGGCGTTTCGGGGTAGAGCAGAGGAGAAACAGGGTTGAAGGAAGAGAGAAGGCTGTGTAGTGTGTGGTGTGTCCTCCAAGGGGAAGAGTTCTGAGGAGGAGTCCTCAGTGTTAATTGCTGTAATTACCTACTTAGGATTATCTCTCCATAACTTGATTGTGGGCCAGATAGGGCTATATGTTTTGTTCATCTTTGTATTCCCACAGTTCCTGGCATGACATTACTTAATTCTTGAGCAGAGTCCATATTTCTTAATCTGGATATGTTTTAAGTACATGGTTTATACCCGGTTAATGATTCTTGGGTATATAACCATATCTGTACATTTATGCTGGATCTGTATTTTCATGTCTTCCAATTTTATATGGTGAATTTCTTGACTCTGAAAATCATCTAGTCTAAATTTTGTAAACACCTAACATATCTGGTACTATGCCCTACGTGTGGACTCAGTAAATATTTGCAGTGGCTCTTAAAGCATGTGTTTATATGTGCTGGGCTACCGGGGTATTCTCCACACATCTCATTACACTACTCTTCTGGAAGACATAATCAAAATATTCTCATGTAAAGGCAGTCATTATCAACTCATTATCTTTTTGGCTTTATTGAATGTATCTTTTCCTAGAAACATGCAATAGTACATCTAGATTAGTATTTTGTTTAGTTGGAAACTCAAAAATATTTTCCTGGTTCAATAGCATTTATATGAAGAGAAGAAAACCCTAGGATTAGTTAATGGGAGCATAATGGGAAGGATTCATTTGTCTTGTGGACTGCATCTCGTCAGGGACTTGTTTCATAAACTGAAAACTATTAATACTTAAGTTCACAAAGGGTAAGACTGAGTTCTTTTTCTGATATAGTGCTTTATGATTTATCAAAGTACATGGTATACATTAGTCACTTATTTGGGAAAGCTGAGTGTTTACTGTGTACTAGGTGCTAGGAATAGAAAGATAAGATTCAGTGCTAGTCCTCAAGGAACTTGATCTAATGGCGGAGACACACAGAAATGGTCCATAACGCATGATTAAATGCCGCATTAGAACTGTGTGCACGGGGATCTGAGAGGATAGAGGAACAGTCGATCTAACTGCTTCGGGAAGTCGGGAGAGAAGGGGCTCGCTAACGATGAATCCTCATGGATGAAGAGTGGCTCACCAACCAAACTCAGAAAGCAGCGAGGCCGCAGGAACACGAGTGAAGCTGGGGAGCCGGGAAGGGAGCTAGCTGTCCCTCTAAGGGCAGGTCCATGGCAGAGTGGAATGCCGGGTGCCTGCTGTGGGAAAGGAAGGGAACTTGTGGCCGCAGGCAAAGCTAGTTAGGACCAGACTCTTCAGTATTAATTTTTTTTATTGTGGTAAAATTCACTGTTTTAACCATGTTTAATAAGGTCACAGTTTTTTGGCATTGAGTACATTCACAGTGTTGCTTGACCATCATCACTGTTTCCAGAACTTTTCACCATCCTAAGCAAAAATTCCTTGCTCATTAGGCAATAACTGGCTACCTCTCCCAGACCCTGGTACCCCATCTTCTGGCTTCTTGTCTCCATGAATTTGTCAGTTCTAGAGGCTCCGTGTGAGTGGAGTAACACTGCATTTGTCCTTCGTGTGTGGCTAATTTCACTCACATCATGCTTTCAAGGTTTACCTTGTTGCAGCACGTCTCTGAGCTCATTCCTCTTTAGGACGTAACACATTCCATTGTGTGTGTATACCACCTTCCCTTTATCCATTCTTCTGGCTTGAGCTGTTTCCACCTTTTACCTGTTGCAAATAATACTCCTTTGAACACTGGTGTATAAGTCTGTGTTTGAATCTCTATTTTCTGTTCTTTTGGTGTATACCTGGAAGTGGAACTGCTGGCTCATGTGGTAATCTTATGTTTAATTTTTTGAGAAAGCACCAAACTGTTTTCCACAGTGGCTGCAATGTACAAGGTTCCTACCAGCAATGGACAAGGTTCCAGTTCCTCTATATCCTTGTCAACACATGTTGTTCAACGCCCTGTTTTGAAATGATAGCCCATCCTCATGGTATCACATTTGTGGTTTTGATTTGCTTTTCTCTAACAACTAATGATGTTTCCTGTGTTTCTTGACCATTTTTATGTTCTTCCGAGAAATCTCTGTCCGAGTCCTTTGCTCATTTTTGAAGCATTTTCTTTTGAGTTTTAGGAGTTCTTTCTGTAGTCTAGATAGTAAATCCTTGTCAGATATATAACTTGAAAATATTTCCTCCCTCTATGGGCTGTTTTCTCACTGTTGATAGTGTCCTTTGATGTACAGAAGTTTTAAACTTTAATAAAGTGTAATTTTATTTATTTCTTTTGTTGCCTGTGCTTTTTGAGTCATATTTTAAAAACCATTACCAAATCAGAGATCATAAAGGTTTTCCCCTATGTTTTCTCCTAAGAGTTTTGTAGTTTTAGCTCTTAAATTTAGGGTTTTGGTCCATTGGATTAATCTTCCTGTATGTGCAGGGTTAGGGTCCAACTTCACTCTTTTGCTCTGTGAACGTTTTCTAGATCATTCATTAAAAAGGTTAAATATGACCAGTTGCAAAACTGATCTCCTATTCTCTGCTGTTTATTATCCTCCACCTGAGAAAGTAACTGTGGTATAGTGGAAGAAATACTGGATTAAAAATCAGAAGACCTAGGTTTTAGTTTTAACATTTGGTATGAGATCAGAGGAAAATCACTTTTAAAAAGTTTAGCTTTCCCTATAAAATGGGAAGTGCAAGCCCTATCTGCCTTACAGTTTCATGATAAATATCAAATTAATCAGCCTTTCAGATCTGTTATTCTCTATTCTTGCTGCTGTTATTTTAAGTTTTAAGAAAGATCCAGAGAAGAGCAGTAAAATCAAGGGATGAAAGAGAGTTACTAGAGAACCAAGTAAAAAGACCTGGGAAAAGCCTTGAAAGACTATGTGGCTAAAGAGTATAAATGTAAACCCTCACACAAGCGCTGCGCAGGGGTTTTGTGCTTGTGTGTAATCTGCTTGTGAATGGCCCCTGCCTGTAGCTTATGTTGCGCTAAAGCTGTACAGGATCTCTTACCTTAACTGGAGGGAAAACAGGAAACTATTTTACAGCTTAGTGAGAAAGTTTCTTAACGTTTTACTTCCTTAAGTGGTGCCCCTCCCACAAACAAAACACATTTCACTCCTCAAGTACGGTTATGGCATCTGCCGTGCCTGCAGGCGTTTATTATTATAGATTTGCTTGCCAGCAGGATGTGATGTCTGTAAAACAGTTTTTTTTACTTGTGATTTAAAAACCCCACATAATGTAATGTTTACATCTTAATCATTTTTAATAAAATTTAATTAAATTTACACCTTAATCATTTTAAATAGTAATGTTAGCTGGTGGCTCAGATGGTAAAGAATCCCCTGGCAATGCGTGAAACCTGGGTTCAGTCCCTGAGTTGGGAAGATCCCCTGGAGAAGAGAATGGCTACCCAATATTCTTGCCTGGGAAATCCCATGAACAAAGACCTGGCAGGTTACAGTCCTTGGGGTTGCAGAGAGCTGGACATGCCCGGGCGCCTTTCAGTGTTAGCTACCTGTTGTGCAACAGATCCCTAGAGCTCTTCATCTCCTAGACCTGAAAGGCTGTGCCTACTCAACAACATCCTCCATTTCCCTTCTTCCCAGCCCGTAGCTGAAGATGAGTTCTTTTTTAATATGAGAAAAAACTTTAATATAAAACCTCTTGTAGTGGCATAAAATTAAATCACATTTAATTGCACATAGAAAAAAATTCCCTTCATTAACAGAACAAAATTCTATTAAATTGAAACCTTAGAAAATTGAGGATGTACTCACTCTAGGTGCTAAGAACTGAAGTGAGCTTTCTAATACAGTTATTTCTGGAAAATCCATGTCAGAAGACCAAGGACTAACTCTGTGATCAATTTTTTTTACTTGAAAATAATGAGTGTAACTGAGATAACTTTCACAGAGAGTGAGCTAAAACCCTATTGGCCTCCTGCTAAGTAGAAGGATTACTGTTGAAAGTAAATTCCTCTGGTAGCCTATGCTGGAGACAGCCTAGATATATTCCCCTTAAATCCTTTCTTATCAGGTTTTTGCCCCTGCCATCACACCAGTGTCCTTTTCAAGGTACCAATGATTTCAGTGTTGTTTAATCCACTTGTTAATTCATAGTCATCACCTTCAGTTCAGTTCAGTCGCTCAGTGGTGTCCCGACTCTTCGCGACCCTGTGAATTGCAGCATGCCAGGCTTCCCTGTCCATCACCAACTCCCGGAGTTCACTCAGACTCACATCCACCGAGTCAGTGATGCCATCCAGCCATCTCATCCTCTGTCGTCCCCTTCTCCTCCTGCCCCCAATCCTTCCCAGCATCAGAGTTTTTTCCAATGAGTCAACTCTTCGCATGAGGTGGCCAAAGTACTGTAGTTTCAGCTTTAGCATCATTCTTTCCAAGGAAATCTCAGGGCTGATCTCCTTCCAAGGGACTCTCAAGAGTCTTCTCCAACACCACAGTTCAAAAGCATCAATTCTTCGGCGCTCAGCCTTCTTCACAGTCCAACTCTCACATCCATACATGACCACAGGAAAAACCATAGCCTTAACTAGACGGACCTTAGTCGGCAAAGTAATGTCTCTGCTTTTGAATATGCTATCTAGGTTGGTCATAACTTTTCTTCCAAGGAGTAAGCGTCTTTTAATTTCATGGCTGCAATCACCATCTACAGTGATTTTGGGGCCCCCCAAAATAAAGTCTGACACTGTTTCCACTGTTTCCCCATCTATTTCCCATGAAGTGATGGGACCAGATACCATGATCTTCGTTTTCTGAATGTTGAGATTTAAGCCAACTTTTTCACTCTCCTCTTTCACTTTCAACAAGAGGCTTTTTAGCTCCTCTTCACTTCTGCCATAAGGGTGGTGTCATCTGCATATCTGAGGTGATTGATATTTCTCCTGGCAATCTTGATTCCAGCTGTGCTTCTTCTAGGCCAGCTTCTCCATCTTTAGCTGCAAAAATATTATCAATCTGATTTCGGTGTTGACCATCTGGTGATGTCCATGTGTAGAGTCTTCTCTTGTGTTGTTGGAAGAGGGTGTTTGCAATGACCAGTGCATTTTCTTGGCAAAACTCTATTTGTCTTTGCCTTGCTTCATTCCGCATTCCAAGGCCAAATTTGCCTGTTACTCCAGGTGTTTCTTGACCTCCTACTTTTGCATTCCAGTCCCCTATAATGAAAAGGACATCTTTTTTGGGTGTTAGTTGTAAAAGGTCTTGTAGGTCTTCATAGAACCGTTCATCTTCAGCTTCTTCAGCGTTACTGGTTGGGGCATAGACTTGGATAACTGTGATATTGAATGGTTTGCCTTTGAAACGAACAGAGATCATTCTGCCGTTTTGAGACATCACCTTACTTACCTATAAAGAGCATTTGATAAGTTGGCCACTCCCTCCTCCTCTTCCTTGAATTAGGCTTTTAGGAAATCAAGCTTTTCTTCTGCATTTTATCCATTCCTTGTCATTTTTTTTTTTTTCCTTTTTCTCCTCAAAGGAAATGCCCCAAGACTTATCCTGGGATGTCTTCCTTATCTATGCTGTCTCTTGGAGAGCTCCTATGGAAACTTACTTAAATACTACCTATATACTATCTATGTAAAGAAGGCTGAGCACCAAAGAATCGATGCTTTCAAACTATGGTGCTGGAGAAGACTCTTGAGAGTCCCTTGAACTGCAAGGAGATCCAACCAGTCCATCCTAAAGGAAGTCAGTCCTGAATATTCATTGGAAGGACTGATGCTGAAGCTCCAGTAGTTTGGCCCCCTGATACGATGAGCTGATTGGAAAAGACCCTGATGCTGGGAACGATTGTAGGCAGGAAGAGAAGGGGGTGACAGAATGAGATGGTTGGATGGCATCACTGAATGACCATGAGTGTGAGCAAGCTCCAGGAGCCAGTGTGGGCCAGGGCCGCCTGGCGTGCTGCAGTCTGTGGGGTTGCAAGGAGCTGAGCATTGCTTAGCAGCTAAACAACCACAGACTGTTCTCCTGAATTCTAGGCTTGATATCTCCAGATATCCCTTGATGTCATCTTGAACTCCCTATTCATTTTCTCTTGAATGGCAACTGGGGTTTTGGACTTAACCTGTCCAAAGCCAAACCCCTGGTATTTCCCCAATCCTAGAACGTCTACTCACAGCCATTCCCAAAGAAGTTAATGGTGACTTCTTCCTTTATTAGGCCAGAAACTTTGGAGATGTTCTTGACTCTTCCCTTCTCATCCCTACTTCCAGCTTATCAGCAAATTCTGTTGGCTTAGCTTCGCAATCCATGTATCCAGAACCCAGACAGTTCTCCTGACCCCCATTACTACTACCTGCTGATATAAATGGACATAGGAAAGAGGAATCTAGTCATTATAGATGGTTAAAGCTAACTTGACTATGTCAAAGAGACCATTTCTGATAACGGGATAGAGAAAGTGGTGCCCACTTCGTGGAAGGCATTAAACCTTCAGCCGCAGAGTTTCATGTTCTACACACTAGGGATAATAGTATTCTGTTGCTGGACCTTGACTAGTGGAAAGACTTGATGGAAAACAAAGTTTTTCCAAAGATGTTTCTCGCTACTGTTAGGAAATAAATAAAATTGGAAAGAGACAAATGATAGATTAGATATCTTCATTTATTTATGCGGTAATAATGTTGAGCGTATGTTCTAGGGCAGCTGTATGAAAATGGTCCCTGTAGGTGGTTGGCATGAACATAGAATAAGTTAAGGGTCAGATCTGAGAGACAGTGCAGAACTGGCAGGACTTGGTGATAATTTGTATTTATTTAATTTATTATGTTTGGCCATGCCACACAGCTTATGGAATCTTAGTCCCTCGACCAGGGATGGAACATGGGCCCATGGCCGTGAAAGCACCGAATCTTAACCAGGAGACCACCGGGAATTCCCCGCACTTGGTGCTAGCTTGTATCATATAGTTCCAGGCACTAATGGACTGGTGAACAGGATGAGAAGAGATAAGAGGCAGTAGAGCCAAAGGACGAAGAAGCCCCTGAAAGTAATGGGAGAGTTGAGAAAGGGTGCCAGCTTGTGGAGAAACCCTGAATTTTTTTCACATTTCATGTTTCAGGGATTAGTGAACTGTGCAGATGGAAGGGCCTGATGGCTGGTGTCAGGGAGGAGACGTTTGCTCTCATGCTTTCCCTTCCGAATTGGCCTTGCGTTCCTCACCCACCTCTCATTCCCGCCTTCCCTCTCTTAGTCCTTCGTCCACACCCTCTTGTGCTCAGTCGTGTCCAGCTCTTTGCAACAGTGTGGACTGCAGCTGCCAGGCTCCTCTGTCCGTGGGATTCTCCAGGAAGGAACACTGGAGTGGGTTGCCATGCCCTCCCCCAGGGGATCTTCCCAACCCAGGGATGGACTAGCGTCCCTTACGCCTCCTGCTTTCACAGGCGGGTTCTTTACCATTGGCGCTCCCTGGGAAGCCCTTGGCACCCTCTGATGTGTGGGTCGACTGGAGGCATTGCCCTGTGTCTTTGTCATTGTAGGACCCTAGAGGATGGAGCAGCCGCCATCTGAAACGTGGTGGCCTTGGTGAAATGGGTGGTGAATTGTGCTCCCTGTGATTACTTATGCCTGGAAGCGATTCCTGTCATTTTGCTCACACTTCACACTTCATTATGCTTGCAGGCTCAGTTGTGTCCGACTCTTTGTGACCCTGTGGACCGTAGCCCGCCAGGCTCCTCTGTCCGTGGCATTCTCCAGGCAAGAATTCTGGAGTGGGTTGACATCCACTTCTTCAGGGGATCTTCCCGACCCAGGGATCAAACCCGGATCTCTGCCTTGTGGCAGGTTCTTTACTGTCTGAGCCTCCAGGAAAGCCCTCATTGTCCCCCTCTTAACCCAGTTTCGAAAGAACTGGGGAGGAGCAATCCTACAAAGTACCTGGGATGAGAGTTAGAATATTCCCCGACATTATGAAGCGACTTAGCAGCAGCAGCAGCAGCAGCAGCAGCAGTGAGTACCAACAGCCTGACTCTTATTTCATTCTAACATGAACCTGACCTAAGATTTCAAATCCTTGAAAGTTTATAAACTTCAAACGTGTGTATTCTTGGGAGAATATATTTTTTAAAAAAAGATTAGAACTGCCAAACAAACTATCCTTGTTTTTCAGTTTCACGTAGAGTGCTGATCCTTTTTTCTTCCTTTCCAGAATCCTTATTTATTCTTTCCTTTCCTCTCTATGCAGCTAAGATTCCATGGTCTATTGTTTTAGTGTCTTGCCATTTTTCTTTTACATGTCTGTTTCAAGCACAGCTGGAGAAATTCTTATAACCAGACTGGTACTTATAGAAATTTATGATCAGCTACCTCAGGTGGGTTTTCAGCAGCACCTTACAAATTATGTATCTCTAGTTAACACACGGAGAAGGCGATGGCACCCCACTCCAGTACTCTTGCCTGGAAAATCCCATGGACGGAGGAACCTGGTAGGCTGCAGTCCACAGGGTCGCAAAGAGTCAGATATGACTGAGTGACTTCCCTTTCACTTTTCACTTTCATACATTGGAGAAGGAAATGGCAACCCACTCTAGTGTTCTTGCCTGGAGAATCCAAGGGACAGGGGAGCCTGGTGGGCTGCCATCTATAGGGTCACACAGAGTCGGACACGACTGAAGTGACTTAGCAGCAGCAGCAGCAGCAGTCAACACACTCATTCCAACAACTTTCAAACTTCTGCCCTCCTCAGACCCTGAGTCTCTTTAAATTCCTCTTCTCCTTGACCTCAACAGATAATCTTGTTTCCTGCTTGACCAAGAATTGAACAGGAGCTGCCACACTAACAAATCTGTAGGCATACCTACATCTCCACCGGTGTCTCTCCTCCTTGTTAGAATAAAAGGGCTCATTCTTCCTCCACGACCAGCCTCTCCACCTCTTCTCTGGACCCAGTCTCCTTCACATTTTTCAAAGACCCTTTCTATTACTAGTCCAGTCTCCCTGTTACGTTCAATCCCTTTATCTATACTTGTTCCTCAGCACTTAAAATATACTTGAGTCTTTCCTCCCCTCCGCCGTCACATCTCTTGAACAGAAAACCGTCTTTGCTCACATCTGCACTTTCCCCTCCTGCTCCTGATGTCTCGGCGTCTGTATCCAGCACTGCGCTCTTGTCCTGCTTGGCGCAGACGTGCCTGCCGGCTCTCAGCCTCCTTTGCTGGCTTCTCTTCTATTAAGTATTAAAGTTCACGGTTTTATATCTGAGATGCTCTTCTCTTATTCCGTCCTTTTCTGAAGTAATCGTGTCTGTGCAGAAAACTTCAGTTATGCTGATGACTCCAAAATGCTTATCCTTTATTCAGACCTCTCTCCTGTTTCTTGTATATTGTTATATTTCTAGGCCTACAGTGTCGCTCACTTATTAGGTATTCAGTTAATGCTTTCCTTAAGACTGCCTGACAGAATGAATGAATAAACAAACTTTAATGATTCTTTGTGACCAAAACCAAATCCTTCATATCCTCAGGCCTAGCACATAGTGGGTGCTCAGTAAATGCTTTATAAATGACTTATCAAAAAAAGAATGAGTAAATGAGTAAAAAGAATGAGTAAAACCTTTGTAATGATTCATTATAGCCAACCAAGACCAAAGACCTTGCTTATCTTATTCCCTTTAAAAATGTAACTGAGTATAGCTTAAACTAAAACTTGCTTCATGAGAGATTAATTCTCTAACAGATCAAGTATCAATAAAAGTTGCAGGTGTGTTTGGAATGTTGACTGAATTATGTGTGTACAATGTATGAAGAATAAGAAATCAAAAGGTTATAGAGTCCTACTGACTGTTGTTTGAGTGTATGTATGGTGGTCATGAACACAGACTTTGGTTTGGGACTACGAGGAAGAATACTCAGAGCCTGCTGTAGTTGTGTGATGCGTCTATGAAATGCAGAACCCACCTCAGAGGACTAACCACAGTAAAACTTGCATTGTTGCATTTACTTAGCACAAGGCCTGGCACAGAATAAGTGTTTAGTACTTATTATTGATAATTTTCCATTTTGATCCAGTTCATATAGGTGCCAAAGACATACAGTAGATGAGTAACGGCTGAATATGGTTATTTATCAGAATCACTTTAGCTGAAAAAAAAAAAAAGAATCTGGGGCCCATCCCCAGGCTACTGAGTCAGCCTGGAGCTGGGGAGGGGAGAGTGGAGTAGGGGAGGGGAGGCAAGGGTGTGTATTTCTTAAAGCTCCCCAGGATATTGTCAGCGTCAGTCAGGTTTGGCAGTTATAATACTGAAGATAGAATTGTTTCTAGAAATCGTCTGAGTATGAGATACAATCAGGGAAAATGGCTCTAGTGTGAGGGAGGAGGAGCCAGAGAGGGCATTTCTGAAAAGCCGGTTGTCTGCAGGCTTTGGGGCCAGTGGTCCTAGCGTTGCGCTGATTTGCCTGAGAACAGGTCACACTGACAATGACGCAGGCACAGCTGAGCCGTTTTCAGGGCCCCAGAAGGAAAAGTGGAGCAAGTGAGCTGTTAACAGCTGCCAGAATTAATCCAGAGTAGCCATGTGGGATGGGGAGGCATTAAGAGAGCTTCAGCAGGAGATGGTGGAAATATAAAGATTCAGGTTTAGGTTTTAGAGGAAGAAAGATTAGAGGGAAGTAGATGAAGTGGCTGGGGTGAGCAAGAAATGCTGTAAGAAAGTAGGAGAAGATAACTCTTTCTGGAAAAAGAGATAAAGAACACGTGCCTCAGAAGAAGAAGAAGAAGGGGGAAGAGTCTTAGGAAGAAGTGTAAACGCGTTTTGAGAGATTAACATGGAAAAGGCCAAAGGGAGCATGGATAAACGCCCTGTTCATAAGTGCACTCCAAATGCCAGACGCACCAGCACTCGAGGAGGAGAGGTGCCGTGAAGCCTAGCCCAGGCAGTGAAGTTGGTAGCACAGGGAAGTGAATGAGGGAGTTCAGAGCACTGAAGGATGATTAGAGTTACACAAGTGGGGATAGGGTCCAGTCAGGGTAGGAAAGCATGTGGCACAGAGAAGCGGAACCCTGACGGCTCAGGGGCCCTTGGCGGACACTTCCTGTGCTCACCGGCCGGGCCTGGGCCGGGCGTGCGCGCGGGGCAGCTCTGTTCTTTCTCGCGGATGCTCATTTCTGATGAGCCCTGAGGGCAGGAAGAGTGGCGCTGGTTAGAGGCAGGGCTGCCTGTGATCTGAGGGGACGCTTTGTTTTTCAAAAGTCGGAGTATGAGGCTTTCCCCCGCAGACCCTGAAGCCGGGCAGGGCACTCTGAGCGTCCGGAGTCTGGAGGGTGTGTCAAGTCTGGGTTGGCGTCTCTGGCCGGAGGTGTAGGTTAGACAGTGAGATGGGCTGTGTTTGTGAATGCGTGTGTGCGCGTGTGTCTGTCTACACACACCTGCCTCTCATCCCCAAAGAAATTTTAAAAAGAAAACGATTATTTGGTGTCTTTCTTTCATATTGTAAATAACGATGTTGTGGAAAAAATCTGAAAGTAACCAAAAAGAACCCAAGAAGCCAGACAATGAGAATCCATTTATAAAATAAGAATTAAATAATAATGTTTATACGCTGTTACTGGTCTAAAATATATTTAGAAAGAAAAGTCGTCCCCCAGTGCCAGAAGCCCCTGCGCAGAGCTGGACACTCAGATTCTCTGTATGAAGTGGTGGGCACAGAGGACCATTTGTATCTTATAGCATTGCCAGGGCAACAGAATATATGGTGACGTGAAATACCTTTTTTCCAGTCATGCAGTAGTGAGAACTCTAATTTCTCAACAGCTGAGAGGTTTTGATAGAGTCATTTCAAAGATAAACAAATTCCTGTTTGAACACAAGGAAATTAAAAATATGAGGAGAAATAATCAACTTCCTGTTGAAGTTGAGGAGGTGATGGAAGTATTAAAAGAAGGGAAGGCTCCCCGAGGGTTAAAAACCAAAGAAGTTAGAGGACTAAAGAGACCTATCTGTGTGCAGAAATGATTAATGGAAAGCATAAAAGTAAAGAAAAACAGTTGAAGACACTGAGGGAAACATTGAAAACCAGAAGCCAAGTGGGAGAAGCCTCTGTGCAGACCCAGGATGGGAGAAACGCAAGGTTAAAGCCGAAATCAGGTCACCGCTTTGCATGCTCGGATTTTGCAAAATCAAAGGAGTGCATAGTAGGTGAGAAACACATGCAGGTCGCCTTAAAAGGGTGAGATTGGAAGTTAGAAGAATTCTTTGTCAAACTGTTTTAGGAGCTACATGAGGATTTGGGGGATTGCGTTGTGTATGTGGAGAGAAGAGGGATCAGATGCCCGGAGTAGTGCCGTGTCAGAAAGATGAGCAGATAGTTTAGTAGCGGACATCGAGACTCTGAAACCAAGCAACATAGTAAAAGTGCTGCAGGAGGAAGAGGGCTTCCGGGTTTGATGATCTGCCAGAGCCTCTGAGTGGATCTCTGGCAGCTCTGCTCAAAGGCGCGTGGAAGGCGGGGTGAGCAGCGCTGTGGCGCTGGTGTTGACAGAGAGTGAGATCAAGTGGGAACTGGTGCGGGCTGCAGCACTAAACGCTGAGTATAAGATTTCTGTGAGAATCCTGCTGGAAAGACTGAGAGGAACCAGAGAGGATGTCAGATGTGCCGGAAAGGGGGTCTGAGAAGCTAACTGGAAAATCTTTACCCGGCCAAAGAGTGAGGTGGGAAATAAGTTCATTCTATTTGAATTAAGAAAGGCTTTTATTTAGACAAGCTGTGGTTTTCTCTTTAATTGTTCCAGAGCAGCTTTTGAAATATGAGGACTGTATATATGAGCTGTTGGGATTGGCGTCTCCATCCCTCAATTAAAAAGATTGAAGAGAAAATTAAACTGATAAGAATAAAGTAGCACTGCTCATAATATCCTTTAGTACTTTCGTGGTCTATAGATTGGATTTCCTCTTCTCTATTAAAAATGTTTTAAGAGTTTTAGGATATAAAAGAGACAGTCCAGGAAGCTGAGGCCCCTCATAGGCTAGTATTCAAAAATAGCATCTCTCTAGCTGTTTCAAGAGTAGATTTAAAAGAGAATACAGAGAAGCTGGAATAGCATCATAAAAATGAATAAAAAACCAAAGTAATGAAAACTTGTTGTAAACAAAAATGAAGGATAGCTGTGCTCTTTGGAGGGTAAAGAACGCAGAAGGAAATTGCATCATGCAAATACAGCGTTCCCCCTTATCCACAGAGGATGTATCCCTAGAACTGCCAGTGTATACCTGAAACCACAGGCAGCCTGAACCCTAGATTTACTTAGGTTTTTACATACATATAGACCTATGATAAAGCTTAATTTCTAAATTAGGCCCAGTAAGAAATTGGCAACGACAATAATGAAATAGAACAGTTACAACAACGTCCTGAAGTCAGTCATATGAGTGTGTTCTCTCCCTCCCAGAATGTCTCCTGCCTGACTCACCTTGTGATGCTGTGAGATGAGGAGAGGCCTGTGTGATCAGATGGGATGAAATGCGTCTGGTGACAGGTTAGGAGGAGAAGCGCTGGCTTTGGGTGATCCTGGGTCCTCGAGCCGTGAGGCTGTGAGTTGGCCTTTAGCAGCCGGTGATGATGATGGTTAGGGATCCCAGGCGGAATAGAGCGTGTCAGCCCAGATTCCACCACGTTACTCATAACAACAGCATGCAATTTAAAACTAAAGAATTGTTTCTTTCCACAATTTTCAGGCCATGGTTGACTGCTGGTAACTGGAACCACAGAAAGCAAAATCACAGATTGGAGAGGGGCTACTGAAAAAGAAGTGGGAAAGAAAATAGACAGAGACTAATGAGAAGTTACTAGAGAGCAGTCCTTCAATCGCAGACCACACAGCTGTTGGTGTCAGCTTTTCCTGCTGCCTCTTGCAGCTTTTCATCAGTGAGCTCACTCCCGTGGTTTTAATTGCCATTTGTATGCTGCTGCTGTTAAGTCGCTTCAGTCGTGTCCGACTCTGTGCGACCCCACAGACGGCAGCCCACCAGGCTCCCCACTTCCCTGGGATTCTCCAGGCAAGAACACTGGAGTGGGTCGCCATTTCCTTCTCCGTGCATGAAAGTGAAAAGTGAAAGAAGTTGCTTAGTCGTGTCTGACTCTTAGCGACCTCATGGACTGCAGTCCACCAGGCTCCTCCATCCATGAGATTTTCCAGGCAAGAGTACTGGAGTGGATTGCCATTGCCTTCTCCTATTTGTATGCTAGTAACTCTAAAATCATTTCACTTCAGTCACTCAGCTATGTCTAACTCTTTGCGACCCCAAGGACTGCAGCACACCAGGCCTCCCTGTCCAGTCCATCACCAACTCCCGGAGTTTACTCAAACTCACGTCCATCGAGTTGGTGATGCCATCCAGCCATCTCATCCTCTGTTGTCCCCTTCTCCTCCTGCCTTCAATCTTTCCCAGCATCAGGGTCTTTTCAAATGAGTCAGCTCTTTGCATTAGGTGGCCAAAGTATTGGAGCTTCAGCCTCAGCATCAGTCCTTCCAGTGAAAATTCAGGACTGATTTCCTTTAGGATGGACTGGTTGGATCTCCTTGCAGTCCAAGGGACTCTCAAGAGTCTTCTCCAACACCACAGTTCAAAAGCATCAGTTCTTCAGCGCTCAGCTTTTTTCACAGTCCAACTCTTATATCCATACATGACCACAGGAAAAACCATAGCCTTGCTAGGCGGACCTTTGTTGACAGAGTAATGTCTCTGCTTTTTAATATGCTGTCTGGGTTGGTCATAGCTCTTAGATCAACCCCAAACTAATATATCCAGCTTCCTATTAAAGGTCTCTTCTTGGATGTGTCATAAGTGCCTCAAATTCACTGGGTTCAGATCTGGGAAAACGTCGTCTCCCTCCCGTCCCAGGCCTGCTTCCCCCGCGGTTCCCTGAGGTGGAGCGATGCAGTCTCACTCACCTTAGTCCCCTCCCTCTAGAAACCGAGACGCGACCCTAAGTTTCCCTCTTCACTCCCCAGTCTAATCAGTCAGTCAGACTATCGATTGTTCCCTTTAATCTCTCTCACATATATTTATCTCTTGCCCTCGTTCTGTTAGTTCGGACTAGGGATTGGCAAACGTTTCTATAAAGGGCTAGCTGGTAAATACTTGGACCTCCCAGGTGGCGTAGTAAAGAATCCACCTGCAATGTAGGAGCCGCAGGAGACGTGGGTTTGATCCCTGGGTTGGGAAGATCCCCTGGAGAAGGGAACGGCTAACCACTCCAGTATTCTGGCCTGGAGAATTCCATGGACTGTATAGTCTGTGGGGTTGCAAAGAGTCAGACACAACTGAGTGACTAAGCATGGAATATTACTCGGCAATAAAAAGGAATGAGCTACTGATGTGTGCTAAGTTGCTTCAGTCGTGTGCGACTCTTTGCAACCCCACAGACTGTAGCCCAGCAGGCTTTTCTGTCCACGGGCTTCTCCATGGGGTTCTCCAGGCAAGAACACTGGAGCAGGCTGCCATTTCCTCCTCTGGGGATCTTCCCCGCCCAGGGATCGACCCACTCTCCTCTGTCTGCACTGCAGGCGGGCCCAGGGATCTACCCTGTCTCCTCTGTCTCTGCACTGTAGGCAGGCCCAGGGATCTTCCCCGCCCTCTGTCCCCTGCACTGGCAGGCGGGCCCTTTACCACTAGTGCCACCTGGGAAGCCCAGGCACATTATTGAAAAGAGCCTCAGAAGATCACAGACCATGTGCTTATGTTTATACAACATTCTTGAAGTGATAGAATTAGAGGTGGAGAGCAAACTCGTGGTTGCCTGGGATCAGGACTAGTTGGGGAGCAGGAGGGGTTTGACTGTAAAGGATGGCATGAGGGAGATACTTGTGATGATAGCATAGTTTTGTGTCTTGGTTTTGATGGTGTTTACATGAATCTGCACGTTTGATAAGGCGGCATAGGACTGTACCTGTTGTATCCATGTCAGTTTCCTGGCTTTGAAGTTGTGAGGTCCCCAGTGGGGGAAATTGTGTGAAGGGTATATGGGACTTCTCTGTACTATCTTTGCAATTTCCTATGAACCTAAAATTATTTCAAGATGAAAAATTAAAAACTTTTTTCTTTAGAGATGTAAGTGGTGTTTAGCATAATCATTGCCACTCGTGGTCCTGCATTTGATCAGCGTGAATCAAGCTGTGCCTTTCAGAATAATGTCACTGCTGAGAGAGACAAGAGCACTGTTTGTGGTGAGACTGTAGCTGGATTTACAATTAGCTGAAACCTGTTTAAACAAGAGCTGAGACACTGCAGTTCTTTGCTTGATACCCTGTCTAAGCCATTCCTTGTCTTACTTTTTAGACTAGGTGGTAAGGCTTAGTCTGAGTCGCGCTGGGTATGCTTTCAGTTCCTGCTGCTCCTGTATACTGGCTTCTAGAGGACAATGACTGCAGCAGTGAGTCCTATACAACATCTGTCCTTTTGGGGGAGCTTGATGAACAATAAGTAGTTCCGACTTGGCATTAATTCTTTTCTGAATATAGAGTTGAAAATCTTCTGGTAAGATTTTGGAAAAAATCTGATTTTTTTTTTCCATAAAACCAATATTCACCTCAAACTTCTGAACAATGTTGTACTATATATTAAGTTAAATGGATATTCTTATGCAAATTTAAAATGGATATTACAAAATCAGAACTTAAAATTCTCTTTGGAAAATGTGGCATATATAACTTAAATATTTTTCTTTTGTACTTATTATCAAGCTCAAAGTGAATATGAGGGGGAAAAGGTAAATATGAGCAAAACTACATATTCTTTAGTAAAATTAAGACAATTTTTTTTCAGGTTAAACTGCAGAACAACATATCATATCAGATGGCAGACATACATCATTTAAAGGGTAAGAAACTTACTTACAAATTAAAGTTCACTAAATGTCTAAAATCCTGAAGAATTAAGAAATCCTCAAGTCAGACAGCTAAATGAAATAGAGTTTTGAACAAAGCTCCTCTGATGGCAAAACATGTTTCCTTTTGTCTTAAGGGATAATAAAAACTTTTAATGTTGTTTATATATAATAAGTACAAGTTAAAATTTGAGGTCTGCATTTCATTCTTGTGCTGTGGACAGATTTCACACAATGAAATGTTAAAAGAATCTTTAAAGAAAATTGAGGTGTGCTTCGGAGACTCAGATGACTAGGGAAAGGGTTAGGAATGATCCCTCTGTACTGTGTCCAGCCTGCTGGAAGAATCCATTCAGTTCTGGGAATGCTTTGGGCAGGGCCCCCAAGCTCAACATTTCAGATGCCCTGGGAACAGAGAAGCCTGGGACAGAAGCCGGGAGCCGGGAGGTGGATTAGAGGGGTGTATGGTTTCTGTTTCATTTTGATGAAGTGATTGTTGATGTTCAGTCGCTAAGTCAAGGGTGACCCCTTACGACCCCGTGGACTGCGCAGGCTCCTCTCCTCCCCTGTCTCCCGGAGTTTGCTCCAATTTATGCCCGTTGAGTTGGTGATGCTGTCCAACCATCTGTCGCCCTCTTCTCTTTTTGCCTTCAGTATTTCCCAGCACCAGGGTCTTTTCCCACTGAGTCAGCTCTTCACATCAGGTGGCCAAAGTATTGGAGCTTCAACTTCAGCCTCAGTCCTTCCCGTGACTATTTGGGGTTGGTGAAGTGATAGGAGATGTCTAAAGCTTTTATGAAAAATAACAGTTAAAGAGAACAAGCTCTAAACCCTGCTCGCGTTACTTCACGCTATCCCTGGCCTTTGGAACTTGGGGTCTAAGGACTATCCCTCTTTTCCCTCACACCCCTTGATTACAACACTACATATTTTTAAACTTTGCATGCAGTTTCTCTGAATTTATCTGTGTGGGTAGTCCTTGCTGTCTGATTTCATAAATTTTTCTTTATAACCATTTTGACCCCCTGTAGGATTAGGTCATGGAGAAGGCAATGGCACCCCACTCCAGTACTCTTGCCTGGAGAATCCCATGGACGGGGGAGCCTGGTGGGCTGCAGTCCATGGGGTTGCTGAGAGTTGGACACGACTCGGTGACTTCACTTTCCCTTCTCACTTTCATGCATTGGAGAAGGAAATGGCGACCCACTCCAGTGTTCTTGCCTGGAGAACCCCAGGGACGGGGGAGCCTGGTGGGCTGCCGTCTATGGGGTCACACAGAGTCGGACACGACTGAGCGACTCAGCAGCAGCAGCAGCAGGATTAGGTCATATATCGTTAGCGCTGTCTTGAGGCAGCCAGCCTGTGCTGGCTGAGCTATGCGAGCTTCGTCCCGCACCAGGCAGAGCCCTCGCGGGCAGCCTCGGCGGGTCACAGCCCAGACGCGGGGCTGCCCCCGCCGCGCTGCCTGCGGTTCGAGCCGCTCCGGTTTTCTGCTGGGAGCTCGCTCCGGCGAGCCTCTGTGGCGTCTGTGCCGTGCTCCCTCTGGCTCACAGGCGTGTGCAGGATGGCGCAGGAGGCGGCGCCCTGCCAGTGCTGCTGGCAGCTCGCAGTTTGTGCAAGTGATTCTGCCTGTCGTGAGAGATTTCTCACTAAGTAGTAATGGACTAGGGCTTTTCCTCGTATATGTCGGAGAAAATGGCAGCCCCTGTTACCGAGTGAGCGTCTTTACTGTGCTGTGTGCATCCAGCTGAAGTAGATCTTGAGATGTTTTGAAATTTAGATGATAGACTTTAGCAAAGAAAAAAGATTTGATTTGAGCTCATAGCGGTGCAACTTTTGGACTCGTGAGATTGAGTTTCATTAATGTGACTTTTGCACCTTAGGAACTGTTTCTACTGAAACTAACTTCTTGACACGTTGACAGTGCAATCCACAGTTGCCTGTTTTCATTGACGCTAATGTCAGATATATTGGAGTTAATACACATCAGATTCTTAAAAAAAAAAAAACACCCTTATAAAAAGATTGGAGTTGTTTTTAGTGCCTGAGAAAGGAAATTAACATCCTAGTATACATTGATTTATTTAGAATAACTTACCTTTTTTTAATGCCTATTACTGAAAGAAAATTTGAAATAAAAATGTTTGAAAAGTAAGTTTTTTTTGGCTTTAAAAGCTCATCCTAGGCAACCCCTTTCTCAATCGTATCCCTAATCTTTTGAAGTTAAATTGGGGGATTATGGCCATGCCCTCTATAGCATGCCCTGCTGTTGCTGTTTTTGCTCGTCTGGACAGTGGGCCTTGGGTCTGACGCTGTTAAGTTACGTGACGCATTCTGCTGTGCTGACCTTGAGCAGCCTGTTAGACAGAGTATCTTTGGGTTCAGAATAAAACACATGGCACTCAGCTGAAAGTAAAACTCTGACACAGAAAACTTTAATCTTTACTTTTGCTTTTCGATCTGTTTATACCCCACCCCACCCCGGCTCTTTTTTGGCCTTGCCATGTGGCTTGTGGGATATCAGTTTCCTGACCAGGGACTGAACCCGGGCCACAGCAGTGAAACTGTAGAGTCCTAACCACTAGACCCCCAGGCAGCTCTACTTTTACCCCTTTCAAGTCTTTATTTTAAACTATTCAAAGCACCAATCAGCTCCATGCTTTATATTCCTTTCCCTGTATTCAAATAGGTTCAATTCAGTTCAGTTCAGTCGCTCAGTCGTGTCCGACTCTTTGCGACCCCATGAACTGCAGCACACCAGGCCTCCCTGTCCATCATCAGCTCCTAGAGTCCACCCAAACCCATGTCCATTGAGTCGGTGATGCCATCCAACCATCTCATCCTCTGTTGTCCCCTTCTCCTCCTGCCCTCAATCTTTCCCAGCATCAGGGTCTTTTCAAAAGAGTCAGCTCTCTGCATCAGGTGGCCAAAGTATTGGCGTTTCAGCTTCAACATCAGTCCTTCCAATGAACACCCAGGGCTGATCTCCTTTAGGATGGACTGGTTGGATCTCCTTGCAGTTCAAGGGACTCTCAAGAGTCTTATCCAACACCACAGTTTAAAAGCATCAGTTCTTCAGTGCTCAGCTTTCTTTATGGTCCAACTCTCACATCTGTACATGACTACTGGAAAAACCATACCCTTAGAACCTGGTATTTTACATGCAGTGAAATTCATACTGTTTTTTTTTTTTTTGTCCATTGAATTTTAAGCCTTTTATCTCCATTTAAAAATGGAAGACTTTATTTCCTGATAAAGATATTTCAAATACTGTTAGTGAGGAGCATTTTGGGGAAGCAGAGAAGCATTTTTAAATCTTGAAATCATACATGCCTCATTTCATTCTGAAGGTAAACTGAGCTGTTTAGTGAGTTTACTGTATAGGAAAAAGAAGCCTGAAGGGGTCCTGTAGATCAGCAGTTGAGATCCATTACCCTTCTGGTTTGACTTTTTTTTTTAAATTGAAGTAACTTTTCAGTTCTGGAATCTTTGCTAGCTAACTCTGTCTATAAGCCATGAAACTTTTTGTCACTGCCTTCTGCCAGGATCTCATTGTTCTTTAGAATCAACATCCGTAGCTGAGGCCAGAGTTCTACTCCCTCTTGCCCTCTGCTTCTTAGTAGGTGGGACCAGGGAGCAGGTAACAAGCTGAAAATGTGTTTCATGGATGCCTGGCCTCAGGTTTGTTGCTTTTATCTGAGGTAGGGGAAATGACTGAAAAACTACAGAGATCACCCATGTTTGCGTATTGTAGAGCTGATAGAGCAAGTAGAGAAATTTAAAAGGTGACTTGGACTAAACTCACAGAAACAAGGAGTAGAATGGTGGTTGCCAGGATTTGGGAGATGTGTGGGGAAAATGAGACGTTGGCTAAAGGGCACAAACTGTCAGTTACAAGACGAGTAGGGTTTGGTGATCTGTGATGATTATAGTTGACAATATTGTGTTAGAACAATACTCTGTTATATGCTTGGCAGTTGCTGAAAGAGTAGATCTTAAATGTTCTCCCCACACACAAAAAATGGTAATTATGTGAGATAGTGGAGGTTTTGGCTAATGTGATGGTAGTCATTTTACAATATGTTAGTGAATCAAATCAACATGTATGCCTTGAACTCACATAGTGTTATACCTCAATTAAAATTTTAAAAATAATAAAAAATGTGACTTGACTAGGCAAGCATAATTATCAACTACAAGCATTTAATGTAAATCATTTACATTTCATATTTGATTATTAATCCTATACAATAGCTATTACATGCATATTGTTAAACTTTATATTCCTCGTCAAGCATTCATGTGACTTGAACATTTTTGATGTTGCCACTGTAGTTATGATTCCACGATAAAAGTTGTAAGAAAAAAATGTGCTCAGAATCCCACCACTAAGCTTAATCAGTGATAGCATTTTGATGTAATTTTATTCTTGTGTATTTTTTTACATGGATATATTTATACTGTAAATTTATGTTTATATCTGCTTTCTAAAAACTTACATCACAAGGATTTCTGGGTGCCTTTAAAGTAACAAGACTAATTTGTTAAGCCTTCTGTGAAAAGCAGATGTTATAATGTTGGCATATTATAGTTAGGAATTATATTTTAGTCTTAATAAGTAGATGTTGCTTATATAGTGTAGACCTCTGTTCCCATTTATGAAAATCAAGACTTTCTTAATTACTGCTTTTGCTTAACTGATATGGCTGTTGGCAAATTTTTTTATCCTCTATCCAAGAAACTGACATTTCTCTTCCTTGGCTGAATGTTTTTTTCGTAGGATTAGATGGAGCAACTCTAGAAAATATGAGGCCAGTGATTATAGATTAAATGTTCACAAAAGAGCATCTGGCTAAGCTTTTAATTTACTATCCAGTTTGAAATGTCATAGTATTCATTACAACTAAAACATTTAGCTCTGGTCCAGAGATTATAAGCTTTGTAAATGGAATTTTGGTGTATGTGGATGTAATTCAGTAGCAGAACTAGAAGTCAGATCTAAAGAGATTGCTACCTAAGTTGGGAATCAAATGTGATTTTAAAATGAATTCTGCATCCATAGCCAACACATCTAAAAAATATGATTTCCCCCCTACTTTTTGTAAAGCAGTTGGGTTTAGAGAGAGAGGCAGCTCTTCATGTTTTGTTTCCACAACTTAGCATGTGGTCTATATAATGTGTAAAGATGTATAATTTTTAAATATTTCTGATTGATGTGAAAGCCACTGAGGCTGTCTTGTCTTAAAAATAAATTTTGTTGTCCATACATGTGTATGAAAGGCAATTAAATATGGTACTAGTTATGTAATTTAACTTCTTGAGAGTATGAATAAATACATTGAGAACTGTGTATAATTTTAGAAATCCCATACCTTCTTAACAGAAGTAGTAGCGTAAGTAACTTCATTCCTTTGTTTTTGTTTTGTTTACATTTTGTGGATAGAGCAACTTGCTGAGCTTCGTCAGGAGTTTCTTCGACAGGAAGACCAACTTCAAGACTATAGGAAGAACAATACTTACCTTGTGAAGAGGTTAGAATATGAGAGGTAAGATTCTGCGTGCAGTAAGTATAGATACTTGAATCTTGAATATTTGTTCAACATTCAGGCAATTCATTTCTTCCTTTCTGGAGTCTGTCTGTCTTCTCTTCTTTCATTTTACTAAGTCCTTTTTTAAAAGAAAAATAATAATAAATTCCTTTTCTATTGTCTTTGTATGTGTCTGTGAAATCTGTTTTATTTTGATAGCTTGAAGAACAGGAAAATATCTCATACAAGGCATGTTGAATCTACCCTTGTAGACACTGTAAGACAGTGTAGACACTATAGGCATTGTAAGACAGAAAATCATGTAAGAAATCGGTTTTACAGTAAAAGGTGTTTTTTAGGTCTGCATACCAAGAATCAGAAAGATTCACCATGTTTTAAGCTGTTTCTCCGTTTCTGACATCTCACTCTTGTGGGCTCTCAGTGCGCATCCACTATATACACGTGTTTTAATCTAATAGTGCTCAGTGATCTCCATGTGTCTTTGGGTTAAAGACTGACATACTTAGAGGTAATACATTACTCCAGTGTATTAGTATGCTAGAGCTTGTTTAATTTTTCCCAATTGCTGGACCACTGTAGGAGTTTTCCTTTTCTCACTGTTATGATTATCAACTATAAAAATCTTCGTGCAAAAATGATTTTTTCCCTCTTATGTTATTTCACTGATTATATTCTAATACAGAACTTCTGAGATAGAACGTTTTATTGATCTTATCACATATATGAAAGATTGCTTTATACAATGACTCTACTAATTTATGCTGTAAATGTTTCCCTGTAGCCCCACCAACATTGACTTTTATAATTCTAACTTAATTTCGCTAGTATAGGAATAAGGAAAGTACTATATATGCAACAGGAAGCTTAATTTGCATTTTAAATGGTAGAAAGTAATGTTTTTCTATGTGTTTATTATTTGCTTCTCTTTACATGAATGATCCTTTTGTATTCTTCCCCTGCTTGTCCAGTTGAAATTCATAATCTTATCTGTTTGTGCCTTTACATTTTGTCTTGCTGGTTGCATTCTGTCTTTTTTATTAGTTTCTTCCATTCTTGTTCTTTTTACGGTTTAGGCTTTTATTATTGTGTTGAAAGTATCGGGTTGGCCAAGAAGTTAGTTCGAGTTTTTCATAACATCTTAGAGAAAAACCCAAACGAACTTTTTGGGTAACTCAATACTATTTGCTGACTCATCTGCTGCAACTGCTTAAAATTTCTTTTTAAAAATTCATCTTTCTAATTTCTGTTTTTAATTAGCTTTATCGATTTTTTTATCCTCCATTAAAGATTCAGGTATTTTAAGAATCTTGACTGAGCTCTTTCCATGCCTGCTCTTTGTCCTCTCCTATCCTCTCTCCTGCTGACTGAATGCTTTATCCATATAGATGCATGTTTCCAACTTCTAAACATCCTTGAGAATCTACCCAAGATATTATAGTCTAAAAGAATGACTTTCTAATTTAGTTTTCAGTGTGGACAGCAGATCAAGGAGTTAAGAGCTCAGCATGAAGAAAATATTAAAAAGTTAGCAGACCAGTTTTTGCAGGAACAAAAGGTAAATTTTAAAAATACTTAAAATATGTTCTTGTTATAAATGTTATAATTTAGAAGTTAAAATTTGTATTTTTGTCATAAAACATTATATTTTTAAGTATTTTAGCCTATGTAATTCTAAAAATGACTTCAGCGGCTTTAGTACTGAGTAAATTAAACATTTGCAAAAATATAACCTCAGCTCTTAAAACGAACTTTGAGCTAAATAACTTTCACCTGACTTTTAAAAGTAATTTTTGCTGTTTATTTCTCAGTTTGTAAGTGGATAATTATGTTACTGAAAACTCAGTTACTTTGTATTTTATGCTTTTGAGAAATAGGAAAAAAATTGAGAAACTTTTACTTATCAATCTTTGTTGTTTCTAATTCCTTTCTTGAAATACAGAAATGAAATGCTAGCCACTATTTTCATATTTTGGGGGTGGCAAATTCTTTTATTAAGTCATAAAGTTCCAGTAGATAAATATTATGAAAGTCCTGCTAGAAATAGAAGGAATTTGAAATTTACAAGTCTTGAGGACACTCATTTTTCACACCCTGTGGTCTAGTCTGACTAGCTATCGTTTGTATAGAGTCTTGTGATTTAGAGTAGAGAGAGATTGAATAGTGAAAGCATTTTTCTTGGTCTTTGGTAGGCTCTCACCTAAAGGACTAGAAGCTCAGGAAACCAGGTTTTCATGCTCGGCTTTTTCACCATTTTGCAACATGATATTGAGGGCATCTTTCTTTTACCCATAAAGTGAAACAGCTGCTGTCTGTCTGTAGCCTTCCTTGCAGAGACGTGGGGTAGGTTGCGGGGAGATGGCAGGCACGACTGCCGGGACCCTGCGTGTGCAGAGGGGCATAGCAGTGGTTTGGCCAAAAGTTTGTTCGCTTTTTCTGTAAGATCTTAACAGAAAAACCTGAACGTGCTTTTTGACCAACCCTATAGAACACAAATGGAGAGGGTGATGGCAGCCCACGCCAGTGCTCCTGCCTGGAAAATCCCATGGATGGAGGAGCCTGGTGGGCTGCAGTCCATGGGGTCGCCAAGAGTCGGACACGACTGAGCGACTTCACTCTCACTTTTCACTTTCATGCATTGGAGAAGGAAATGGCAACCCACTCCGGTGTTCTTGCCTGGAGAATAGCAGGGACGGGGTAGCCTGGTGGGCTGCCGTCTATGGGGTCGCACAGAGTCAGACACGACTGAAGCGACTCAGCAGCAGCAGCATAGAACACAAAAGGAAGAGGACCAGAGGCTTGATGTTGGAACTGTGGTATTACGTTCCGTTCAGTCGCTCAGTTGTGTCCGACTCTTTGCGACCCCATGAATCGCAGCACGCCAGGCCTCCCTGTCCATCACCAACTCCCAGAGTTCACTCAGACTCACGTCCATTGAGTCCGTGATGCCATCCAGCCATCTCATCCTCGGTCGTACCCTTCTCCTGCCCCCAATCCCTCCCAGCATCAGGGTCTTTTCCAATGAGTCAACTCTTCGCATCAGGTGGCCAAAGTACTGGAGCTTCAGTTTTAGCTTCATTCCTTCCAAAGAAATCCCAGGGTTGATCTCCTTCAGAATGGACTGGTTGGATCTCCTTGCAGTCCAAGGGACTCTCAAGAGTCTTCTCCAACACCACAGTTCAAAAGCATCAATTCTTCAGCACTCAGCCTTCTTCACAGTCCAACTCTCACATCCATACATGACTACTGGAAAAACCATAGCCTTGACTAGACGGACCTTAGTCGGCAAAGTAATGTCTCTGCTTTTGAATATACTATCTAGGTTGGTCATAACTTTTCTTCCAAGGAGTAAGCGCCTTTTAATTTCATGATTCAGCTTTAGCATCATTCCTTCCAAAGAAATCCCAGGGCTGATCTCCTTCAGAATGGACTGGTTGGATCTCCTTGCAGTCCAACGGACTCTCAAGAGTCTACTCCAACACCACAGTTCAAAAGCATCAATTCTTCGGCACTCAGCCTTCTTCACAGTCCAACTCTCACATCCATACATGACTACTGGAAAAACCATAGCCTTGACTAGACGGACCTTAGTCAGCAAAGTAATGTCTCTGCTTTTGAATATACTATCTAGGTTGGTCACAACTTTCCTTCCAAGGAGTAAGCATCTTTTAATTTCATGGCTGCAGTCACCATCTGCAGTGATTTTGGAGCCCAAAAAATAAAATCTGACACTGTTTCCACTGTTTCTCCATCAAAAGAATCAAACTGGACTACTTTCTCATATCACATACAAAAATGAAATCAAAATGAGTTAAAGACTTAAATGTAAGACCTGAAACCATAAAACTCCTAGAAGAAACATAGGCAGTATGTTCTTGAGTTGAGTCTTACCAATATTTTCATGGGTATGTCTCATCAGGCAAGGGAAACAAAGTCAAAAATGAACAAATGCAACCACATCAAGCTAAAGCTTTTTCTCAGCAAAGTGAAGTGAAGTGAAGTCGCTCAGTCTTCTCTGACTCTTTGCAACCCCGTGGCCTGCAGCCTACCAGGCTTCTCCAGCCATGGGATTCTCCAGGCAAAAATACTAGAGTGGGTTACCATTTCCTTCTCCAGGGGATCTTCCCAACCCAGGGATCAAACCCGGTCTCCTGCATTGGAGGCAGACACTTTAACCTTTGAGCCACCAGGGAAGCCCTTTTTCTCAGTAAAGGAAACTAAGCAAAGGAAACTATCAACAGAACAAAAGGGAACCTATTGAATGGGAGAAGATCTTTGCAAACAGTACATCTGATACTAGTTAATATCCAAAATACACAAAAAAACTCATACTACTCAACATCAAAAAAAAAAAAAAAAAGTCGGCTGAAGACCTGAATAGACATTTTTCAAAGAAGACATATAAATGCTCAAAAGACACATGAGGAGATGCTCAGTATCACTAATATCAGGGAAATGCAAACCAGAGCTGCAAGATACCATCTTACAGAATATTTATTATAAAAAAAGATAACAAATAACAAGTATTGGTGAGGATGTGAATCAAAGGGAATTACTGATTACTGTTGGTGTGAAGGCAAATAGGTACAGATACTTGGAACATAGTATTTAGGTTCCTCAAAAAACTAAAAATAGAACTACCATGGGATGCTGCAATTTGGCTTCTGCGTGTTTTTGTGAAGGAAAGGAAAGCATCAGGTATATGTACCCCTGTTTTCAGTGTAGCATTATTTATGATAGCCAGGACATGGGTGCAGCCTAAGTGTCTATTAAAGGATGAATGGATAAAGCAGCTGTGGCATGCATAGTAAATGGAATGCTACTCAGCTGTGAAAGAAGAATGAAGTCTTGCCATTTGTGACAACATGCACAGACCTAGTCAGAAAAACACAAGTACCTGTGATTTCACTTATATGTGAAGTTTAAAAACCAAAGCAAACAAAACAGAAACAGATTCACTGATACAGAAAGCAAATAGGTAGAGTCTGAGGGAGATAAGTGAAATAGATGAGAGAGATTAAGAGGTACGTACAGACTTCCAATTACAAAATAAATAAGTCACAGGCGTGTAATGTATAACATAGGCAATGTAATAAATCATGATCGATAACAATATAGGACATATAGTAAATAATACTTAATAACACTACAGTGATAGGTGGTAACTAGATATCTTATGGTGATCATTTTGTGGTGTATTAAAATATCAAATCATTATGTTGCATGCCTGAAATACATTGTTAAGTCATTGTAATACTTCAGTTTTAAAAAATTAATAGAAAGGATTAATAGCTTGTATGATTAAAAGAAAAAATCATCAGTAAATCCAAAGGACAAACTGGGGAAGATCTTTTAAAAATAGTATAAATAATTAATCTTTTTGATATGAGAAGGGACTAAAGGTATGATTCACTTCAATACAGTCACTCAGTCGTATCTGACTCTCTGTGACCCCATGAACAGCAGCATGCCAGGCCTCCTTGTCCATCACCAATTCCTGGAACTTACCCAAACTCATGTCCATTGAGTCGGTGATGCCATCCAATTATCTCATCCTCTGTTGTCCCCTTCTCCTCCCACCTTCAATCTTTCCCAGCATCAGGGTCTTTTCAAATGAGTCAGCTCTTCGCATCATGTGGCCAAAGTATTGGAGTTTCGGCTTCAACATCAGTCCTTCCAATGAACACCCAGGACTGACCTCTTTTTGGATGGACTGGTTGGATCTCCTTGCAGTCCAAGGGACTCTCAAGAGTCTTTTCCAACACCACAGTTCAAAAGCATCAATTCTTCAGCACTCAGCTTTCTTTATATTCCAATTCTCACATCCATACATGACCACTGGAAAAACCATAGCCTTGACTAGACGGACCTTTGTTGACAAAGTAATGTCTCTGCTTTTTAATATGCTGCTGCTGCCGCTAGTCACTTCAGTCGTGTCCGACTTTGTGCAACCCCACAGATGGCAGCTTACCAGGCTCCCCTGTCCCTGGGATTCTACAGGCAATAACACTGGAGTGGGTTGCCATTTCCTTCTCCATTGCATGAAAGTGAAAAGTCAAAGTGAAGTTGCTCAGTCGTGTCCGACCCAGAGCAACCCCATGGACTGCAGCCTTCCAGGCTCCTCCATCCATGGGATTTTCCAGGCAAGAGTACTGGAGTGAGGTGCCATTGCCTTCTCCATTTTAATATGCTGCTGCTGCTGCTAAGTCGCTTCAGTCGTGTCCGACTGTGTGTGACCCCAAAGACGGCAGCCCACCAGGCTCCCCCATCCCTGGGATTCTCCAGGCAAGAACACTGGAGTGGGTTGCCATTTCCTTCTCCAATGCATGAAAGTGAAAAGTGAAAGTGAAGTCGCTCAGGAGAATACAGTAGTTAATAAACATCATCTTTTAAAAATTTGCTAACAAAGACTATATATTAAAAACTATTTGAAAAAAATTAACCTACCATAACAAAAGTAAAATAGAGCAGAAGTATTGGAATATACCTGCAGTTTTGAAAATATGGGCAAATACACACATTTTTGCACCTAGTAATTCTATCTATTAAGAATTTATCCTAAAGATGTTATGGATAAAATATTAAGTATGTATGTACAACAGTGTTTATCACAGTTTTATTTAAAATGGGGGTTAAAAGAAGAAAATGTCTAAAAATTCAATCATGTGGACTAGGTGAACTAAATTAGGGTTTCTTAGGTGGTTCAGTGGTAAAGAATCTGCCTGCCAATGCAGGAGACCCCAGTTCAATCTCTGGAGCAGGAAGAGTCCCTAGAGGAGGAAAGGACAACCCACTGCAGTATTCTTGCTTGAGAAATCCCATGGACAGCGGAGGCTAGTGGGCTATAGTCCACGGGGTCACATAAAGATGGACACAACTTAGTAACTGACCATGCACAGGTGAAATAATTTATGGTATATCTATACTGTAAAACACGGAGAAGCAATGGCACCCCACTTCAGTACTTTTGCCTGGAAGCTCCTGTGGATGGAGGAGCCTAATAGGTTGCAGTCCCTGGGGTCACTAAGAGTCAGACACGACTGAGCGACTACACTTTGACTTTTCACTTTCATGCAATGGAGAAGGAAATGGCAACCCACTCCAGTGTTCTTGTCTGGAGAATCCCAGGGACGGGGGAGCCTGGTGGGCTGCCGTCCATGGGATAGCACAGAGTCAGACACAACTGAAGCGACTTAGCAGCAGTAGCAGCAGCATACTGTGAAACAACAGGCAGTAATTAAATTTTTCATCTGTTCAATTGGAATGGTTTACAAAATATTGTGAGACAAAATCAGGTCAGAATGTGTAGAGTATAATTCGTTTCTTAAAAATAATTTTACATATTATATGTTGAAGAAATGAAGGATAATTAAACACTAAATGTAAGAATTCATTTTCTGTGCATGATAAAAGATAAATGATTCTTACTCTATTTCTGTACTAGATTAATAGTTGGAAAGTCATAAGTTTCCTTTTGATGAACAGATAAGAATGCTAAGTGATGATTGCATCAATATTTGTTACATTGTCATTTAGATTCTTAAAGAGTTAAAATAAATTTATTAAAATCCAAGCCAATGAATTTAATTCCTAAAACATTAAGTTTAAAATTAGCACATTATATATTCAAGCTTAGTCTTATATGAATTATCATATATTTTTAATTAACTACAATGCGGGAGACCTGGGTTAGATCCCTGGGTTGGGAAGATCCTTTGGAGAAGGAAATGGCAACCCACTCCAGTATTCTTGCCTGGAGATCCCATGGATGGAGGAGCCTGCTGGGCTACAGTCCACGGGGTCAAAAAGAGCCGGACACTACTGAGCGACTTACTTTCATATCCAAATTTATGACACCTTCCATTTCCGTTCCGTTCAGTCGTGTCCGCTCAGTCGTGTCCGACTCTTTGCAACCCCATGAATCGCAGCACGCCAGGCCTCCCTGTCCATCACCAACTCCCGGAGTTCACCCAGACTCACGTCCATTGAGTCCGTGATGCCATCCGGCCATCTCATCCTCTGTCATCCCCTTCTCCTCCTGCCCTCAATCCCTCCCAGCATCAGGGTCTTTTCCAATGAGTCAACTCTTTGCATGAGGTGGCCAAAGTACTGGAGCTTCAGTTTTAGCATCATTCCTTCCAAAGAAATCCCAGGGCTGATCTCCTTCAGAATGGATTGGTTGGATCTCCTTGCAGTCCAAGGGACTCTCAAGAGTCTTCTCCAACACCACAGTTCAAAAGCATCAATTCTTCTGCGCTCAGCCTTCTTCACAGTCCAACTCTCACATCCATACATGACCACAGGAAAAACCATAGCCTTGACTAGATGGACCTTAGTCGGCAAAGTAATGTCTCTGCTTTTGAATAT
>SJXQ01009629.1:0-28428 GCA_006408695.1 Aepyceros melampus | reverse complement strand
CGGCTTACCTCGCCCCCTCCCCGTCTCCGGCAGGTGGGACCGCCGGCTGGGGTCCTGGAGGCTGTTCATGCGGGCACGCCCCGTCCAGGGAGAGCCCGTCCGCACCTCAGAGAGGCCTCCCGCGGCCTCCTCGTCGCCAGGCGCGACCTCCAGACGGGGCAGCGTCGGCTCCTCGCGCCCCGTACGTCCAGGAAAACGCGCGCCGCCAGTTTAACGGTTCAGTTCCCGCCCGGCTGCGGCAGCGCCGTAGGTCGGCGCCCGAGGCTCCGCCCCGCGCCCGCCCGCGCCTCTGGGGGCCGCCGCCTGCCCCACCCCCGCGGCTGCCGATCGCGGCCTCGAGCGACCGCCGGAGCCGTTCCCGGACGGGCACCCCCGGCGCTCCGCGGTCGTGTCTGGACTGAGCGCCGCGACGCGGCTGCCGGCCCCGAAATCCTCCAGGATCTTCAGGCGGTAGGTTGCCCGGGAGGACGGGCTGCGAGGCGAGCAGAAATCAGGACCCCGGGAGTGAGTGAGGCGGCGAGTGGGCGCCGTCTCCGAGGACGCACATGGGGGAAGTTGGGCTGACGGGGAGAGAACCGGCTGCGGTCTGGACGAGTCGGGCAAGGCCTCCGCAGGGTCCCCAGGATGGGGCTCTTAGGGCGCAAGTGGGCGGGCAGGTCGGCAGGAAAGGCGCGGGGGCTGGGGCGGGGGAAACCGGGCGAGAGGCACGCGGCCCGGGGAGTTACACTGCGGAAGGAATGTGGATAAAACAAAAATAAAGCAAACGCCCCCAGAAGTAAGTGTGTATGGACACCTGCCCCCGACCTGCTGGCAGGTAAGTGGGATGGTTTGAAGACTGTTTCCCGTGTCCTGGCATCGTCCGTACTAAACGTGACCAGCATTTTGGTGTTTTGAGATTACTTTAGGCGTTTCTGTTAATAATAAAGAGCAAACGAATAATCAATTACGCGAAATTATATTCTGTAAGAAAAGAAAACCCAGTAAGAATAAGGAAACCAAAGACATATGTGGTCACTTCACAGAGAAAATCAAATGGGTAATGAACCGTATTTGAAGGTGTTCTGTGCAACTTGTATGTAAGGATACGCGTTTTTACGAAAGTTGACATACAACATTTTGTTAGTTTCAGATGTACAAAATAATATTTTATCAAAAATTTATAGTTGCTGATATTTTCGCAAAACTGTAAAAATAAAAACTATGAGAAAGGACAGTTGCCTCAGTTATGACAACCAACCAACACACATTACTTGGACAATTTATCCCACCTAAATGTTAAATTGTATTGTGTTAAAAGATACTTCATAGGAAAAAAAATTTTTTTTTGTCAGAAAGCATGAAACAGAAAACAGAACACTCTTGGCTTATAACTTTTTGATATTTCAGTTTAAATATTTGATATTTAATTTTTCCTAAATAATGAGAACCTAGTTTGTGGAATATAAAATGTCTATCAAGTCACAATTAGTTTATCCTTTAGTCTTCTGTATTTTCCTCTGTTTATGCTGCTTAATTACATCAGAATTTGGCTTTAAGAAATCGTAACTTTGTAAAAGAGGTATTTTGAAGTTGAAAACTGAGATTAAATCTTATCTGATACAATCCTATGTGGGAAATATACATGAGATAAATGAAAGCATGTTCTTTTCACTTCTCTCAGCATATTGCTTAAATTTTGTATGCTCTTATTTCATACTTGCAGCAGAACCATCAGCAGTTTCTAAAGAAATCTAGCATAAGTATATTTTAAGTATAATACTGTTTCTAAGTATAGTACATAGTAGGTATAGTATCTAATGGATTAGAATGGCAGTGTACCATGTCTGCAGAATGAGGAAAGCATATTAATCCCATAATATATTTAGTAAAGAAAAATTGAAAATTGAGGAAATGAAAATTATTAGCACACATCAACTTATTCAGAAGGTTTTATACATGTCAATGTTCCTTCTCGTAAGTTTTTTCCATACAAGTACTGTCCATCCACACGGAGTAGTGGACAGTCAGGTGTGTTTTCCTTGCCAGACACACAAATTTAGAGACATGGCATGAACTTTACAGTCAGAACCTCATTTCTACCTATTACTAACTGTGTGAACTTGTGCATTTCTCTCATTTTTCTTAGCTTCAGGTTTCTCATCTGTAAAGTAACTAATAATGAGTTTCAGCAACAGTTAATGAATGGCTCAAAATTAAATGTGGTAGTATATGTAAAGCATTTAATATGTAATAAGATCTCATAAAATGAAGTTTTAATTTAAAAAAGAAAAGCATATATTCGGTAATGAAATTGTGCCCCATCTGATCAGTATATATGCTTATTATGGTACTATATTCTAGAAAATTTTAGGTTAATTTATAATTTCAGAATTGATGGGCCCTTAGGATTCATATTTAGTTCAACATACTTTTTTAAAAAGAAATCATCTAAGATATAGTTAGTGTTCTAGATGTCGAATAGCAGTGATAACAGATTTCCTGACTTCCAAACCAGTGTTCTGTTCATATCACTTGGCCTTAATCAGAGTGATACGCCATTTTAACAAATTGAAAGATAAAAACCATATGATTATCTCAATAGATGCAGAAAAAGCCTTTGACAAAACTCAGCTCCCATTTATGATTAAAATTCTTTAAAAAATGGGCATAGAAGGAACCTACCACAACATATCACTTGGCCTTTTAAGATGATTTGTTAAATATGTGTGAACTTGAAAAAAATCTTTAATAACCATTTCTTAGCCTGTGTTAGTTAATATTAGGAATTTTTGAGATTGGGTCAAAATGTTCTTTAAGAAATATTTATACCACAAAACTATATATTTACATTTCAAAGACAACTGTATGATAGACCCACTACTTGCTACCCAGTGGTGTAGGTAAGATTATGTTTTTTTACAACTATTCTTTGTAACATTTGATATCATAAATGCCTGCACTAGGTAGGACCAGTAGCTTCAAAGGAAACTTTTGAAATTCTACATTAGAGTTTGCTAAAGACTGAAGTTATTTTACATACTGATTTTTTAGTTCAGCTGTCTTTATTTTTAACACAATTAAGAGAATAAGAATTAAGTTTTAAGAGAATTAATTAATTCTTAATTAACAATTAAAAGAATTAAGCTTTGGTTTGTGGAGCCCTGTCCTCCTTTTTTTTTTTTTTTTTAGCCCTGTCCTTCTTTATGATGCTTGATCAGTTTTACAATAATAATTGCTTATTTATTATATAAGGTAAGTACTTACCTTCCCATTAACAACAGTGCTTAAGATATGATACTGTTATGTAGTATGCATCCCAAAGTTATTTCCTATACTATCACAGTCTCTATGCAGGCATAGTTTACTTTAAAAAAATCATATTGAATAGAATATTATATGAGATGTGAATTTATATATCTGGAGCCTTTGCTGTAGTTTCCCTACTACAAATTGAAAGAGTGCATGCTTGCCAAATTGCTTCAGTCGTGTCCAACTCTTTGCGATGCTGTGGACTGTAGCCCGCCAGGCCTCTCAATTTGTAGTAGTTTTCCTACTACAGTTTGAAAGGGGAAAGGGTAGGTGGGTACAGAAATATCTTTGGAGTTTTTTTTGTTGTTTATTTATTGTATTGCAAACTCATATAATAGTTCTGTAACTCCTAAACTCTTGAAAATCCCTAGTTTGAATACTGTGGATTTGCTTTGCTCAGCAACTGGAATACACTTTACAACCTACCAACTCAATTTCAGCTGAGCAATGAAAAAAAAGTGTGTGCCAAAGTAGTCTATTGTATTCTTTTCATGAGGAATAGGATGGAAAGTTACTACTACTAGTATTGACATTAGAGTCCTAATTTAAATGGTTAGGATACATATTAAATAGTGAAATATTAGATTGTTTTTAGATCCATGTTAAAATATCTCTTTCACATAGAAAATATTCAATCAATAAAGTGTTTTTTTTTCTTCATATACTTTTTTTGTGTCCTATTATATCAAAGTTGTAATGTCAACAAATACATACAGCATTAGTTTTGTTTAGAAGGTTGTTAATCACCTTGCTGAAATACTAGTTAACATACCCATTACAAATCTAGATGGGTGCTAACTGGGTTGTTGTTCAGTTGCTCAGTCATGTCTGACTGTTTGCAACCCCATGGGCTGCAGCACGCCAGGCTCCCCTGTCCTCTATCTCCCAGCGTCTGCTTGAACTCATGTCCATTGAGTTAATGATGCCATCCAACCATCCCATCTTCTGTCGTCCCCTTCCCCCGCCTTCAGTCTTTCCTAGCACC
Source organism: Aepyceros melampus (assembly GCA_006408695.1). Taxonomy (NCBI): domain Eukaryota; kingdom Metazoa; phylum Chordata; class Mammalia; order Artiodactyla; family Bovidae; genus Aepyceros; species Aepyceros melampus. The sequence goes on along the minus strand of SJXQ01009629.1, from coordinate 24,155 downwards.
AGGCTCTTTTCCAATTAATCGGCTCTTTGCGTCAGATTTGCTTGTCTCCAAACTTCAAGAAAAAGTAACTATTCTGTGCTTAGTTATCATTGCTAACTTTGAGAGGTTGTTTATAAATTTATGACTTGTAACACTTGAATTATGTCCAAAGGAATTAGATGAAAGCATTTCTTTGGTATGTAAAGAAAGTGATTAACCCCATTTTATACTTAGGGAAACAGTCACTTAGACCAACTTCTGCTCAAGATCATATGGTTACAATCAGTTTCTGGAAAATTAAGTGAAAATCTGGTGGAGTTTTACTTTTGACTTCATCTTGATAGGCATCAAAATTTGGAAAACTTTTGATCCATTCAAACATCAGAAAATTTTTATTAAATAGGAGGCATTTAAATTTATAGATGTATTTAGTAAAACTGATTGTGTTGTAGCTACTAAGATACACAAAGTCAGTTTTTTTTACTTGAATTGTCTAATCAGTTAGGCTTGTAATAGATTTTTTGTATATTTTAGAAAAATTAATAGTCAAATTACAATATGGGCCACTGGAAAAAGAAAGGAAATCATTATTGTTGTTATTATTCTTGTTATTTTACTATCAACCATTTGTGAGGAACTAGAGAACTTCATGTGAGCTTCATCTGAGCTTCCCTGGTAGCTCAGCTGGTAAAGAATCTGCCTACAATGTGTGATGCCCTGGTTGGATTCCTGGGTCAGGAAGTTCGCCTGGAGAAGGTATAGGCTACCCACTCCAGTATTTTGGGACTTCCCTCATGGTTCAGATGGTAAAGAATCCACCTGCAATGTGAGAGACCTGGGTTCAATCCCTGATTTGGGACATCCCCTAGAGGAGGGCATTGCAACCCACTTGAGCATTCTTGCCTGGAGAATCCCATGGACAAAGAAGCCTGGTGGCTACAGTCCATGGGGTTGCAAACAGTCAGACAGGACTGAGCGAGTAAGCCCACACAGAGAACTTCACATGAACTGTTTTATTTAGTGTTAGTGTTGAAGGAAGAAGAGCAGCTGAAAGAGTGAGGGAACACCAGAAAACCTGAGTTTATAGATAAATGGTGAAACATAATAACATTTATGAATTCAACAATTTATTGAACATGTAGTGTATATTAGACACTGTGGCAGCTCTTAGAGAGATGCTGTATATTAGATGCTGTGCTAGCTCTTAGAGTGATGGAGCTATGATTTTATAGTCAGCTAATGTAATAAATACCACACTGGAAGAGGGTACAAGGATGCTTTGTGAACACATAAGAAGGGTACATAATGAAACCTGGACAGTTCTGCCTGTGTCAGGGGTGGAAAGAGAGGAAGGAGCTAGCTTGACTGAAGGGTGTTCACTCTAGATGTATGGGGATGAGCATATATACCACTTTCTAGACTCATGTCCTGGGGCAAGTTACCTAATTTCTCTAAGCATTATCTGGAAAATAAGGTTTAAAAAATTATAAAACTAACATTTATTGAACTCTTATGATATAGTGGGCACTGTGCTAATGATTTATACAGATTTTCTTATGTAGTCCTCAAACCTAGGAGGTAGGGGTTATTGTTTTCCATAATTATATAACTAGGTGGTAGAGCTATGATAAGAACCCAGGTAGGCTGACCCAAGACCTGAGCTCTAACTATTAATAGTGCCTGATTTATAAAGTTGTTCCAAATATTAAATAATGTGGCATAGTTAATGGTTTACTGTGCATATAATGTGGATGTTAGCTCATGTTTCTATTATTAATAATTCAGCAGGTGGTGGGGAACTAAAGTTTTTGAAGCAGATATGTGTGTAAAGGGATCATAATTTGGAGAGAGAAGCTGTATTCTCCCATTTGTTCAGCAAAGCTTGTTTTGCACCTACTTTGGATCCAGTCCAAGTACTGAGTGAGTTGCAAGGGACACAGGAGGAATGAAAATATTGTTCCTCATTTTGAGAAGACTCTGTCCCTCACTTTTGCTAGTATGGAAGACAAATCAGCCATCATAGTTTAGTATATAGTACAGTGTTCTCTAAGTGCCATGATGTGGCCATATTAATTTTGTCCCTGGTACAGAGGTACGTAGGGAAAGGCAGTATTTAATTAAATCAGACTAGGTGTTCAGGGAGATACAGTAGGAACTACTGGGGGGCTAAAAGAATAGTCGTAGGAGTAAAGAAAATAGATCTGAGTGATATTTTGGTAGTAGAATAGAATTAGAGACTGATTATGGTGAGGGGCTCTAATTTAGATAAATTTAAGGAATACAACAGGAGGGACATCTTTGGAGTCAAAGTAATGAATTTAATTTTGGATATGTTGAATTTAAGGTACTAGTCTAAGATATAAATGGAAATATCTTTTGGCAATTAGAAAGATAGTTAATATAATAATAATACACTCAGGAGGTGATCATTCATCACCTCCTGAATTATTAATAATAGAAACAGAAGCCAACATCCATGTGTCATGCACAGGAAACCATTTACCTATGTCACATTATTTAAAAAGAGAGGTAGACACAGATGTGTAAATAACGGCATACTTATGTAGTTAGGTAGTTGCAGTCATGAAAATAGATGAAAACAGCTAGGAGAATCAAAGCCAAATTTGGACTAATCTCTAACTTTAACTGAAGAAAAATAGCAATCATCTAAGGAAGAAATAGGAACTAAAACCTATAGAAAAGAGGGAAGTTAAGGGAGGGAAATGTTTTAAAGAGAGAATATTCAATTGTGACAGATGCTGAAATGGGTCTCTGGTTGTTGCAGGTTGTTTTAAATTCTTGTTTTGTGTTTGTGTTTTCCACTTTAATTTATAAAATAGTTATCTTCAAGTGAATGTCATGGTTTTTTATTGTAAGTACTATTTTTTTTGTCCTTTTTTCTTTATTTTTTTATTGAAGGATAATTGTATTATAGAATTGTGTTGTTTTCTGTCAAACCTCAACATAAATCAAACATAGGTATACATATATCCCCTCCCTTTTGAACCACCCTCCCATCTCCCTTCCCACCCCACCCCTCTAGGTTGATCCAGAGCCCCCGTTTGAGTTTCCAGAACTATACAGCAAATTGGCTATCTATTTTTACATATGGTAATGTAAGTTTCCATGTTACTCTCTCCATACATCTCACCCTCTCCTCCCCTCTCCCCATGTCCATGAATCTATTCTCTATATCTGTTTCTCCACTGCTGCTCTGTAAGTAAATTCTTCAATACCATTTTTCTAGATTCCATATATATATATATATGGTTCATCCACCTCATCAGAACTGACTCAAATGCATTCCTTTTTATGACTGAGTAATAGTCCATTGTGTATATGTACCACAACTTCTTTATCCATTCATCTGTCGATGGACATCTAGGTTGCTTCCATGTTCTAACTATTGTAAATAGTGCTGCAGTGGACAGTGGGATACATGTGTCTTTTTCAGTTTTGGTTTCCTCAGGGTACATGCCTAGGAGTGGGATTGCTGGGTCATATGGTGGTAATGTCATTGTTTTCTTTGTATATGTGTTAAAGCAGTTTGTATTTTTCCCTCCTAAAGTATGGAACCTCAAGATCTTTATGATAATGGAAACCAAAAAGTTGATTGGTAAACCACTTCAACCAGCAAGACCTGTTCGTCATCTGAGTTCTCCCCCTGGTGAGTCTGGTATCCAGATTTAAAAAATTAATTGGCTAATAGCTAATTAGTATTTGAAAGGCCAAATAATACATAAATAATATATGTATAAAATACATAGTTTATGGTGAATATTTATAGATAATGAAAACCAATGATCTCTGAAGAATTTAGAAGTATAACCAATGAGAAGAGATTCTCTTTTTATTGATGTATATAATTGATTTACAATACTCTGTTGGTTTTAGGTATACAGCAATGATTCAGATTCAGTTTTAATATATATGTATGGGCTTCCCTGATAGCTCAGTTGGTAAAGAATCCACCTGCAGTGCAGGAGACCTGAGTTTGATTCTCGGGTTGGGAAGATCCCCTGGAGAAAGGAAAGACTACCCACTTCAGTTTTCTGGCCTGGAGAATTCCGTGGACTGTATAGTCCATGGGGTCGCAAAGAGTCGGACATGACTGAGTAACTTTCACACACATATATATGTATATACACCTATACATATATATATTTTCAGATTATTTTCCATTATAGGTTATTATAAGATATTGAACATAATTGTGCTATATAGCAAATCCTTATTGCTTATCTGTTTTATGTGTAATAGTTTGTTAATCCCATACTCCTAATTTATCCCTTTTCTCCTCCCTTTCCACTTTGGTAACCATAACATTGTTTTCTGTGTCTGTGAGTCTGTTTCTGTTTTGCCTATATATTCATTTGTATTATTTTTTTAGTTTTATTTTAGGTCAACCTACATGTATATAAAGACTAAAACATTGTGAATTCTTTCTGATTCAATTAGAAATGGATATATAAATGAATATATGTGTGTGTCTTTCTCTTTTAACTTTCTATTATTAATGGTTCATTTATACGATTCTATATTGAAATTCACATGTGAAAATATAAATGACAATCAAGACAAAATAAGCACTCTCAATAGATCAGGCACACATCAAAAAAGTATAGCGGAATATCTTCTAATTAAATAATCTCAGAAATATTATTTAATCTACCCAGTTTCATGTATTGTTATTGGCAATTTAATGGAATTCTCCATTCCATTTCAGTCCATGGAATTCTCCAGGCCAGAATACTGGAGTGGGTAGACTTCCCTTCTCCAGGGGATCTTGCCAACCCAGGGATTAAACCCAGGGATCAAACCCAGGGCTCCCACATTGCGGGCGGATTCTTTACCAGCTGAGCTATCAGGGAAACTCTTTCTAGAAAGCCTGCTAAAAAGAAACCTATCCATCATTGTTTTTATATTCCAGAGAAGCAAGTACTCACCACGGCATATGGGCAGATGGGACCAGCCGTCTTCACCACACACTGTGGAGTCTGTGGTGCGTCCATCTTGGTTTTCATAGCCAGCGTGGCATTCGTAGTTCAGCCTGTCATTGAGCTGAAACCTCGTGACACCACTCTTGACTCTGGCATTCACTAATACCGGCCGTCACAGGACTCTGGGGCAAATTAAAAATAAAAATTTTATTTCTACTTCCAAGCACACAACAGGCCAACACTGACCTTTAATGATTATTGCTGCTGCTGCTAAGTGGCTTCAGTCATGTCCGACTCTGGGCGACCCCATAGACGGCAGCCCACTAGGCTCCTCTGTCCCTGTTCTTGTCCAGGCAAGAACACTGGAGTGGTTTCCATTTCATTCTCCAGTGCATAAACGTGAAAGTGAAGTCACTCAGTCATGGCCAACTCTTAGCAACCCCATGGACTGCAGTCTACCAGGCTCCTCCGTCCATGGGATTTTCCAGGCAAGAGTACTGGAGTGGGTTCTGATAAATAAATGACCTTATAGAAAACACCAGTAATAATAATTTAATAAAAATTGGTTTTAGTTACATTTTCCTTATATATCTATTTCTGGGTAAGTTTTTGTTTAAATATATATTTGTTTAAAATATATGTTATATATTTTCTATTATATTATGTATTATATAATATATATCTTATACATTATACATGAATATATAAATAATATATAATGATTATAATGTGTTATACATTATTATATACTATAATAAATTCTATTATTATATAATATTATATATTATATAGTAAATATATGGACTTCCCTGATGGCTCAGGGGTTAAAGCGTCTGCTTCCAATGCGGGAGACCTTGGTTCGATCCCTGGGTCAGGAAGATCCCCTGGAGAAGGAAATGGCAACCCACTCCAGTATTCTTGCTTGGAGAATCTCATGGACTGAGGAGCCTGGTGGGCTGCAGTCCATGGGGTCACAAAGAGTTGGACACGACTGAGTGAATATATGTATATATGGGCTTCCCAGGTGGTGCTAGTGGTAAAGAACCTGCCTGCTGATATTGGAGACTGAGACACGGGTCTGACTCCTGGGGCAGGAAGATCCCCTGGAAGAGGGCATATCAACCCACTTCAGTATTCTTGCCTGGAGAATCCCATGGACAAAGGTACCTTGTAGGCTACAGTCCCTAGGATCCAAAGAGTCAGATATGACTGAAGCAACTTAGCATATATATATGTAGTTCTATCAGCTATAGTATATATTCTAATGAAAGTGGAAGTGGAGTCTCTCAGTCCTGTCTGACTCTTTGCATCCGCATGGACTGTCCACCAGACTCCTGCGTCCATGGGATTTTCCAGGCAAGAGTACTGGAGTGGGTTTCCATTTCCTTCTCCAGAGGATCTTCCCGACCCAGGGATCAAACCGGGGTCTCCTGCATTGTCGTCAGACGTGTTACCATCTGAGCCACCACGGAAGTCCATAGGGAAGGAACCTCAAAATTATGAGACCAGTTCTTACATGGTAATTGGCATACTGATCTCTCCCCCCTCAGAAGAGAGAGGAAGGTCCCTAGGTTTTTACTACTCTGGAATGTCAGCAAATAACCCTAAAGAGAAGTCCCTAAATCTTGCTGGAGGTACACACTGCTTCTAACTTCCAAGGTGTCTTTGCTGTTTAATTATCCTTTACCCGAGTCTGACAGTGGTCTTTGTTCAGAAAGCCTGGACCACCAGCAATGTGAAACTATTTCTGGGAAACTGTCTTCTAATACCATGTTCTAATGAACTTACTGAAGTAGAAAAAGCTTGTAGAAGAATGTAAGCAGTGTAAATTCAGAAAATTATTACAAAATCAACACATCTCTATAATTACCCTCCAGGTGAAAAAGAATATTACTCACATTGTCAAAGTCTTCTATGACCCCTTCCAATCACTAACCCACTTTCCTGACTTCAAACACCTTGAAATAATTTCACCTAATAATTTTGAAATTTTAATTTTTTAACTTCATTTTTTACATTTACGAGCATCAGTGTCGTTTTTGTGATTAGCTCCAGTTTACTCCATTATTTTATTGCTTTAATGTATCCAATTTCTAAAAGTTAAGTACACATTTAAAGAAGAGGAGCAGCCAGTGGTAACTTGTTCTTCTGATATAATTACTAAAAAGTAAAAAGTGTATTTACGTGCACATTCCTTTCTTCATTACCAAATTCTTAAAAATCACTGTTACATAAATAAGTCAAAAATGGCCCCTGTGCTGTCTGCTTCTTTATCCCTGGCTGATCATTCACAAAGACAGCTGGCACCAAATGCAAATTTTTATGCATCCAGTTTCTTAAAATAAATTTCATATTTTTTTATAAAAATATAAGAATAATATAAGCATATTTTCATCATTTGGAGAGCTCCTCTGCCTAAGAAAAGTGAAAGATTTAGTCATTCAGTCTTGTCTGACTCTTTGTAAACCCATGGATTGTAGCCCACCAGGCTCCTCTGTCCATAAGATTTCCCAGGCAAGAATACTAGAATGAGTTGCCATTTCCTTCTCCAGGGGTTCTTCCTGACCCAGGGATCAAACTCAGGTCCCCTGCATTGCAGGCAGATTCTTTACCATCTGAGCCACCAAGGAAGCCCTATATAACTTCAAATTCTACCAAATTAAAGGTTTTTTTCCTATGCCTCCTCACTTGATTACAGAGTACTGATTTATCATTTTGTATCCCTAAGAAAACCTGTAAAAATAAGAAATCCATTGTTAATGTAAGTTTCCCAGAAACCAGAACCTGAAACCCACCCATACCTCTCAAATATTCACCAATTACAAGAATTTCTAGACCTGTTCCTTCTCTGAACATCAGATCATGGATTGAAAAGAGTTCAGTATTAGTGTCCTTGGACTGCTACACCATGGATGAAGCTTGTTCCTCAGACTCACGATATATTAAAAGGAACAAGAAATCAACTACAGGAGACTGAGAATTTGAAGATGGTGAAGGATAAATGCCCAAAGAGCTCAGCCTCAAATAAATTCAGCTTTGCCTGAAGCTCTGTAACGGTGTAGGACATGGCAACCCACTCCAGTATTTTTACCTGGAAAATCCTAGGGACAGAGGAGCCTGGTGGGCTACAGCCCCTAAGGTTGCAAAGAGTCGGAGATGACTGAGCATGCAGGCATGAAGCTTTATAAATCTAATTAGAATTTATTTTTTCCATTTTCAAAATAATGGCATTTATTCAGGGGGAAAAAAATAGACTTAAGAGAAGGATTATCTCCTTTGGAGACATGGAAAAACATAACCAAAGAAGTTAAATCAATGTGGTATAGAAGTATTCCTGTATTTTATCAATATATTAAAAAAAATGAGTTTGATATCATTTTACATGGTGCCATCTAATCTCCAAAGAAGCAAAAAAAGGTTGGCGTAAACTTCCATGGGTTTAGAAACTTGTGGGTTTAGAAAGATGCATAGTAAAGTATATAATTACTTACTAACACAAGTGGGCTGACTTGACCATCCACCTTGCAAACACTGAACTGTCCCTGATGTTTTTCCATCTGCTGTTGTATATCCTGGTTTACACTTATATTGTGTTTCTTTATTTACAGAATAAGCATATTCTGACTCAGACAAAAACCCATTGGCAACTACAATATCTGTTTTTAAACATTTTTCTGAAAAAAAGGAAAATACAAAAATTTATTAAATTTTTTCATAATAAATCAATGAATATGACTATAAAAAGAAAAACATAAGTCACCTTTCAGGAAAACCACAGCCTAGAATTATTCTTGCAATCCACATTTTTAATTTATTAAACCTCAAAGAAAATATTTTAGGAAACTATATAAAATATTTTACATAGAATAAGGCATATTAAAAATAAATGTGTTGCTCTAGAAAAAGTGAGGAAAGAACTCTGACCGGAGAGTTTTGGTATGCCCAAGAGAAATCCAATTTGGTTATTTAATAATTTCCGATAAAGAATTATAAATGATTTGTAACAAATTGAGCCCTTTGCTTAAGTTTCTACACTGGTCTGGATTTCCTGGTGAGTTGGCAGTACTCAAACGGAGTTGTCAAGCTTTGAAATTCAGTTCTTGGACTTAGGTTGCCATCACCCTGTTAAATGGGTTGCAAAAACATTTGCACCATAAAGTGAAGCTTATACAACATGAACCCTGTTTGGTCACTGGACATTTCAGATATGATGTCAATAGATTTGTTCTTTTTTTTTTAATTGATTTTTATTTTTTAGTTGTTTTGCTTTACAATACTGTATTCGTTTTGCTATACATTGACATGAATCAGCCACAAGTGTACATGAACTCCCAATCCTGACCCCTACCTCCCCCCTCCCGCCCCACACTTTCTCTCTGGATTATCCCCGTGCATTAGTCCCAAGCATCCTGCATCCTGCATCAAACCTAGACTGGCGATTCGTTTCACTTATGATATCATACATGTTACATTGCCATTCTGCCAACTCATCCCACCCTCTCCCTCTCCCACAGAGTCCAAAAGGCCGTTCTATATACCTGTGTCTCTTTTATGTTTTTGGCAAATATTGGTGATGTTTAAGCCCTCTGTAATTGTAAGAAGCCATGGCCTCACTGTTTACTGAAGCACTGTTGTCCTTCAAGCTGTTTTAGAAACAGAAAGAAAGTCTGTTTCCTAAAAGGCTAAATTTAAATATTAAAGATGTGAAGTGATTTTGATAGCATAATTGCTTTTTTTAAAAGCATACCAGAAGACTCCACTTCCTGTAAGATGAAGTAGCTGGTATCAGCATCTCTTCCCATTGGTTAAGAAGCTGGAAAACTGGACAAAACGCATTTCTAGGAAGCTGGAAACTACAATGCAGGTCCATGACGATCAAGAGAAGGGAGATAAGCAAAGTCCAAACCCCAAAGCACATCTTTGTGAGCGTCCCAGCTCCCAGGGAGGAGAAGCCAGGCAGAGTCCTGTGGTTTTTTGAGATGAGAAGAGGGAGAGAAAGGTTTCGGAGGCCCTGGCAGCTAGAATTTATAGGGCCGAGTAACACAGAATTGGCGCTATGATGAGAAACAACTAGAGCAGTTTTTATGTCTCCTTGAATACACCGTGCAGGCATAGAGTTACGATAGGAAACTGGAAAGATGATTATAAATTATTACATATTTTATATAATAGAAAGATGATTATAAATTATGATGATGACTCCAGAGGTCTGGAAAATGCTGCCGTGTTATAGAGTTTCCAAAGGAATTGTTTTCCAGATTTTAAATCAGTGACAGACATACTCTCACAAGTACAAAATTTTTAAAACCTAGAAATTGTTTATTGAATCAAGCATGTGAATTTAATATTAACACAAAAGGTTAATTATTAACAATTGCCTTAGTTATAAGACATTTTAACTGGTATTGGACTTTTTTCTCTTTAATATTTTAGTTTTCTAGATATTTATTCTCAGCTAACATGATAATCTTAATGCACTGTACACAAAAAATGGGTATTACTTTAATGTAAAGGTACTATCTTCAATTGCTTGTATTCTTGTTTAATATTTGTTTGATTTGTGTAGGCAGGCAAGCTATGTTACTTGTGTATCCATTCAGCGACAGCTGTAACTAAAAAACAAATGTGTAAAATAAAAGCAAGTGGTGAAATCTCTACTTAAGATGCGACAATAGGTTTATTTCTTTTTTTAAAAAATCACAACATATTCCAGGATTGGAGAAGATGGCATTTCACTTACTGGTGGAGATGCATTCAGGAGGGGAGGACCAGCCCCCTTCAGCACAGGTAATGCTGCTTTTGTTATCCGGGAGGCTGTAGCCCTTAATGCAGGTAATTTGCACAGTGTCGCCTTCCAGGTGTGTTTGTCCCGAAGATGCAGATTGACCGTTTTCCACAAAAGGAAAGAAACACACTCCTAAGGACCAAAAGTTGTTTAATGTACCAGATGGAAGTGGTAAAACAATAGTAAAATACATTTGCATCTTACAATATTTTTTAATGGAAAACTTTCAAAGCTAAAATTAAGTATGAAAATAAAATTTTAAAAGAACTTAGGTTTTGCTACTGTATTGATGAAATATATACTTTTCATATATATTTCATACACAAAAGGAAATTAACATTTCACTCCATTGTTCTATGGTTTTTATAATAAAATATTTTATTTTTATAAACTTTTCTAGGTATAAATAGTATTTTAATGTTTCTCTCTTAATTCCCATAAATATTTTTTATAGAAAGACCATTATTATTACTTTTGTTGGCTCATTTATTCTGCCTCCCCATTGTTTTCCTGTTTTATACACTTGTTACCTCCTGAGTATGCTCTTCACATTTATTGAAGGATTAATATAGACATAATTATAGGCACAAAAATAGTAATCTATGGAAAATGTACAAGTATAGATGCTAAACCTTATGTGATCCTTTCAATATTCAAGAGAATTATATATTTCAAAGAGAATGGATATGTACAAAGACTTTTTTAAAGAAAAAATTATGACCAGGCTGATAACAAATGAATATTAGGACATACATATTAGGAGTGAAATATATTAATGATCCATTTTAAAACTTACAACATGAAAGAAAGTTCATATATTTATTCTTCATTTGGTTTTCAAAAAAGGCTTCTCAAACCATGAAGGACGGCGTCTCTCGTCTTTGCTGGCTCCTCTAGTCCTGATCCCTGTGACTCTCTGTCAAGCCCTCGTGACCCCGTCCTTCTCAACTCCCGGAACGGTTCACCCCCATCACGCATTTACTCACTGAGACACTTTGGAGTCGGTGACCATCCGCCCTCTGTGCATTTTATGGGAGTCCAAAAGTATTTTGAAGGAGACATAAAATTATATTCGCAGGAATAATAGAAAATTTTCCCAAGAGAAACTGGGAAAGATGCCTTGTATTTCTTTTCATTGTACAGAATTCCATGGTTTATTTTTGGAAAATCACAATGTCTCCCTGGGAAAAATAAAACAAAACTGAAGAATTAAATATGAATCTACATTTATGAATCATTAAATCATATTTTAATCATCTTATCAATATTTTTTTTCTTTCAGCTAGCTTAAATTCCTTTAGCTTAATACCCTCCGGTGCCCTAATTAGTTAAGAACAAAGAAAGATCTTTAATGATGAGTACAGGTGCTAGTGGTAAAGAACCCGTCTATCAGTGCAGGAAACATAAAAGACTAAGGTTCGATCCCTGGGTCAGGAAGATCCCCTAGAAGAGGAAATGGCAAGCCACTCCAGTATTCTTGCCTGGAGAATCCCATGGACAGAGGAGCCTAGTGGGCTCCAGTCCATAGGATTGCAAAAAGGACACGACTGAGCAATTTAGCACACAGCACATTGTCAATGAAGATAAAATGTAGATGTTAGAGTCATGTGGAATATAATGTCATTTGCAGTATCTTTAAGAAGAAAATTTCCCACAGGTTAAGAGCCAAGCAGAGTGGGACGGCAGGAAGACCTCACTGGTGTACAGGACATGCTGGCATCTCCACTCGCCTCCTTTCTCTACTCTGTATCCTAGTCCTAGGTAACTCGACCTGAAGTCTCTGTCTTGTCTGTATTTTCCTGGTACATTGAAGTGTTTTGTTTGTTTGCTTGTTTGTTTTCTCTTTATTTGGAAAAAGAAAAGAGCAACTTACAGAAACTCAGCTCACAAATTAACCAGGGAAATTTCCCCTTTCTGCTTATCTAGAGGTGATTTTCAATGTTGCACAATATTTGAAGCTAGTAATTCCCATAGTATTTCACTTGTGAAACCTGAAGTTGCTAATCTCAGTGTCTAAAATTTTACATTAGATTGTTTCACTTTCACACACTGATGGTGAAAGTGAAAGTGTGAGTCGCTCAGTGTGCCCAACTCTGTGCGACCCCATAGACTGTAGCCCACCAGGCCCCTCCGTCCATGGGATTCTCCAGGCAAGAGTACTGGAGTGAGCTGTCATTTCCTTCTCCAGGGGATCTTCCCAACCCAGGGATGGAATCCAGATCTCCTGCATTACAGCCAGATTCTTTACCATCTGAGCCATCAGGGAAGCTTTCACTGATGGTTCAGTTCAGTTCAATTCAGTTCAGTCGCTCAATCATGTCCGACTCTTTGCGACCCCATGAATCACAGCACACCAGGCCTCCCTGTCCATCACCAACTCCCGGAGTTCACTCAGACTCACGTCCATTGAGTCCGTGATGCCATCCAGCCATCTCATCCTCGGTCGTCCCCTTCTCCTCCTGCCCCCAATCCCTCCCAGCATCAGGGTCTTTTCCAATGAGTCAACTCTTCACATAAGGTGGCCAAAGTACTGGAGCTTCAGTTTTAGCATCATTCCTTCCAAGAAATCCCAGGGTTGATCTCCTTCAGAATGGACTGCTTGGATCTCCTTGCAGTCCAAGGGACTCTCAAGAGTCTTCTCCAATACCACAGTTCAAAAGCATCAATTCTTCGGCGCTCAGCCTTCTTCACAGTCCAACTCTCACATCCATACATGACCACAGGAAAAACCATAGCCTTGACTAGACGGACCTTAGTCGGCAAAGTAATGTCTCTGCTTTTGAATATACTATCTAGGTTGGTCATAACTTTTCTTCCAAGGAGTAAGCGCCTTTTAATTTCATGGCTGCAGTCACCATCTGCAGTGATTTTGGAGCCCAAAAAAACAAAGTCTGACACTGTTTCTACTGTTTCCCCATCTATTTCCCATGAAGTGATGGGGCCAGATGCCATGATCTTCGTTTTCTGAATGTTGAGCTTTAAGCCAACTTTTCCACTCTCCTCTTTCACTTTCAACAAGAGGCTTTTTAGCTCCTCCTCACTTTCTGCCATAAGGGTGGTGTCATCTGCATATCTGAGATTATTGATATTTCTCCCAGCAATCTTGATTCCAGCTTGTGTTTCTTCCAGTCCAGCGTTTCTCATGATGTACTCTGCATAGAAGTTAAATAAGCAGGGTGACAATATACAGCCTTGACGTACTCCTTTTCCTACTTGGAACCAGTCTGTTGTTCCATGTCCAGTTCTAACTGTTGCTTCCTGGCCTGCATACAGATTTCTCAAGAGGCAGGTCAGGTGGTCTGGTATTCCCATCTCTTTCAGAATTTTCCACAGTTTACTGTGATCCACACAGTCAAAGGCTTTGGCATAGTCAATAAAGCAGAAATAGATGTTTTTCTGGAACTCTCTTGCTTTTTCCATGATCCAGCGGATGATCACTGATGGTAGTACCTCCCATAATTCTTTTACAGATATTTCTTGTCTGCCTGTCAAACTATAGTATTCAATTTCCATGCATTTTTAACCTACATATTCTTTGTTATGCAGAATAACCTGGCTTCAGTCCTCCAAATGTCCCTGTTTTACCACGCTTCAAAGCTCATTCTTCAATGTTTAACAAATACTCTTGTGCCTCAGCATTGGCACTAATTCAATAACTGCTTTTCATAGATCTCCTTTACCCAGTCATCCCCTCCAAAAGGAGAAAATGATTCCTCAAGGCTCAACATTCTGATAAAACCTGGGGAGTACATTTCCTGTGGGACACACATACACACCACAACCTTGCAATCTATTTACTTATTTACATGGTTTGCTTTCTTCATAGGACCCTGTGCATTGTAATGAGACATGGAGTTTTCACTTTCTTTTGAACTTGTTGCTGCACTGTATAGTGTTTGATAAATATTTTACTGCTGAAAGCATGGAGAATGTTGAACTATGCCAGTGTTAGAGTGCTTCTTTCGCACTCCGGCCAATCTCTCAGTAGGCAAATGAGCAGCTGTTGTTGCTGTTCAGTTGTTAAGTCATGTCGACTCTGCAACTCCATGGATTCCCACTCTTCCACTATCTCCCAGAGCTTGCTCAAACTCACCTCCATCGAGCTGGTGATGCTACCTAACCATCTCATTCTCTGTCACCCTTTCCTTGCCATGCCTTCAGTCTTTCCCTGCCTTAGGGTCTTTTCCAAGGAATGGGCTCTTCTCATCAGGTGGCCAAAGTTTTGGAATTTCAGCTTCAGCATCAGTCTTTCCAAAGAATAGTCAGGGTTGCTTTCCATTAGGATTGACTGATTTTATCTCTTTAGAATCCAAGAGACTCTGAAGAGTCTTCTCTAGCACCGACACAAACTCACAAATCACTTAACTGTGCGGCAGTCCCCAGCCTTTTTGGCCCCAGGAACTGCTTTTGTGGAAGACAATTTTTCCATGGCTGGTGGTGAGGGGTGATGATTTGGGAATGATTCAAGTGCATTACACTTATTATGCACTTTATTTTTGTTATTATTGCGTCAGCTCCGCCAGAGATCATCAGGCATTAGATCCCGGAGACTGGGGTTTCCTGACTTAATATCTATACAACTTTTGATAGAGCTTCTCTAAAGGCTTAGGAGACTAGATTGAAGCTGGAACATTTTTTTGCACTTTTTACACAATGTTGTCATCGTTCAGTCACTAAGTTAACCCTTTGCAACCCCATGGACTGCAACCCGCCAGGCTCCTCTGGCCATGGGATTTCCCAGGCAGGAATACTGGAGTGGGTTGCCATTTCCTTCTCCAGGAGATCTTCTCAACCCAGGGACTGAACCTACATCTCTTGCTTGACAGACGGGCTCTTTACAACTGAACCACCTGGGAAGCCCCTCAGATTTCAGGTTGTTAAAATTCTACATATGACTATATTTTATATTCATCTTCTGCTTCCCCTCCCTCAATTTAGAAATCCCCTCTTAATGTCCATTCTCAATGGTGTTCAAAACAATATTTACCAGACACATAGGTTAAAAAGGATCAAATACACCCATACATACAATTTTTCAATGAGGGTATTGTAAAGGTCTAATCCTTACTTTAGGCTAACCAGAGAAGTTGGTATTTTTAATTGACTGAGCAATATCTGTCATTGGAGAAAAATACTTTTTTCCCATTAGCTAACTATAGTCCTCTGATTATAATTCTATGAAAAATATATAAACAAACTAGAGTAATTTTCAAGTCTGTAGAAATAATGTTTTGCAATTTTTATAATGGTGGATCATAAAAGGAAGGAATTTTATAGTTCTTGTTTTTTCTTATGTTAGGACTGAAGAGATTTTCCCAAAGAGAACAACTATTTGCAAAAATTTGCATCAAAAGAGCAAAATAAATACTTTCTGAAAATCAAACGGTAAAGCACGACTAAAATCCCACGTCCATATACAGTTTAATCAGTTACCCTAGATCTTGTAGGATATTTCATTTGCAATTACTCAGATGTGATAGATTTTATTTCAACACAAAACAAGAGGTGACATTTTAAAAAATACCGTGAGACATAGTGTTTTGTATTAAAGGAGAAGTGGTGTACATTTTTTTTCATTTTAAACCTTGCTGAAAAGCTCAGAAGGAGCAAATAATTTATTGGTATCTCTTAGTTTCATTACATATGAAAATAAGGATATGCTCTATAGTTTCATTAACAGAGATGACACTAATTCAGAAAGATAAATGCACGTCAAACTTCATAGCAGTACTATTTATAAAAGCCAAGACTTGAAAGCAACCTAAGTGTCCACAGATAAATGAACGGGAAGATGTGGTATTCGTACATACCATGGGATATTACTCAACCACAAAAAAGAGGAAATCTTGCCATTTGTGACAACATGGATGGACCTGGAGAGCATTCTACTAACTGAAATAAGTCAGACAGAGAAAAATCTGTATGACCCCACTTACATGTGAGGATTTCAAAATCTAGAAAGCAAAACAAAAAGAAACTAGACAAAACAAAAGCAGACTCCTCATAGAGCAAATGTGTGGTTGCCAGAGATGAGGAAGGTGGAGAGTGGGCAGGGGAAACAGGTGAAGAACATTAAGAGGAACAAACTCCCAGTTATAAAATAAATAAGCCACAGGGATGTAGTATCCAGCATAAAGAATAGAATCAATACTACTGTAATATCTTTGTCTGGGGACAGATTGTTATGAGAATTATCATGATGACTGTTTCATAATGTATGCATGCAAATGGCAAATTACACTGTAGTACACCTGAAACTAACATACTATTGTACATCAAATTATATTTTAGTTAAAAAAAAGATTTTTCTTTGTCAAGTGATGATTAGATTGAAATAGGAAATTCCTGAATTTAATAATCTTCAAATCTTAAATTTAAAAAAATCTATGAAAATTCAAACATATTGCAGGTGTCCAGATTTCCTTGGTATACTTTTTCTGGTCTGTGGCATTGCAGCATTCATGCAGAATTACATTGGAACTTTACCTTTTTACCTTTATCATATATAGATTTTTCAACATTCAATTTCTCTCCAGATTTTGTATTTGGTGGCTACTTATATATCATAACTTAAAGAACATAGAAAAATTGTTTCATTCTATTTTCCCTTAATTGCATTTTAGAAAATATTTTCATTAAAAACAAAAATGTGATCCCTTATTCCCAATATTTTCATCCTTGTATTCATTTAAAAATATATGTACACACAACACACACATTTGAGAGAGGAACTCAATATTCAGAGCTGTTTTCAGGCTTTTGACTTACCTTGTCCCCCGACAGTAGAAATCCATAAGCTTAGAAGGACATGAGTTAAAAGCAACATGCCAGTTAGGCCAGCAGCATGTGATTAAAACTGGCCCTGCGCTGATGGTGTTCCTCTCAGTACTGCTTCGTTTACAGTTATAAGTGTGACTGGGAATTCCGTGCATTACCAGGAAGCCGAGGTAGTGAAATCCTTTTGGTAAATATCAAAGTTCACACAGGGTAATGTGAAATCTCTAAATAATATCTGATCGCTGTTTTCACGTTAATACTCTGAATCCATCATTTGATATTTGAGCACAATGCTATTAATAGGTGTGCAACTTCTTTGTGGTTGCACTTACTAAGTTTCCCAGTTTGAAGGGTTCAGAAATGGACCACTGAGGAGGAGAAATGAAGCCCCTTCTTTCTTCCTGCTGGCCAAGAAGTGAGCTGTTTCAGTGCCAGCCAGGTGAAGGCCATCAGCCTTCATTTTAACACAGCATCAATCTGACAGTTATACGTTCCTCTTAAAGAGACACAAAGAATTAAGTTCCTTCTTGATAGTTTTCATATTTGTAGACATTTTGAAAGTCTAGTCAAGAATAAGTGTGTCAGATAAAGCTTCCTGAAAATCTTGAGCAGGTTATATTTCAAAGTCATTTTGTTTAGGAGGGACTTTAAGAATGGCTATGAGAACCTGAACATATTCTCTCCCCAAAGATAGAAGTAAATGGAGGAAAAAAACAAACCCACAAAACTACAAAAGCATTTATAGTTTCTGGAAATGGGTCGAAGAGTAGACTCTTGAGAAATGTTTATTCAGTAAAAAGAGCGACTGCTCCCTGGCTCCTCTCTTTTGGCCCTGGCTCAGAAGTTGCAGGCTGGGCAGCCAGGCAACCCCCCTGGACTGGAGGTTTTGCTGCCTGAGGGAATGCAGAGCTTGGGAAAATCCGGCCCCAGTGACATCACAGACTGCAGCAGAGAGTATGTGTTTATTATATAAGCAATCCAGGAAGACCTGCATCTCTAGCTGGTACTCTTTGGGGCAAGTAAGAAAATGGAGGCTCAGCCAGCCATTTAACAGGGCAATTTGGAGATGGGCAGGTAGCCCAAAGGTGCCCACTAAGATGCCCCTTGTTGCTAGCGGTCAGAAGTCAATGGATATGCACACGACTGCGCCATCAGAGAAAGCGGAGAGAGACACTAGTCCTTGGCTAAATGTGGAACAGACTTGTAAATTCCCTGAATTTTGTAAGCATTTCCCCGGGCCATACACTGTTCTGGAGATAAAGGTGAAATCCTTACTTAGTCAATATGTTTAAGCAAAACATCTGACCCGTCATTGTCTGACTGCTAAGCTATGCTGACTCAAGGATGACCCCTAGGAAGTCAGATTAAAAATAAAAAATTAAGCAATGTCATCAAAATCTACATACTGTCGGAAAATCAGACTCCACAAAATTAGTCCACACCGGTCACTAAACAAATAGACAAACACTAGCTATTGCAGCAAGCCCTTGATTGGAGAGGATTCAGGATTCATATGCATTACCGTGTGTTATCTAAAATATCTGGTTTTCAACAACCGAAAAAGTAATGAATTTTCAAAGAATTTGAAAAAGAATAGGTACATTTATATGTATAACAATCATTTTGCTGTACATCTGAAACTAATACAGCATTGTTAATCAACTATGCTCCAATATAAAATAAAAAGTTAAAAAATATGAGACACAGAAAGAAATAGGAAACTGTATGCCATACACAGGGTTAAAAGTTCATTTTATTCACATCCAAGTTATTCCAGTTTTGCTTCCCATATGTCGAGAGAAAGGATTGTCTTGCTCTTTGTGTTAGTTAGTTAGTTCAGTTGCTCAATTGTGTCCGACTCTTTGCGACCCCATGAATCGCAGCATGCCAGGCCTCCCTGTCCATCACCAACTCCTGAGTTCACTCAGATTCACATCCATCGAGTCCGTGATGCCATCCAGCCATCTCATCCTCTGTCGTCCCCTTCTCCTGCCCCCAATTCCTCCCAGCATCAGAGTCTTTTCCAATGAGTCAACTCTTCGCATGAGGTGGCCAAAGTACTGGAGTTTCAGCTTTAGCATCATTCCTTCCAAAGAAATCCCAGGGTTGATCTCCTTCAGAATGGACTGGTTGGATCTCCTTGCAGTCCAAGGGACTCTCAAAAGTCTTCTCCAACACCACAGTTCAAAAACAGCAATTCTTTGGCGCTCAGCTTTCTTCACAGTCCAACTCTCATATCCATACACGACCACTGGAAAAACCATAGCCTTGACTAGATGGACCTTAGTCAGCAAAGTAATGTCTCGGCTGTTGAATATACTATCTAGGTTGGTCATAAATTTCCTTCTGAGGAGTAAGCGTCTTTTAATTTCATGGCTGCAATCACCATCTGCAGTGATTTTGGAGGCCAGAAAAATAAAGTCAGCCACTGTTTCCCCATCTATTTGCCATGAAGTGATGGGACTGGATGCCATGATCTTAATTTTCTGAATGTTGAGCTTTAATTCAACTTTAAGCCTAAAATGTAAATTTTAGGACTGAATAAAATAAATCATAGTAATATCCAACACTTAATTAGTAGTTCTAGAACTTGTCTTTACAATTGTTATCTCTGTTAAACCCCAAAGCTCCTTCTTCAAAGAAGGCATAATTATCTCATAATTACCAGTGGGAGGAATTAAGTAAAACTTCCTCCAGTTGCTGTTCATCAAGGGTAGGAGATGATTATGGACCTGGCAGTCTTGACCTAGAGCTGTGCTAGTTCTGTCTACTTTACAGTTTCTGTATCACAGATTACACATCAAACAGGATTGTGGTAAAACATAGTTTACACTTGGATCATGGGTATTCACCATTCTTGCTCCACTAAAGTACCTTCAAGTTAATGATCATATAAACTTTATTGACTATGCCAAAGCCTTTGACTGTGTAGATCACAATAAACTGTGGAAAATTCTGAAAGAGATGGGAATACCAGACCACCTGACCTGCCTCTTGAGAAATCTGTATGCAGGTCACGAGGTAACAGTTAGAACTGGACATGGAACAACAGAATGGTTCCAAATAGGAAAAGGAGTACATCAAGGCTGTATATTGTCACCCTGCTTATTTAACTTCTATGCAGAGTACATCATGAGAAACGCTGGACTGGAAGAAACACAAGCTGGAATCAAGATTGCCGGGAGAAATAGCAATAACCTCAGATATGCAGATGACACCACCCTTCTGGCAGAAAGTGAAGAGGAGCTAAAAAGCCTCTTGTTGAAAGTGAAAGAGGAGAGTGAAAAAGCTGGCTTAAAGCTCAACATTCAGAAAATGAAGATCATGGCATCTGGCCCCATCACTTCATGGCAAATAGATGGGGAAACAGTAGAAACAATGTCAGACTTTATTTTTGGGGGCTCCCAAATCCCTTCAGATGGTGACTGCAGCCATGAAATTAAAAAACGCTTACTCCTTGGAAGAAAAGTTATGAGCAACCTAGATAGTATATTCAAAAGCAGAGACATTACTTTGCCGACTAAGGTCCGTCTAGTCAAGGCTATGGTTTTTCCTGTGGTCATGTTTGGATGTGAGAGTTGGACTGTGAAGAAGGCTGAGCGCCGAAGAATTGATGCTTTTGAACTGTGGTGTTGGAGAAGACTTTTGAGAGTCCCTTGGACTGCAAGGAGATCCAACCAGTCCATTCTGAAGGNTCGGCCCCGCTCGGCCCCGCTCGGCCCCGCTCGGCCCCGCTCGGCCCCGCTCGGCCCCGCTCGGCCCCGCTCGGCCCCGCTCGGCCCCGCTCGGCCCCGCTCGGCCCCGCTCGGCCCCGCTCGGCCCCGCTCGGCCCCGCTCGGCCCCGCTCGGCCCCGCTCGGCCCCGCTCGGCCCCGCTCGGCCCCGCTCGGCCCCGCTCGGCCCCGCTCGGCCCCGCTCGGCCCCGCTCGGCCCCGCTCGGCCCCGCTCGGCCCCGCTCGGCCCCGCTCGGCCCCGCTCGGCCCCGCTCGGCCCCGCTCGGCCCCGCTCGGCCCCGCTCGGCCCCGCTCGGCCCCGCTCGGCCCCGCTCGGCCCCGCTCGGCCCCGCTCGGCCCCGCTCGGCCCCGCTCGGCCCCGCTCGGCCCCGCTCGGCCCCGCTCGGCCCCGCTCGGCCCCGCTCGGCCCCGCTCGGCCCCGCTCGGCCCCGCTCGGCCCCGCTCGGCCCCGCTCGGCCCCGCTCGGCCCCGCTCGGCCCCGCTCGGCCCCGCTCGGCCCCGCTCGGCCCCGCTCGGCCCCGCTCGGCCCCGCTCGGCCCCGCTCGGCCCCGCTCGGCCCCGCTCGGCCCCGCTCGGCCCCGCTCGGCCCCGCTCGGCCCCGCTCGGCCCCGCTCGGCCCCGCTCGGCCCCGCTCGGCCCCGCTCGGCCCCGCTCGGCCCCGCTCGGCCCCGCTCGGCCCCGCTCGGCCCCGCTCGGCCCCGCTCGGCCCCGCTCGGCCCCGCTCGGCCCCGCTCGGCCCCGCTCGGCCCCGCTCGGCCCCGCTCGGCCCCGCTCGGCCCCGCTCGGCCCCGCTCGGCCCCGCTCGGCCCCGCTCGGCCCCGCTCGGCCCCGCTCGGCCCCGCTCGGCCCCGCTCGGCCCCGCTCGGCCCCGCTCGGCCCCGCTCGGCCCCGCTCGGCCCCGCTCGGCCCCGCTCGGCCCCGCTCGGCCCCGCTCGGCCCCGCTCGGCCCCGCTCGGCCCCGCTCGGCCCCGCTCGGCCCCGCTCGGCCCCGCTCGGCCCCGCTCGGCCCCGCTCGGCCCCGCTCGGCCCCGCTCGGCCCCGCTCGGCCCCGCTCGGCCCCGCTCGGCCCCGCTCGGCCCCGCTCGGCCCCGCTCGGCCCCGCTCGGCCCCGCTCGGCCCCGCTCGGCCCCGCTCGGCCCCGCTCGGCCCCGCTCGGCCCCGCTCGGCCCCGCTCGGCCCCGCTCGGCCCCGCTCGGCCCCGCTCGGCCCCGCTCGGCCCCGCTCGGCCCCGCTCGGCCCCGCTCGGCCCCGCTCGGCCCCGCTCGGCCCCGCTCGGCCCCGCTCGGCCCCGCTCGGCCCCGCTCGGCCCCGCTCGGCCCCGCTCGGCCCCGCTCGGCCCCGCTCGGCCCCGCTCGGCCCCGCTCGGCCCCGCTCGGCCCCGCTCGGCCCCGCTCGGCCCCGCTCGGCCCCGCTCGGCCCCGCTCGGCCCCGCTCGGCCCCGCTCGGCCCCGCTCGGCCCCGCTCGGCCCCGCTCGGCCCCGCTCGGCCCCGCTCGGCCCCGCTCGGCCCCGCTCGGCCCCGCTCGGCCCCGCTCGGCCCCGCTCGGCCCCGCTCGGCCCCGCTCGGCCCCGCTCGGCCCCGCTCGGCCCCGCTCGGCCCCGCTCGGCCCCGCTCGGCCCCGCTCGGCCCCGCTCGGCCCCGCTCGGCCCCGCTCGGCCCCGCTCGGCCCCGCTCGGCCCCGCTCGGCCCCGCTCGGCCCCGCTCGGCCCCGCTCGGCCCCGCTCGGCCCCGCTCGGCCCCGCTCGGCCCCGCTCGGCCCCGCTCGGCCCCGCTCGGCCCCGCTCGGCCCCGCTCGGCCCCGCTCGGCCCCGCTCGGCCCCGCTCGGCCCCGCTCGGCCCCGCTCGGCCCCGCTCGGCCCCGCTCGGCCCCGCTCGGCCCCGCTCGGCCCCGCTCGGCCCCGCTCGGCCCCGCTCGGCCCCGCTCGGCCCCGCTCGGCCCCGCTCGGCCCCGCTCGGCCCCGCTCGGCCCCGCTCGGCCCCGCTCGGCCCCGCTCGGCCCCGCTCGGCCCCGCTCGGCCCCGCTCGGCCCCGCTCGGCCCCGCTCGGCCCCGCTCGGCCCCGCTCGGCCCCGCTCGGCCCCGCTCGGCCCTTACAGCAATTCCTGGTTGGTGTGGACTCCCCGGGAATAGTGAGGTACTGTTATTTGCTTTTCAGTCTTGTTAAGCTGCGCCCGTAGGGTCCCCTCTACTCTATATCTGTGGTCGCGGGTCACTTCGGACCTTCCTAATCCCCCAGCCTTTCCTCCCCAAGTAAATTCAGTTGTTACCTTGAGAGGCCAGTGGTCTAATTTCCTTTCCTAAGATCCTGAGGTAACATATATCATGCACGAAATATATAGTAATTTATGGGGGAAAGTCATTATAATTGAGACATGGCACTTGATAATTTTGTAAATATACCAAAACGCTTGTTCAGGAGCTAGCTTAGGATTTGATCTTTGCAACTGGTGGTGGAGCTGGAGCTCTTTCTCGAGTGTTAGGGAGGCGTATTACTGTTCTTTTCTGGTTTATATGACCAGGGTAATAAATTGACTACAGAGACTCTTCACTTTAGGAGATTATTTTCAGTGATGCTGGTTACTGGTATGAGCTCTAGAATCAAAGAAAAATATAAAATGGTCTCTATGCTCAGACATTTCCGACTGTTTGAGACCCCATGGAGTGTAGCCTGCCAGGCTCCTGTGTCCATGGGATATCCCAGGCAAGAATATTGGAGTGAGTTGCCATTTCCTAATCTTGAGGATCTTTTGAGTCAGGGATAAAACCCCCATCTCTTGCATCTCCATTGGCAGGAGGATTGTTAACCACTGAGGCATCTGGGACGCCTCTTTGGTCTGATACTACTGTTTTATTTGAATTAAAGAAGTGAGTTTTGGTTGGTAGTTTTCCAGTCAGTGAGACTGAGTGTGGATAATGCTGAATTATGGACTGCTGACAAGTGC
>SJXQ01009628.1:99035-123545 GCA_006408695.1 Aepyceros melampus | reverse complement strand
TGGGGTCGCAAAGAGTGGACACGACTGAGCGACTGAACTGAACTGTACTTTATTTATAGCCTTCCTACTTCATCTGTCAATTACTGAAAAAAAGGATATTAAAGTATCCATATATAATAATAAATTCATTTATATCTCTTTGATGTTTTTCAGTTTTGATCAGAGGTTTTAGCACTCTGTTGTTAAATGCATATATGTTTGGATTCTTATTCTTGTTGGAGAATTGATGTCTTAATCATTTTGTATTGCTCCTTTTTATACCTGAAGGTCTTTTCTTGCTCCTAAGTCTACTTTATCTAAAACTGATATAGCTACTCTAGATTATTTTTGATTGTTAGCCTGACATAATTTTCTTTATCCCTTTTACTTTAATGTATCTGAATCTTGATAATTAAACTGGATTTCAGTTATCTTATTTCTTTATCCACTGTGACAATATGTCTTTATTTGTGTATGTAGGCCATTTTTTTTTCCTTCTTCTTCTCTTGTTTTTCTCCCTTCTCTGGTTTTCATTGAGTATTAGATTAGCTGGGTTACTATAATACAATCACAAAGGCTATGTTGCTTAAATGACAGAAATTTATTTTCTCACAGTTTGAAGACTAGAAGTTCCAAGGTTAAGATGTGCACACTATTGGTTTGTTCTGATGCTCTCCTTGGTCTGCATATGGACACCTTCTTGCTGTTGTCTTCACATTCTTTCCCCTGCACAGATCCCTAACATCTCTTTCTGTGTCCAAATATTATCTTCTTATAAGGACATCATCAGATTGGAAGACAATCTACCCTAAAAATGTCACTTTAAGTTAATCATCTCTTTAAAAGCACTATCTTCAAATGCAATCACATTCTGAGTTATTGGGGTTTGTACTTCAATAAATGTATACATTTTGGGAGAATAACAATTCAGCCCATAAGAAACATGTGTTTATATGTTTTTCTCTCTCTCTCGATTATATATATATATATTATTTGAACATATTTTAGTAGTTGCTCTGGAGTTTGAAACATATATATATATATATATATATATATATACATGTAAATTATTATTTAAAAGTATTTTAGTAGTTGCTCTGGAGTTCTATACACACACACACACACACACACACACATATCAGTTTAGTTCAGTTCAGTCGCTAAGTCATGTCCAATTCTTTGCGACCCCATTAACTGCAGCACGCCAGGCCTCCCTGTCCATCACCAACTCCCAGAGTTCACTCAAGCTAATGTCCATCGAGTCAGTGATCCCATCCAGCCATCTCATCCTCTATCGTCCCCTTCTCCTCCTGCCCCAAATCCCTCCCAGCATCAGAGACTTCTCCAATGAGTCAGTTGTTCACATGAGGTGGCCAAAGTACTGGAGTTTCAGCTTTAGCATCATTCCTTCCAAAGAAATCCCAGGGCTGATCTCCTTCAGAATGGAATGCTTGGATCTTCTTGCAGTCCAAGGGACTCTCAAGAGTCTTCTCCAACACCACAGTTCAAAAGCATCAATTCTTTGGCACTCAGCTTTCTTCACAGTTCAACTTTCACATCCATACATGACTACTGGAAAAACCATAACCTTGACTAAACAGACCTTAGTCAGCAAAGTAATGTCTCTGCTTTTGAATATGCTATCTAGGTTGATCATAACTTTTCTTCCAAAGAGTAAGCATGTTTTAATTTCATGGCTGAAATCACCATCTGTAGTGATTTTGGAGCCCCCAAAAATAAAGTCTGACACTGTTTCCACTTTTTCCCCATCTGTTTGCCATGAAGTGATGGGACCCGATTCCACGATCTTAGTTTTCTGAATGTTGAGGTTTAAGTCAACTTTTTCACTCTCCTCTTTCACTTTCATCAAGAGGCTTTTTAGTTCTTCTTCACTTTCTGCCATAAGGGTGGTGTCATCTGCATATCTGAGGTTATTGATATTTCTCCCGGCAATCGATTCCAGCTTGTGCTTCTTACAGCCCAGTGTTTCTCATGATGTACTTCACATATAAGTTAAATAAGCAAGGTAAGAATATACAGCCTTGATGTACTCCTTTTCCTATTTGGAACCAGTCTGTTGTTCCATGTCCAGTTCGAACTGTTGCTTCCTGACCTGCATATAGGTTTCTGAAGAGGCAGGTCAGGTGGTCTAGCGTTCCCATCTCTTTCAGAATCTTCCACAGTTTATTGTGATCCACACAGTCAAAGGTTTTGACATAGTCAATAAAGCAGAAATAGATGTTTTTCTGGAACTCCTTTGCTTTTTCAATGATCCAGCAGATGTTAGCAATTTGATATCTAGTTCCTCTGCCTTTTCTAAAACCAGCTTGAACATCTAGAAGTTCATGGTTCATGTATTGCTGAAGCCTGGCTCGGAGAATTTTGAGCCCATCTCACTTTACTAGCATGTGAGATGAGTGTAATTTTGCGGTAGTTTGAGCATTCTTTGGCATTGCCTTTCTTTGGAATTGGAATGAAAACTGACCTTTTCCAGTCCTGTGGCCACTGCTGAGTTTTCCAAATTTGCTGGCATATTGAGTGCAGCACTTTCACAGTATCATCTTTCAGGATTTGAAACAACTCAATTGGAATTCCATATACATATACAAATTTTAAATAAGTGAATCTCACATTCAAATAACACTATACCACTTCACTTGAGTGCAAGGAGCTGATAATAAAGTTATTATTACTTTAAATGAACCATTACATTTAATATCAATTGTTTGCATGCTAAGTCTCTTCAGTTGTATCCAACTCTTTGTGACCCTATGGACTGTAGCCCACCAGTTTCCTCTGTCCATGGGATTCTCCATTCAAGAATACTTTGTGGGTTGCCATTCCTTCCTCCAGGGTATCTTCCCAACTTAGGGATGGAACTCGAGTCTATTATGTTCCCTGCATTGACAGGCAGGTTCTTTAATGCTAGCGCCACCTGGGAAGCCCTAATATCACTTACTAATAATAAATCAAATAAATTTTATTTTACCTTCAGTTATTCCTACTTGATATTACTCCTTTCTTAATGAAAATCAAAGTTTCTAATGATTTTTTCCTTTTCTTTAAGACATCTTTGATCTTTGCTTGTAGGAAAGATCTGCCTGTGAAACCTCAGCTTTTGTTTCTCTGGGAAAGTTTCTTTTTTTTTCCCTGAGAAAGTCTTTATTTCTTCTTCAACACTGAAGAAAACTTCTGTTGTAAATAAGATTCTAGATCAATTCTATTTTTCAACAGTTTCAATCTTTTCAGTATTTCACTCCACTTTCTTCTTGCTTGCATGGTTTGTGATGAGAAGTCTACTATAATTCTTATTTTTGTTCATCTGTAGGTGACCTTGTTTTTTGTACTTTCAGATACAACACCAAAGCACTTTCTGAAAAGAAAAAACAAACGTACTTATTAAAATTTAAAAGTTCTACTATGTGAAATACTATTGAAAGAATTAAAAGACAAGTCATAGAATAGAAAAAATTATTTGAAAAACAGACATTTAATATTTGTCTCCAAAGTACACAAAGAACTCTTAAACTCAATAGTGTAAAAACAGACAATACAATTTTAAAAAATTGAAAAAAAATTACCAGACATATTACTAAAGAAGATACATGAGTGGTAAATAGAAATACAAAAACATATTCAACATTATTTTTAATTTGATAATCACAAATTAAAACAACATGATACAACCAATAAGATGGTTAATATAAAACAAACTGATCATACAAATTGCTGGTGAGAATGCAGAGTAACAGAAACTTTCATTCATTAGTGATAATTTGAAATATTAAGTCCATTTTGAAAGACATTAGTAGTTTCTTATAAAGCTAAAAAGTCTTACCTCATGACCCAGTAATCACTTTCCTATATATATTTCCAACCATTTGAAAATTTATGTACACATGAAAATCTACTTGTGAATATCAGTATCAACTTTAATGCAACTGCTGAAAACTAGAAGCAAATAAGTCCTTCAATAAGTGAGTGGGTAACAAATCACATTTAAATTTCATTCTGGTAATGACAAAACTACATGTGGTAAACAAATTGCTAATTGTCAGTGGAAAGAGATAAGGGTTAGAAACATAGCACAGGAGATTATTTAGAGCAACAAAATTATTCTGAATGATACTGATTAATGGTCAAGTGACATTTATTGTCAAAAATTATGCAACTTTAGATCATGAATAGAAAATTAATGTATAGAAAATTTGAAATTACTGTATTAAGGTTTTGGAATATCTCAGTTTGGAAGAAAGTGACAAATGTAAAACCATTTTTTAAAAAAGTTTATTTTGTACATGTGTTTATTCTTTTCTCATTTAGATTGTTATAGAGTATGGAGAAAAGTTCCCTGATGTAAATGATTAAATAAATAAATAAATCTCTCATTCGGGAAATTTCAAAAAAATTCTTATATAGCTTTTCTTCCCTCAACTTGGAAATTATGATATCTCTAAAAACTATAGTCTCCTTAGAGAATTGGGGGCTGTTATGTACAGAAACACATTTAGACAAGAAGAAACACATTTAGACAAGAAGTTTCCTGCTGGGACATGGGTTTAATCCCTCAGTTGGGAAGATCCCCTGGAGAAGGAAATGACAACCCACTCCAGTTCTTGCCTGGAAAATCCTATGGACAGAGGAGCTTGATGGGATACATACAGTCCATGGGGTCACAAAGAGTCAAGCATGACTGAGAATTCACACAAGCTTTACAAATGGCTCCTCAAAGGAAAATAATTTTACTCAATAAAAGATAAATTAAAAAATTAACCATCAGGTATTTTAAAGTGTCTATTTCAATGTTGTTTAGTACAGTCACAGTGTTTGCAATCACCATCTCTATAGAGCTCCAAAATATTTTTTAACACTTCATGAGGAAACCCTGTATTTGTTGAGCAGTCGTTCCCATTCTTCTCTTACCCTAGCCCCTGAAAACCATTAACTGGCTTTCTGCCTCCATCACTTTACCATCTTAGATACTTTATATAAATAAAACCATACAGTATGTGAGCTTTTGTGCCTGACTTCTTTCACTGACTTTATTGTTTTCAGGGTTTGTTGATATTGCAACATGTATCTGTATTTATTTCTGTTTTATGCCTGAATAGTATTCCATTGTATGGATATATGACATTTTGTTTATCCACTTATCTGTTGAAGAACTTTTAGGTTGTTTCCACTTTTTGGCTATTGTAAATAGTGCTGCTATAAACACTCGTTGGAACACTTGTTTTCAATCCCCTTGGATATAAATCTAGGACTGGAATTTTTGAGTCCTATGGTAATTCTATGTTTACTTTTTGCAAAGCTGCCAAAGTGTTTTCTATTGTAATTACACCATTTTACATAGCCTTCAGCAGTATACAAAGGTTCCAATTTTGGTACATCCTAACATTTATTTTCCATTTTTGCTTGGTTTTTGAATTATAGCCATCCTAGCCAGTGTGAAATGGTATCTCAGTGAGGTTTTGATTGCATTTTCCTAATGGCTAATGATGTTGAACATCTTTCATGTGCTTGTTTGCAATTTGTACATCTTTGGGGTGCTGTCTATTCAAGTATTTTGCCTTTTTTAATTGGGTTGCTTGTTTTGCTCTTATAAGAGTTTTTTATATATGTTTTGGATATTAAATTTTTGTCAGATTTGTAACTTGCTAATATCTTGTTTGTCTTCATACTTTCTTAATAGTGTCTTTTGAAACACACTTGCTTTCCCTTTTTTATGAAGTCCAATTCATCTGTTTTTTTCTCTTGCTGTGTGCTTTGGCATCTTGTCTAAAAATATTTTTGCTAAATTCTAGGTCATGAAGATATACCTCTACATTTTCCTTTAAGGACTTTACAGATTTTAGTTCCTGCTTTTATGTCTTTGTTCTATTTTTAATAAATTCTTATGTGCAGCATAAGGTAGCCATCCGATTCCATTCCTTTTAAGCTTTGGATTTATCTTGCTTTTTTCCCTGTTTTCTTAAGGTGTATATTTAAGTTATTGATGTGGATTCTTTTTTTAATATAAGCATTTATCATTCTAAATTTCCAAATGAACTCTGCTTTCACTGCATCTCAAGAGTTTTTGTGTGTCATGTTTTTATTTGTATTAGTATTAATGTATTTTCTAACCTCTCATAATTTCTTCTTTGATCCATTGGTTGTTTAAGATTATGTCCCTAATCTATCCCCAACTTGTTCCAAGTGTTATTCCATGCTCAAAGCTGCTGTAGCCAATATTAGTTTAAATGCTTCTGGGGAAAAAAAAAAAAAACATGGTGAAAGTCATCCCAATCCTGGGAATGACTCTAGTCAGGTAAAACAAATGCTATGTATACTGGTCTTTGAGGGAGATACCAGATGTGTGGAGACTCACACCAGTTTTTTGAAAATAAGGTTCACACTGCTTTCTCTGGTTATACTAAATCTGCACTGGAAGTGCAGCTGCTGGTTTTTGATTTTTGAGGACACTCCATACTGTTTTCCATAGTGGCCTTACTAGTTTATCAACAGTGCTTAAGTTTTTCTTTTCTCTACATCTTTGCTACATTTGTCAGGTCTTGCCCCCCGCCTTTTTTTTTATTGGAGTATAATTGCTTTACATTGTGTTAATTTCTGTTCTACAGCCATGTGAATCAGCTATATATATCTCCTTCTGCTTGAGTTTCCCTCTAACCCAGGCCTCTATGTCATCACAGAGCACCAAGCTGTGCTCCTAGCTATGCATTTTACACATGATAGTCTATATTTGTTAATGCTACTCCCTTCATTCACCTCACCTTCTCTTTTCCCCACTACTTTTTTTTTCCCAATGTGTGTGATATCTCATTGTGGTTTTGGTTTACATTTCTCAGGTGATTAATGATGATGAGCATTTCTTTTTATTTTCTACTGGTCATCTGTGTCTTCTTTGGAAAAATATCTATTCAGATCTTCAGCCCATTTTTAATAAGATTAATTAGTTTTTACTAATAAGTTGTATGAGTTCCTTATATATCTTGGATATTAACCTCTTGTCAGAGACATGATTTGCAAATATTTTCTCTCATTCTATTAATTGCCTTGTCATCTCCTTTGTAGCATTTGGGGAGAGATGAGTGAGATTTGTCACTTGGTTATTTTCAGTGATGTCATTCCTAACATGCTACTTTTATAGCAGTTCTCCATCTTGAATCTAAACTCCCAGTTTGCTTGGTTTCCACTCATTTGTCTCATCTTTCTTTCCTTGTTTCTTTCATTCGGTTATTGACCTGTGAAGCAGATAAGAACACATTATTCTAGGTCATTGACAATGGAACTATTCAAAAGTCAAAATGCCAAACTGTTGGGAAAGAAATATTTGAAAGCTATATTTATATTTTGAGAAATATGACCTAGTCACAAATAAATAAATGCATAGGATAAGCCAGATGCAGCTTGTGAAAGTAAATTACTTCTAAAATTATTCAACAGTCTACAGTGTAACTTAGTCCTCTCTCCTTGAAAATGGGAATATAAGATAGTTAATTTTTGAAGCAAACAAATCACCTTAATTGAACACAGTTTTCACTTTTAAAGAAGTTGTAGAGCTTAAGGCTGAAGTCCTCCAGAGAAAATAGCCCTATGATTTATATTAGTACTGCTGGACTCAAAGCAATTTGTGAGGTTGCATATGAATAATGCAGGGTGAGAATAGCATAGGAAGAAACCATTGAAAGAAAGTAAATGAAGTTCCTTTAAAATGGAATATATAGGGAACTATTTAATTTGAATTATTCACCAACACTAGTGATATTACAGAAATAGCCATAGATCAGTGAATATTTCAATTTTTAAGATGGGGTCATGCTGTTCCTTTTAGACATCAAAAAAAGAAAATCTCAGAGACCAGGAATGATGTCCATTAGAGCCTATGAATATGCAGAGATGTGCTAGAGTTCCTGTGAAAAGAAGAGAAGAGTAGCCAGTTGAACTCTGTGACACACAGTGATAGCTGTTGACTCAAGATCCACAGGGGCAGTTTATGACAACTTGAGAGGATGTCAAATGATCAGCAGAAAACGTACCTTTGAGATAGGATTTAACTATTGATATTTCTAATGACAGGAATTCCTTGTAGCTCAGATGCTAAAGAATCTGCCTACCATGCAGGAGACCTGGGTTCGATCCCTGGGCCAGGAATATCCCCTGGAGAAAGGAATGGCAACCCTTTGCAGTATTCTTGCTGAAGAATCCCATGGACAGAGGAGCCCAGTGAGCTACAGTCTATGGGGTCACAAAGAGTTAGACACGACTGAGCGACTAACAGTACTACTTCTAATGATAAGCTGTATGTTTTGGAGAAATTCCAAGCAAAAAGTAGTCTCTGTTCGTTTACATGTGAAAAAATAATTCATGTTGTTTCTTTTTTTCTTTTACATAAACATAAATGCTATAGTGTAGTTTATTAATGTAATATTACCACAAGAGAGTCAAATGGGAAAGTAAAAAGGTAGATTTTTCCATAATGTGATTATAAACTGTACACTTAATGTATAAAGTATTTGCTGTTTATTCCATTGAAATCAAATAGGAATATAAAACAATTTCAATCTTAATGAATCTTTTTAAATGTTGCACATTATATTTAGCCTTAGTTCCTTATTTCTATACCTACTATGTGTATTGCTTAGAATCACTGAACTGAAAAGCCATCTTGTCTATAAGAGTTTGAAATCAATAGTCATTTAAAGTTAATAGTATAGGAGTTCTAAATGATCTGGGAAAGAAGCCAGCTGATCAATATGAAAGTAAATGACTGGACTCGGTATTTATGTGGAATGTATCTAACTAGAACTCAACCAGCCATGACTAAAATCATTTTATTCAAAGAGATGCTAGACAGTGTTTTTAAAGGAGTTTTGGAGACAGTCTCAAACCATCCACTTTATCTGAATACTTCTAAAATTCAGTCACCACTGAGAGGCCATAATGCCACATGGTTAAACAATATAACTGTAAAAAACTATATTCCTTTGAGGAGTGTCATAGTGATAACATGAATTTGTATAATGGAAGTTAAATGATAAAGTGAAATGAACATTATTCAACTCCTTCAACTAAATGATGCCTTAATATTCAGAACAAAACCAATATTTGATTTAAGATTCCAGTGCCCACTCCTGATCAATAAAAATAAACAAAATTCTTTCACTTCTAATGTACAGGTTTGGTCTGTTAGTATAACTAATTTGATTTGGCTGCTTTCAGCATAAACTTCAACTTTTGACTTCAGGCCTGCCTTGGGATCGGCTATTGTTTTGTTAGTATTCTGTATGAGAACTTCTTTCTTCTATTCATATTTTCAGGTCTCCTTGTATGTCATGGTTCACCCCACAAATTCTCTAGAAGCTGTGTTATGTTAACCTGGACCTGGGTATTTAGAGGTGGTGGCAAGTAGGGATAGGTTGTTGGAGGGAATTTTTAGAAACCAAAAGTACTATCATATTTCGGGGCTTCCCAGAATGATTTCTAATGACTTGAGAGGATTACATATTCTTTTAGACCCAAGTATAAAGACCTTTTCAAATGTTATAAAAGTTCTTTAAGCACCCAGTTTTTCTGAAGGTAACTTCAGTGTTCTGATAATTCACACTACCAGGAATGCTTTACATCTTTCTTTGTCCAGTAAAACTTCTTGAATAGACCACCGTGAGATATGGAGAAGGCTATAGAGAATATTTTAACTTAATTTTCATCAGTTTAGTTTTAGCATTAAGGCAAAACTCTGGTAATTCAATTAGTTTTAGTACAGCTGTTTATCCTGGCAATTTCAATTAGTTCTGTTTCCTATTATGTTGAGAAGCAAGTAATATGTTTAATGATAAGAATCTGAGAGTGGATTTAAATATTTTTTCTACTTAGGCATAAAATGAGAGATTTTTAAATAGAAAAGATTATCCATGTATGATAGGATGTATAATAAATAGTAATCTTTAGCCTGTATAGTTGGAAAATATATCTTTATAATCAAACATTATTAGTGCATGCTAAATCAGTTCAGTCGTGTCTGATCTTTACAACCCTATGGACTATAGTCCACCAGGCTCCTCTGTCTATGGGATTCTCCAGGCAAGGACACTAGAGTGGCTTGCTAAGCTCTCCTCCAGTGAATCTTCCCAATCCAGGGATCAAACCCATGTATCTTGTATGTCTCTTATGCCTCCTGCATTGGTAGGCTCATTCTTTACCACTAGAGTCCCCTGGGAAACCCTTTATCTATTAGTGTTAGTTGCTCTGTCATATTCAACTCTTTGTGACCTCATGGAGGGTAGTAGCTGCCAGCTTCTCTGTCCATAAAATTTTCCAGGAAAGAATACTGGAGTAGGTTGCCATTCTCTTTTCCAGGGGCTCTTTCTGACCCAGGTCTCAAATCACTTTGCAGGCAGATTCTTTACCATCTGAGACATCAGAGAACACCCTTTCATCTATTAGAGTGGCAATTAAATTTATATAATAACCTTCAAATAATATATAATCAATGATATTTCAGTTTATTTTAAAATTAAAAATGCAGACATAGGCAGATTGCCACAGTTTACATTTCAACACCAAAACATATTAACTTTATAATCCTTAATATCTGTAAAATGTGATGATCATTATACTTAACCTTGGGATTTTCATTAAGATGAAATGATTAGAGGTTATTACTGTGCCCAGAACAGAAATGCCAAGAAACAGTAGATTTTAGCAGTAGCTCCTATCATTTATGGTATTGAAAATATGATATTTTAAATTAAATTTTCAGCAAGAATACTGATTTCCTAAATACTCTGTTGTAAATTACTGAGAAATTATACCTATGTTGTAATCAAGCTTCTTTCTTTTCTTGATTACAGCCATGCCTCTGCTATGAACCCTGGCCTCTCTAATGCTGCAAGGCACATCTCCTCAATACATGTCTTAGCTGCTCAGTCATGTCCAACTCTTTGAGACCATGGATCATAGCCCACCAGGCTCCTCTGTCCATGGGATTCTCCAGGCAAGAATACTGGAGTAGGTTTCCATTCTCTTCTCCAGAGGATCTTCCCAGCCCAGGGATTGAACCCAGGTCTCCTGTATTGCAAGCAGATTCTTTACTGTATAAGTACAGGGAACTCCTCAATGTTATGACTTAAAACAGCCATCACTTGTTCTCTCTCACACATCAGCAGTTCACCTGTACATCAGCTCATCTTGGTTGGATTCAGCTTGCCACCTTACTTTATGATGAGGGTCAACTGGCCTTGGCTCTTCATTGTAAGTTTGTCTTAGGTCTGTTCCACATGAATATATTCTATGGCCCAAGAAAGGGGGAAGTATCCCCATGACCAAAACACAGTCACAAGTGCCCCACAATACAAATAAAGCTCAAACTTTTTTGATCACGTTTGTTAATATGGTACTGACTAAAGGAAACATGCTGCCAAGCACAATATAAGGCAGCAGAAAACTATACTTATATGAAGCTAAGGAGGGCAGTGACAGCACTAATGGTAAAGAACTTACCTGCCAGTGCAGGAGATGGAAGAGACATGGGTTTGATCCCTGGGTCAGTAAGATCCCCTGGAGAAGGAAGTGGCAACCCACTTCAATATCCTTGCCTGGAAAATCCCATGGACAGCAGATCCTTGTGAGTCACAGTCCATATGTTAGCAAAGAGTTGGACGTGACTGAGCACACACACACACACACACACACACACACACAAGGAGGCAGGGATATCTTTGAACAATGTTCTAATCTACTATACTCTCTTAATTTGAAAAGTATATAATTCATAAAAATATGAACATTTAAAAAACAGATGCATATAATTAGTTATGTTACTTAAATATTTATGAATGCCTAATTTTTACAATCATTATCCTATAACTTTTTTTTTTTTTTTACCCCCAGGAGCAGAGTTTCTTTATTTATTTTTTGTATTTTATTTTATTTACTTATGTTTAATATAGATTATTTATTTTAATTGGAGACTAATCACTTTACAATATTGTGGTGGTTTTGTCATGCATTGACATGGATCCACCATGGGTATACATGTGTTCCCCATCCTGAAACCCCACCCACCTCCCTCCCCATCCCATCCCTCTGGGTCATCCCAGTGCACCAGCCCCGAGCACCCTGTTTCATGCATCAAACCTGGACTGGTGATTCTTTTCACATATAATAACATACATGTTTCAATGCCATTCTTCCAAATCATCCCACCATTGCCCTCTCCCACAGATTCCAAAAGATTGTTCTATACATCTGTGTCTCTTTCGCTATCTTGCATGTGGACTTATCATTACCACCTTTCTAAATTCCATATATATGCATTAGTATACTATATTGGTGTTTTTCTTTCTGGCTTACTTTACTCTGTATAATAGGCTCCAGTTCCATCCACCTCATTAGAACTGATTCAAATGTATTCTTTTTAATGGCTGAGTAATATTCCATTGTGTATATGTACCACAGCTTTCTTATCCATTCTTCTGCTGATGGACATCTAGGTTACTTCCATGTCCTGGCTGTTATAAACAGTGATGCAACGAACATTGGGGTACATGTGTCTCTTTCAATTCTGGTTTCCTCAGTGTGTATGCCCAGCAGTGGGATTGCTGAGTCATATGGCAGTTCTATTTCCAATTTTTAAGGAATCTCCACACTGTTCTCCATAGTGGATGTACTAGTTTGCATTCCCACCAACAGTGTAAGAGGGTTCCCTTTTCTCCACACCCTCTCCAGATTTATTGCTTGTAGACTTTTGGATAGCAGCCATTCTGGCTGACGTGAAATGGTACCTCACTGTGGTTTTGATTTGCATTTCTCTGATAATGAGTGATGCTGAGCATCTTTTCATATGTTTGTTAGCCATCTGTATGTCAGCTTTTGAGAAATGTATGTTTAGCTCTTTGGCCCATTTTTCGATTGGGTCATTTATTTTTCTGGAATTGAGCTGCAGGCGTTGTTTGTATGTTTTTTAGATTAATTCTTTGCCAGTTGATTCATTTGCTATTATTTTCTCCCATTCTGAAGGCTGTCT
The DNA here is from genome assembly GCA_006408695.1 of Aepyceros melampus. Taxonomy (NCBI): domain Eukaryota; kingdom Metazoa; phylum Chordata; class Mammalia; order Artiodactyla; family Bovidae; genus Aepyceros; species Aepyceros melampus. Next base: position 110,542 of record SJXQ01009628.1, on the reverse strand, counting down.
TTTCACCTTGTTTATAGTTTCTTTTGTTGTGCAAACATATAACTTTATATCAGTCCTTTTGTGAAAGTGAAGTAAAGCTGTATACTTTTTCTTTATAATATTTATTAGTTATTAGGAAAGAAAACTTAGGGTCTATATTAGCCTGCTCAGGTTACCATAGCAAAATATCATAAACTAGGTGGTTTATACAAAAAAAGTTTTGTTTTCTTACAATTCTAAAGGTTGGAAGTCAAAGATTAAGAAGTTGGCAGAGATGGTTTCTTATGAGACTGCTTTCCTTGACTTGCAGATGGTCATTTCTGCAAGTGTGCACGTGTAACTGGTATCTGTGTGTGTTCCCAAGCTAATTCTTTTTACGAAGATACCAATCATACTGGATTAGAATCCACCTAAAACAAACAAAATCTTCATTTGAACTTAATCACCTCTTTAAAGACCTTGTCTCCAAATACAGCCACATTCTGAGTTACTGGGGGTTATAATTTCAATTTATGAGGGATCACAAAGAGTGAGACACAACTGAGAGACTTTCAAGTCATTCAGTGAGAGAATTTAACAAAACAGATTTAAGATGTCAGGAAATTTATTTATTTATTTTGAATTGTTTTAATTTTATTTTTTAATAGAAGTAAATTTGATTTACAAAGTTGTATTTGTTTCTGGTATATAGCAAAGTGATTCAGTCATATATGCATGTGTGTGTATGTACATGTATATAGTTTTTTTTTAATAATGGTTTATTATAAGATATTGAATATAGTTCCCTGATTTATACAATAGGACCTTGTTCTTTACCCATTCTATATGTAATTATATCTGCTAGCCCCAAACTCTCAACCCAACTCTTCCCACTCCCTCTCCTAAATGTCAGAAAATTTAAAAGGAGGATCTTTTTTGTTTGACAATAAACAGACTGAGACAATGATAAAGATATATATCCTAAAATGTCAGAAGAGAGAAAAACCATGATGGTGTTAATATTGGGATTCAGAACTATGTTTTCATTAAAATCCTATCACTAATTAGCAGATTTGTGATGATTTGTGTAATAATAATCAGATTTTTTACAGTATAAATGAATGCCATTAAAAATTATTTAGAAAAGTTGGGAAGGTTTTTCTTATTAGAGCTCTGATATTTTTGTCTATTACATGTTAGAAAAAAAAAAATCTTAATATTAGGGAATTACCTAAATGTCACCCTTGAGATAAACTGTTTACACCACTGATAATTGTTTTCAAAGTTTATTAACCTAATTTTTCCTAGTTCCCAAACACTTCTGAACAATACAGGTAGTAGTTGCAATTTTTTAAACAAAACAAATAAATAAAAGTAAAATAGTATTGTTTTCAGGGTTTTGCTTTTTTACTTACAGTGATAAAGTTGTTTCCCCCCCCTTCCCCCGCTGTTTGAACAACCTCATTTACTATCCATTTTTTGAATCTAATGTTTTAAATGCGTAACTGAATCAGCTTATGATCAGATAGTGATCTCTAGAGCTGACCCTGAAATGTCTCATCACACAACATATGCCTAATTCTTTGCCGTTTTGAGTTTTTTCCCCAAGATTTTGCATATTTTTGCATTTAACTCATGAAACCGGTGGAATTTTCACTCTCGTTTTCTTTCTCTGAATGGAAAATGACATTCTAGATGTTTTTCATACACACATTACAAAAATAGTAGATTTTTCTCTCCCTTTATCAAGCATCTGCCGGCAATGTGGAGACCTGGGTTTGATCCCTGGTCGGGAAGATCCCCTGGAGAAGGAAATGGCAACCCACTCCAGTACTCTTGCCTGGAAAATTCCATGGACAGAGGAGCCTTGTAGGCTACAGTCCATGGAGTCGCAAAGAGTCAGACATGACTGAGCGACTTCACTTCATCTCACTTCCTACCTTTGGTTCACCCTATGTCTTTCCCTCCCTCCCTCTCTTCATCTCCCTCTTTCTCTTTTACTCTCTCTTTTCTGTCTCTCTTTCTATCTCTTCCTGTCCCTTTCTAGTCTTCTTCTCTGTCTCTACAGATCTTCCTCAACTTAAAATTGGGTTGATGCTGCTGCTGCTGCTGCTGCTAAGTCACTTCAGTCATGTCCAACTCTGTGCGACCCCATAGATGACAGCCCACGAGGCTCTGCCATCCCAGGAATTCTCCAGGCAAGAACACTGGAGTGGACTGCCATTTCCTTCTCCAAGGCATGAAAGTGAAAAGGAAAGGGAAGTCGTTCAGTCGTGTCCGACTCTTAGCGACCCCATGGACTGCAGCCCACCAGGCTCCTTCGTCCATGGGATTCTCTGGGCAAGAGTACTGGAGTGGGGTGCCATTGCCTTCTCCAAAATTGGATTAAGTCCTAATAAACCCATTTTAAGCTCAAAATGTCAGGTTGAAAGTGCATTTAATACACCTAACCTACTGAACATCATAGCTGAGCCTTGAACATGCTCAGAACACTTAAATTAGCTTACAATTAGGCAAAATAATCTAACATAAAGCCAATTTTATAATAAAATGTTGAATATCTCATGTAATATATTGGATGATATACTAAAAGTGGAAAACAAAATGTCTATATACAAAATGACTGTGAGTGTATCTGTTGTTTATGCTGTGATAATGTGGCTGACACAGAGCTGCAGCTCACTGCCTTTGTCCAGTGTCATGGGGAGAGAATATCATACTGTGTATTGTTAGCCTGGGAAAAGGTCAATGTTTAACATTTGTAGCACAGTTTTTACTGAATGAGTATCGCTTTCACACCATCATAGTCAGAAATCATAAAACACTATAAGTTGGAGACTATCTGTATACATTCTAATGGACAAATCAAGAGCCCTCTGAAACGTTAGGAGCAGAGAAAGGAATAAAGAAATTTAAGACCAGAAATTAGATGTTAAAGTCATTCAGTTCAGTTGAGTCGCTCAGTCGTGCCTGACTCTCAGTGATCCCATGGACTCCAGTACGCCAGGCTTCCCTATCCATCACAACTCCAAGAGCTTGCTCAGACTCAGGTTCATCAAGTTGGTGATGCCATCCAACCATTTCAGAACACTTAAATTAGCTTACAATTCTGTAAGCCCCCTTCTCCTGCATTCAATCTTTTGCAGCTTCAGGGTCTTTTTCAGTGACCCTGGCATTAGGTGGCCTAAGGATTGCAGTTTCAGCTTTAGCATCAGTCCTTCCAGTGAATATGCAGGACTGAATATTAAGTTAATATCATTACTTACTGAGATTATAAGGAAGGGATAATTTCTTTCTTATAAGTTCTATTTGAAAGAAACAATTGAAACGAACATTCCTGTAAAGTTAATTCAATGTAATATTTTAAATACATAAAAGCCAACATTAAGTACTTTAGCAAATGATTTAAGATATAATTGACCTAAAGTAGCCTTGTTTTAGGGCCTCCCTGGTGGCCCAGACAATAAAGAATCTACCTGTAATGATCCCTGGATTGAGAAGATTCTGTGGAGAAGGATGGCTAATCACCCCAGTGTTCTTGCCTGGAGAATTCCATGGACAGAGGAGCCTGGTGGGCTACAGCCCATGGGGTCACAAAGAGTGGACACAACTGAGTGACTAACACTTTCAACCTTGTTTTAGAGACTCTTTTGAGGAATTATAATAATCAACCATATATATTTTCTGTGTGTGTGTGTGTGTGTGTGTGTGTGTGTGTGTGTATGCTGCTAAGTTGGTTCAGTCGTGTCCGACTCTGTGCAACCCCATAGACAGCAGCCCACCAGACTCCCCCGTCCCTGGGATTCTTCAGGCAAGAACACTGGAGTGGGTTCCATTATCTTCTCCAATGCATGAAAGTGAAAAGTGAAAGTGAAGTTGCTCAATCATATCTGACCCTCAGCAACCCCAGGGACTGCAGCCTTCCAGGCTCCTCCGTCCATGGCATTTTCCAGGCAAGAATACTGGAGTGGGGTGCCATTGCTTTCTCCAATATATACCTTCCCTGGTGGCTCAGAGGTTAAAGCGTCTGCCTCCAATGCGGGAGACCTGGGTTCGATCCCTGGGTCGGGAAGATCCTCTGGAGAAGGAAATGACAATCCACTCCAGTATTCTTGCCTGGAGAATCCCGTGGACAGAGAAGCCTAGTAGGTTACAGTCCACGGGGTTGCAAAGAGTCGGACACGACTGAGTGACTTTACCTTTACCTATATATATATATATATATATCTTCCTATATTTCAAGAGGTTAAAACCTTATGCTCTAAGATGATGAAGTATTTCAAACTTTGTAGAATATTTGATCTTGGAGATAATAACAACATAAATGAAGTAGTTTTATTGTCGTCTCCTTCCTACATATTCTATATTCTTAGTTTTACATCATCTATTCTTAACAAAGCAAAACCGAAAAAGCAGGGAGAGAAGAAACACATTTAGATATACATTCATATAGCACTAGTCAAGAGATAACCTCCTAAATGCTAAAATGTTTGCTTGTTTATTTGGTATGTCTACAAAATGGCTGCCATATATTTGGGTGTTGTTGCTTCCCAGGTGACTCACTGGTAAAAGAATCCCCCTACCAATGCCAGATACAATTTTGATTTTTAGGTCAGGAAAATTCCCTGGAGTGGGAAGTGAAAACTCACTCCAATATTCTTGCCTGTAAAATTCATGGACAGGAGAGCCTGGCAGGCACGGTCCATGGGGTTGCAAAGAGTCAGGCAAAACTGATCATGCATGCACACTCCTGATTATAAAAGGATCTATTGTCAGTTTGTGGAGAAGGAAATAGCAACCCATTCCAGTACTCTTGCCTGGAAAATGCCATGGATTGAAGAGCCTGGTAGGCTAAATCCATGGGGTCGAAAAGAGTTGTACATGACTGAGTGACTTCACTTCACTCACTTCATACTTTATCACTGGAGAAGGAAATGGCAACCCACTCCAGTATTCTTGCCTGGAGAATCCCATGGATAGAGGAGCAGGCAGGCCATGGTCCATGGGATCACAGAGAGTTGGACACAACTGAAGTGACTGAACACGCATGCATTGTCAGTTTGAAACTTTGTTGACTGATTCCACTTTCCCATTAATTATGGCTCCACCCAGACTTTGCTCAAACTATTGTCCATTGAGTCAGTGAGGCCTTCCAACCATCTCATCCTCTGTCATTCCCTTCTCTTCCTGCCTTCAATCTTTCTTTGCATCGGGGTCTTTTCCAAGGAGTCAGCTCTTAGCATCAGGTGGCCAAAGTATTGGAGCTTCAGCTTTAGCATCAGTCCTTCCAATGAGCATTCAGGATTCATTTCCTTTAAATTTAATTGGTTTGATTTCCTTGCAGTCCAAGGACTCTCAAGAGTCCTCTCCAAAACCATAGTTCAAAAGCATCAGTTCTTTAGCACTCAGTCTTTTTATGGTCCAACATTCACATTCATACATGACTACTAAAAAAACCATAGCTTTGACTAGACAGACCTTTGTTGGCAAATAATGTCTCTGATTTTTAATATCCTGTCTAGGTTAGTCATAGCTTTGCTTCCAAGGAGCAAGTGTCTTCTAATTTCATGGCAGAAGTCACCATCAACAGTGATTTTGGAGCCCAAGAAAATAAAATCAGCCACTATTTCCATTGTATCCCCATTTGTTTACCATGAAGTGATGGGACTAGATGCCATGATTTTCATTTTCTGAATGTTTAGTTTTAAGCTACCTTTTTCACTCTTTCACATTTAGCAAGAGCATCTTTAGTTCCTCTTCACTTTCTGCCATAAGTGTGATGTCATATGGATATCTGAGACTATTGGTATTTCTCCTGGCAATCTTGATTCCAGCTGGTGCTTCATCCAGCCTGGCATTTCACATGATCTACTCTGATATAAGTTAAGTAAGCAGGGTGACAATATACAGCCTTGATATACTCCTTTCCAAATTTTAAACCAGTTTGTTGTTCTGCACACGTATAGACTTTTTGAGGGATGAAATTGTAACCTAAGTTAGAAGATTCCTTGACGTTCTCAAAGATGATGCAAACTTGGTCTCCATGATTAAACTTCTTTCTCAGATGGTTTGTGTTTGTGTTTGTGTATTTGATCATTCGTAAGTCATGTCCAACTCTTTGGGCCCCATGGACTGAATCTTGCCAGGCTCCTCTGCCAATAGAATTCTCCAGGCAAGAATACAGGAGTCAGTTGCCATTTCCTACTCCAGAGGATTTTTCTGACCCAGGAATTGAATCTGTATGTCTTGTATGTCATGCATTGTCATACAGACTCTTTATCACTAGCATCACCTACAAAGCCCGAGGAGTGTGTGTGTGTGTGTGTGTGTGTGTGTGTGCATGAGAGATATCTTAAAACTAAAGACCAAAACATACTTTCTCAATATCTAAGGTACTGTCATTTCAGTTTGGTTCAGTCACTCAGTCATATCCAACTCTTTGTGACCCCATGGACTGCAGCACTCCAGGCCTCCCTGGAGGGAGGAGTCAATCACCGACTTCTGGAGTTTACTCAAACTCATGTGCATTGAGTCAGTGATGCCACCCAACACTTTCATCGTCTGTTGCCCCCTTCTCCTTCTGCCCTCAAATTTTCCCAGCATCAGGGTCTTTTCCAATGAGTCAGTTCTTTGCATCAGGTGGCTAAAGTATTGGAGTTTCAGCTTCAGCATCAGTCCTTCCAATGAATATTCAGGATTGATTTCTTTAGGATGGACAGGTTGGGTCTCCTTGTAGTTCAAGGGACTCTCAGGAATCGTGTCCAGCACCAAAGTCCAAAAGCATCAATTATTCTGTGTTCAGATTTCTATATAATCCAACTCTCACATCCATACATGACTACGGGAAAAACCACAGCTTTCACTAGAAGGACTTTGGTTAGCAAAGTAACATCTCTGCTTTTAACATGCTGTATAGTTTGGTCATAATTTTTCTTCCAAGGAGTACAGGTCTTTTAATATATTGGCTACAGTCACCATCTGCAGTGATTTTGTAGCTAAATAAATAAATGAATAAAGTCCTTCGCTCTTTGCACTGTTTCCCAATCTATTTGCCATGAATTGATGGGACCAGAGGCCATGATCTTCATTTTTTAATGCTGAGTTTTAAGTCAACATTTTCACTCTCCTCTTTCTCTTTCATCAAGAGGCTCTTTAGTTCTTCTTCCCTTTTTGCCATAAGGGTGGTGTTATCTGTGAATCTGAGGTCATTCATATTATTCCCAGCAATCTTGAATCCAGCTTGTGCTTCATCCAGCCCAGTGTTTCTCATGATGTATTCTGCACATAAGTTAAATGATCAGGGTGATAATATACAGCCTTGACAAAGTCTTTTCCCAACTTGGAACAAGTCTGTTGTTCCATATCTAGTTCTAGCTGTTTCTTCCTGACCTGCATACAGATTTCTCAGGAGGCAGGTCAGGTGGTCTGGTATTCCCATCTCTTTAAGAATTTTTCACAGTTTGTTGTTATCAACACAGTCAAAGGATTTTGCAGTCAATAAAGCAGAAAGAGGTGATTTTCTGGAACTCTCTTGCTTTTTCAATGATCCAGGCAGATGTTGGCAATTTGATCTCTGATTCCTCTGCCTTTTTAAATCCAGCTTGAACATTAGAAAGTTCACAGTTTATGTACTGTTGAAGCCTGGCTTGGAGAATTTTGAGCATTACTTGACTAGCGTGTGAGATGAGTGCAATTGTGTGGTAGTTTGAGTGTTATTTGGCACTGCCTTTCTTTGAGATTGGAATGAAAACCGACCTTTTCCAGTCCTGTGCCCACTGCTCAGTTTCCCAAATTTGCTGGCATATTGAGTACAACACTTTAACAGCATCATCTTTTAGGATTTGAAATAGCTCAACTGGAATTCCATCACCTCCACTACCTTTGTTCATAGTGATGCTTCCAAAGGCACCCTTGACTTTGATTCCAGAATGTCTGGCTCTAGGTTAGTGATCACACTATAGGGGTTATCTGGGTCATGAAGATCTTTTTTTGTACAGTTCTTAAGAAGGGGACAACAGAGGATGAGATGGCTGCATGGCATCACTGACTCGATGGACGAGAGTTTGAGTGAACTCCAGGAGCTGGTGATGGACAGGGAGGCCTGGCCTGTTGCAATTCATGGGGTTGCAAAGAATCAGACACGACTGAGTGACTTAACTGAACTGAACTCTCTTTATTCTTGCCACCTCTTCTTAATATCTTCTGCTTCTGTTAGGTCCATAACATTCCTGTCCTTTATTGTGCCCATCTTTACATGAAATATTCCCTTAGTATTTTTAATTTTCTTGAAGAAAACTCTAGGCTTTCTGATTCTATTATTTTTCTCTATTTCTTTGCATTGGTCACTGAGGAAGGATTTTTTGTCTTTCCTTGCTATTCTTTGGAACTCTGAATTCAAATGGGTATATCTTTTTCTCCTTTGCTTTTCACTTCTCTTCTTTCATAGCTGTTTGTAAGGTTTCCTCAGGCAACCATTTTTCTTTTTTGCATTTCTTTTTCTTGGAGATGGTCTTGATCCCTGTCTCCTATACAATGTCATGCACATCTGTCCATAGTTCTTCAGGCACTCTGTCATCAAATCTAATCCCCTGAGCCCTTTTGTCACTTTCACTGTATTATCATAAGGGAATTGACTTAGGTCATACCTGAGTGGTCTAGTGGTTTTCTCTATTTTCTTTAATTTAAGTCTGAATTTGACAATAAGGAGTTCATGATCTGATCCACAGTCAGCTCCCGGTCTTGTTTTCACTGACTGTGTAGAGCTTCTCTATCTTTGGCTGCAAAGAATATAATCAATCTTATTTTGATATTGACCAGCTGGTGATGTCCATGTGTAGAGTCTTCTCTTGTGTTGTTAGAAGAGGGTGACCAGTGTGTTCTCTTGTCAAAATTCTATTAGTCTTTGCCCTGCTTCATTCTTTACTCCAAGGCCAAATTTGCCTTTACTCCAGGGGTTTCTTGACTTCCTACTTTTTCATTCTAGTCCCCTATAATGAAAAAGACATGGGGGGGGGCATTAGTTCTTGGAGGTCTTGGAGGTCTTCAGAGAACCATTCAACTTCAGCTTTTTTAGCATTACTGGCCGGGGCATTGACTTGGGTTACTGTGATATTGAATGGTTTGCCTTGGAAACAATCAGAGATCATTCTGTCATCCTTGAGATTTCATTCAAGTACTGCATTTTGTACTCCTTAGTTGACTATGATGGCTACTCCATTTCTTCTAAGGGATTCTTGCTCACAGTAGTAGATATAACTGTAATCTGATTTAAATTCACCCATTTCAGTCCATTTTAGTTTGCTTACTCCTAAAATGTCGATGTTCACTCTTGCCATTTCCTGTTTGACCACTTCCAATTTACCTTGATTCATGGACCTAATATTCTAGATTCCTATGCAGTGTTGCTCTTTATAGCATTGGATTTTGCTTTTATCAACAGTCACATCCACAACTGAGTGTTGTTTTTGCTTTGGCTCTATCTCTTCATTCTTTCTGGAGTTATTTCTCCACTGCCATCCAGTACCATATTGGGCACCTACAAACCTGGGAGTTCACCTTTCAGTGTCCTATCTTTTTTGCCTTTTCATACTGTTCATGGCATTCTCAAGGCAAGACTAATGATGTGGTTTGCCATTCCCTCTCCAGTGGACATTTTGTCAGAACTCTCCATCATGATCCGTCCGTCTTGGGTGAGCTTACACAACATGGTTCATAATTTCATTGAGTTAGACAAGGCTGTGGTCCATGTGATCAGATTGGTTAGTTTTCTGTGGTTGTGGCTTTCAGTCTGTCTGCTCTCTGATGGGGAAGCCTAAGAGGCTTATGGAATCTTCCTGATGGGAGAGACTGACTGAGGGGGAAACTGAGTCTTGTTCTGATGGGCAGGGCCATGCTCAGTAAATCTTTAATCCAATTTTCTGTTGACATGGAGCTATGTTCCCTCCCTGTTATTTACCTGAGGTGAACTATGATGGAGGTAATGAAGATAATTGTGACCTCCTTCAAAAGGTCCCAAGCATGTACTGGTACATTCAGTGTCCCCAACCCTGCAGCAGGCCACCACTGACCCACGCCTCTGCTGGAGACTCCTGGACACACCCAGACAAGTCTGGGACAGTCTCTTGTTGGGTCACTGCTCCTTTCTCCTGGGTCCTAGTGAACACAAGATTCTATTTGTGCCTTACAGGAGTCTATTTCCCAGTTCTGTGTAAGTTCTGGCAGCTCTGTTGTGGGGTTAATGGCGACCTCCTCTAAGAAGGGTTATGCCATACTGAAGTCTGCTGCACCCAACCATATCAAAGTGGGCTGCTCCCAGAGCCCCTGCCTCTGCAGCAGTCCACTGCTGACCAGTACCTCCACAGGAGACACTCAAACAGTTTTGTCTCAGTCTCTGTTGGGTCTCTGGGTCTTGGTGGAAACAAGGTTTGTTTAGACACTCTGAGTGTCTCTGGCGGGAATGGGGTTTGATTCTAAAGATGAGGTATTGTACTTCCCATAATTTTAAAAGAATTTTTAAAACTATCAAGTAACTGTATGATAAGATAAAAGACAATTTCACTTAAAGTTGAAAAATATGCCATAGTGGAATTGTTTTGCAACTCCTTTAAAAACTTTTAATCAGAGAATGCTTTAAGAAAAGATACTTAGAAATCTAATATTTAGCACAAATGAAAATAGTGCTGCTCACATCAAAAATGATGGGGTGTTCTGATGCCATCTCAATGGTTCTTCCTTTACACTCTTTCTACAGGAGGAACCCTGGGGGAGTTGGGTCTTTGGAACAACTAGGGTACAGACTGAAAACTACTTCCATACAGTAGAGGTATGTTATGAGAGGCTTATTGTCTAACGGTGGAACTCTCTATTGAAATTTGGAAACAAAGTGAGAATGGCCTTAATAATTTTTCTTTACTTTTTGAGAGTGATTTCATCTGTTTCTATTTTAAATAAAGACTTTTTAAGGTGTATACACTCAGATAAAAATATAGATGTGAAAACACTAAAGTATTTTATCAGTTAGAAAAACTATTATTGATTATTCATTCACTATAAATGGAGCTGTACTCTATTTTGATAATTCAGAAGAAAATGTGCTGACCCTGCAGCTCAATAAGAAAAAAAATAACAGCAAAAGAAAAAGAAAAATCATTTAATGTCAGGCTATACTCTGATAAACCTGACGATGCTGAAACTTGCACTGCTCTTGAATTGAAGGATAGTATTAACCTGAAAGGCAAAAGCCATTAAGAACTGAATAGATAGTGATATACTCTTAAAAATATTAGTTGCAATGCCTCTATATCCAGAATATTTATTTTTAATAAGTACTTTTAGTTCTGAGATTCCATTGTAAAGCAATAATCAACATATGTTAACACTAAAATTTATTTTTACTGCATCTTTGTTTTTCATTGGTATATGTTATGCTGCATACATTAGGTCTTTTCCTTCTGTCTGAAATTTGAGATAATAATGTCATTTTGCAGTTAATCTCTCCACCCCACCCCCACCCTGGGGGGGGGGTTCTTTTATTTCTTTTACTAATTTAT
>SJXQ01009628.1:7341-98594 GCA_006408695.1 Aepyceros melampus | reverse complement strand
TCCCCATCCCATCCCTCAAGGTCATCCCAGTGCACCGACCCTGAGCACCCTGTCTCATGCATCAAACCTGGACTGGCAATCTATTTTACATATGGTAATATACATGTTTCAATGCTATTCTCTCAAATCATGCCATCCTCTCCTTCACCTACAGAGTCCAAAAATCTGTTCTTTACATATGTGTCTCTTGCTTCCTAAATTCCATATATATACATTGATATACTGTATTGGTGTTTTTCTTTCTGACTCACTTCACTCTGTATAATAGGCTCCGGTTTCGTCCACAACATTAGAACTGATTCAAATGCATTATTTTTGGTAGCTGAATAATATTCCATTGTGTATATGTACCACAGCTTTCTTATCCGTTTATCTGGTGATGAGCATCTAGGTTGCTTCCATGTCCTAGCTATTGTAAAGATTGCTGCGATGAAATTGTGGTACATGTGTCTCTTTCAATTCTTGTTTCCTCAGTATGTATGACCAGCAGTGAGATTGCTGAAAACTCTCACTGCAGATGACATGATTCTCTACATAGAAAACCCTAAAGACACCACCTGAAAATTACTAGAACTAATCAATGAATATAGTAAAGTTGCAGGATACAAAATTAACACAGAGAAATCTCTTGCATTCCTCAGTTCAGTTCAGTTCACTCAGTCATGTCCAACTCTTTGTGACCCCAAGAATTGCAGCAAGCCAGGCCTCCCTGTCCATCACCAATTCCCAGAATTCACTCAAACACATGTCCATCGAGTCAGTGATGCCATCCAGCTCTGTTCATCCTCATCCTCTGTTGTCCCCTTTTCTTCCTGCCCCCAATCCCTCCCAGCATCAGAGTCTTTTCCAATGAGTCAACTCTTCGCATCAAGTGGCCAAAGTACTGGAGTTTCAGCTTTAGCATCAGTCCTTCCAAAGAACACCCAGGACTGATCTCCTTTAGAATGGACTGGTTGGATCTCCTTGCAGTCCAAGGGATCCTCAAGAGTCTTCTCCAACATCACAATTCAAAAGCATCAATTCTTTGGCTTCAGCTTTCTTCACAGTCCAGCTTTCACATCCATACGTGACCATTGGAAAAACCATAGCCTTGACTAGACGGACCTTTATTGGCAAAGTAATGTCTCTGCTTTTCAATATGCTATCTAGGTTGGTCATAACTTTCCTTCCAATGAGTAAGCGTCTTTTCATTTAACAGCTGCAGTCACCATCTGTAGTGATTTTGGAGACCCAAAAAAATAAAGTCTGACACTGTTTCCACTGTTTTCCCGTCTATTTGCCATGAAATGATGGGATCAGATGCTATGATCTTAGTTTTCTGAATTGTTGAGCTTTAAGCCAACTTTTTCACTCTCCTCTTTCACTTTCATCAAGAGGCTTTTTAGTCCTTGTTCACTTTCTGCCATAAGGGTGGTGTCATCTGCATATCTGAGGTTATTGATATTTCTCCTGGCAATCTTGATTCCAGGTTATGCTTCCTCCAGCCCAGCGTTTCTCATTAGGGAAATAAAAAGTCAAAGCCATAACAATATGAGACTTTTTTTTTTTTTTGTATATTGTTCCAGTCCTATTATCCCTAATGCTATAATAATTTATGTATTTTAAGTTATGATGACAAAGTATTGTTTCACAATATACCTTGCAAGCATGGAAACATAGTCTCTTGTCTATTCTGACATAAGCTTAGAATGTTAAATTTCCTGGACCTTTAACATTGCTGCCAAGTCATTTTCTTGATAATGGTTAGCACAAAGTATGTGGATTCAGACTGAAAGTTTTTAATTTTTGCACATACAATTATTTCTCTGATATAACAATAGTTGTCAAATATTTTAGCTGAAGAATCATTTATAATCATAATATCATCTTATTAAGCACACATGTATAAAAATACACTTTTGTACTTTATATAGTTATGAGTTACAACATAACAAAGATTATTTAACATCATACATTGAGAATACATGTTTAGTTTGACAGATCTGAAACTGATACCATGGTTTTAGAGAAAAATTTCAGTTATATCTTTATTTTTATTCAATTTATTGCAACATAGAATGTTTATGTTCACAAACTATTTGTGAATGATAACAGATTGTTTTTAAATGTTGTAATATGTTCTCTCATCCTGTAACAGACTGTCACTTCCAAAGAACATATACAGATATGTTTCTGGTCCAAAACATCCCCATTCCCCAGCAAGTAGTAGAATTTATTTTCCTTTCATTCGAAAATGAACATGACTTTGAGACTGCCTTGATGAATAGATTGTAATTAAAATGACGCTATATGACCTTGAAAATAGGTCAGAAAAAGCAATGTGGCTTCTCTGTTGTATGCAGTTTATTTCTGATATCTTACTCTTGGAACCCAGTGATTCTATAAGGAAGCCAACCTAGTCCATACAGAGTCCCACTAGAGAGAAACTGAGATGACTAGATTTTATTCAGTGTCTACCATACATGAGCAAATAAGAGTACAGGTCAGTTTAGCCCCTAGGTTTCAGTTCTTCTTTCTGAGGCTTGTATATCATGACACACAAAAAATTCGTATTGTTTGTCTTTTAATTCCTGATCCATAGACATACTGAGACAAAAGCAAATACATAGACATAAGAGCACATACATAGGCCAAAAGAAGTTATTTGAGGTGAAGGTGAAGTCGCTCAGTCGTGTCCGACTCTTTGCGACCCCATAGACTGTAACCTATTAGGCTTCTCTGTCCATGGGATTCTCCAGGCAAGAATACTGGAGTGGATTGCCATTTCCTTCTCCAGAGTATCTTCCCAACCCAGGGATCGAACCCAGGTCTCCCGCATTGGAGGCAGACGCTTTAACCTCTGAGCCACCAGGGAAGCTTGGGGTGATATGGTAATGTGTTACACAGTCAGAGAAACTGAAATAGACTTTAGTGACCAGAGTGGGCAGTGCCAAAAACTTGGTGGGCCTGAGAACTTAGTCCTAAAGAAATAATTAAATGAATCCTGATAATCCTTCAGGAGACTGTCAGTGAGCACTTAAAGAAAAGTGAAGAAAATACTGTCAGAAATTAAATAAAAGTGTTCTTTGTATGTGTGGCTGAAAGTTTAACAATATCATTGATTGCAGTAACATGGAAAGTAGAAATTGAGTCAAGTGAATCTAGTGATCAACAAGAATAGACACTAGGTTGAATAGACAGAGTGGGTCAGGCTTGTAGTTTTACTCATTTAGAAGTAAAGCTTTCAGTTTTCATGACTGAGTTTCTTGTTAACTGTCATGTTTGTTTTAAATGGCCTTTATGGTGTGAGATATATACCCTCAACACCAACTTTACCACACGTTTCATGATTCAGTTGGTATAGAATCTGTCTGCAATGTGGGAGACCCAGGTTCCATCACTGGCTTGGGAAGATCCTTGGGAGAAGGGAATGACTACCCACTCCAGTGTTCTTGCCTGAAGAACTCAATGGACAGAGAAGCCTGGCATGTTAGAGTCCATGGGATTACAAAGAGTCAGACACAACTGAGTGACTAACACTTCTATGTTCATATCAACTCTGGAAGATAATTTTTATCATGAATGGATGTTGAATTTTGTCAAATTCTTTTTCTTCATCTATTAAGTTGATCATGTGATTTTGTCATTTGTCACTGTTTTATGTCACATTTATTGATTCATAGATATTAAACCATTCTTGCATCCTTGGAATAAATCCCACTTGATCATTGTCTAGGAATAGTTTTATATATTATTGAATTTCTCTTGCTAATATTTCTTGGGGATTTTTGAGTCTATTTTCATTAGTGATATTGGCCTATCATGTTATTGTAGCATTTTGTCATTATGATAAAGATGGCCTTGTACAAAGAATTAGGGAGTGTTCCCTCCTTTTCAGCATTTTGGAATAATTTGAGAGATTGGGTATTAACTCTTCTTTTAATGTTTGGTAGAATTCTCCTATAAAGTCATGCAGTCCTAGATTTTGGTTTATTAGGAGTGTTTTGATCACTGGTTCAATGCTAGTAATTGTTTTCTTCAGATTATCTATTTCTACCTAACTTATTCTTGAAAGAATGTATGTTTCTAGGAATTTATTCATTTATTTTATCAAATTGTTAACATATTACTGTAATGTTCCTTTCTGATTTTTTGCATTTTTGTTATATCAATAATTTTTTTCCTCTTTCATGTACTATTTCATTTGAATCCTCTTCTTTTTTTTTTTAATGAACCTGACTAGAAGTTTGTGAGTTTTATTAATCTTTTTAGAAAAAAAAAAAAACACTCTAGATTTCATTGATCTTTTCTATTTTATTATTTTTGGGGGCCTCTAATTTATATCCTCCTTGATCTTTATTATACCCTTCTTTCTGATAACTTTAGACTCTCTTTGTGTTTATTTTTCTGATTCCTTAAGTTGGTAGGTTAGTTTCTTTTCTTGAAATATACCTTATTTCTTGAGGTGTCTCTGTATTTGTATAAATTTCCCTCGTAGAACTGCTATTGCTGCATCTGATAGGTTTGGGGAAGTTGCAATTTTATTTTCATTTTTCCCAAAGTATTTTCTGATTTCCTCTTTAATTTCTTCATTGACCCATTTTTTTTTCATAAATGTTGTTTAGTCTTCATATGTTTGCATTTTTCCCAAAATTTCTTCCTCTACCTGATGTCTAATACCATATAATTGTGGCCAGAAAGATGCTTTATATAATTTCTCTACCCTTACATTTATTGATATGTGCTTGGGACCTAACAAGTAATTTATCCTAGAGGATCTTTCACGTGCATTTGAAAACAATGTGTATTCTGATGTTTTTTGATGGAATGTCCTTTGAAAGTGAAAGTGTGAACATCCTTTAGATATATATTAAGTTCACCTGGTTTAATGTGTCATATAAGACTACTATTTCCTTATTAATTTTCTACCCATTAGTATT
Organism: Aepyceros melampus; assembly: GCA_006408695.1. Lineage (NCBI taxonomy): Eukaryota > Metazoa > Chordata > Mammalia > Artiodactyla > Bovidae > Aepyceros > Aepyceros melampus. Next base: position 93,675 of record SJXQ01009628.1, on the reverse strand, counting down.
AGTATAGTAATAAAGTTCCTTATTATTATTGTATTACTGTCAGTTTTTCCACTTATGTCTATTATATTTGCTTTATATATTTATGTGCTCCTATATTAGGCACACATATGTTTAAGAACATTATCTCTTCTTGTTTTGTTCCTTTTATTATTATACAATTCCCTGCCGGGGTCCAGCCTCGGTGGATCCAGGGTGATTGAAGCGGGGACGGTGTGGGCGAGGAAAAACATTTATTTAGAAATATAAGAATAGATTAGAAAGAAATAGTATAGTAGGAAAATTAAGTGGAGAAAAGAAGGCTGAATAACTTGGTGTATGTGGAAAGCCAACAAAGTTCCAGACAAGGAGCTTGCACCATCTACGTTAGGCCACAGGCGTCTGTTTGAACATCGGAAAATGCCCCACCCTGGGCTCTTTCTCTTACAGATCTTAGCAGCCGGGACAGGTAAGTAGACATGGCGAGCCTCCATGCCTCAGATGGGAATTCAGCCAGAAATTAGAGAAAATAGACATGGGGGAAACCAGTCCTTCTAATAACTAGCCCCTTCCAAAGACTGGCCCCTTCCAAGGACTGGCCCCTCCTCTATTATGTTAGAAGGGCCTTTTACACCTTTTTGATTGTACAGAGAGATCAGCATTAGCAGCCCAAAAACCAGTCTTTCTATTTGCATCCCCTCCCATATACAAAATGTCTCAGGTGGTTTACATTATCTTCTGGCCAAGAGGCCTGTTAACATTTTTATGGCTCTCTTCCTGGGTAATTGTCTATCAACCAGAAAACTCCTTTTCCCTAGAAGTGTTTTTTCTTTGCTCTGCATTACTCTCAAAATACTAAATAAAGTTACATTCCTGTAGGACAAAGGTGCAGTGAGTTATAATAAGGAAAGTATTTAACTCAAAGATCTAATATTGCTAATACCATGTCTACTACCTGTTTTTCTATATACCAACTATATCTTACAAATAAAAATTTGGCAGCAAGTATTGGCTCAACAAGTGAAATTTTTAATCAGTCCTATTCCAATGATTATGACTCCTCAGAAGCCCCTACATTCCTAGGTTGTTTTAAGCTTCCTGTGCCTCCCGTGGTCAGGAGGCCTCAAACAATCACATGCCCAGCTGTACACATCCTGCAGGCAGGCTAGAAAGCCATCAGAGAGGTTTTTTGATTGAAACATCCTTTCAAATGCAGGAAACTAAAGCTCTGAATTGACTTTTTTCGAGAAACTGTCAGAAAATAGTGGGAAAACAGACAAATTCTTATTTTGGGGGGGTACATGCTCAGGAAAAACCAGGGAGAAATCCAAAGACTCAAATTGCTCTGCCATCTGAGTCTGCCACGTGACTCTGTCATTGGTGGGATTCCTCGCGCGGCCCCCGGCAATTCCCCTCTTTGCATTTTAGATTTTGTTTTAGTGTATACTTTGTCTGGTATGAATATCTACCCCAGTTTTCTTTTAATTTGTATTTGCATGGAATATCTTTTTCTGTACCTTCACTTTCAGTTTGTGTGCATCTTTAGTTCTGAAATGAGTCTCCTCTCTCCTTTTCTTCTTAGTTTAATTTGTTCCACTGTGATTTGATAATTTGATTAAGTGGTATGCTTGTGTTCCTTTCTCTCTAGTGTTTGTGAACCTATTATAGGTTTTTGATTTCTGATTCTAATGGGGTTTATATAGATTGTGTGTATATATGTGTGTGTGTGTGTGAACCCACTTCAGTCATGTCTGATTCTTTGTGACCCTGTGGACTGTAGCCTACCTGTGGGGCTCCTTTGTCCATGGGATTCTCCAAGCAGGAATACTGGAGTGAGTTGTGATGTCCTTCTCCAGGAGATCTTTCTGACCCAGGGATCAAACCCACATCTCTTATGTCTCCTGCATTGGCAAGTGGGTTCTTTACCAGTAGTGCCAACAGAGAAGCCTTTTTTATATGTTGACCTATAAATATATCTCAGAAAAGGTGATGGCACCCCACTTCAGTACTCTTGCCTGGAAAATCTCATGGACAGAAGAGCCTGGAAGGCTGCAGTCCATGGCGTCGCAAAGAGTTGGACATAACTGAGCTACTTCACTTTCACTTTCCACTTTCATGCATTGGAGAAGGAAATGGCAACTCACTCCAGTGTTCTTGCCTGGAGAATTCCAGGGACAGGGGCGCCTGGTGGGCTGCTGTCTATGGAGTCCCACAGAGTCGGACACGGCTGAAGCGATTTAGCAGCAGCAGCAGCATAAATATATCTTTTATTTTAAACTGTTAGTAGCATAAGTTCAAATACATTCTAAAAAATCTACATGTTTTAACTCTCTTCCCTCAATATATCTGTTTTTGATGTCATATTTTACATCTTCATATTAATCCCTTAACTGTTTGTTATTGTTATACTTGCTTTCATATTTTTTTTTCTTTTAACCTTTGCACTAGCTTATTTAAACAGTGGATCCATAGAGTTCACTATGTATTTTCGTGTACCAATGGAACTTTTCCCTTTGCATAATTTCTTTAAAAAAAACAACAACACTTTTTTCATTGTCTTCTTAGTTATTTATAAAAAAGGAAATATCAGCCAAAATTTACTGCTGCTAAGTTGCTTCAGTCATGTCCAACTCTGTGCGACCCCATAGATGGCAGCCCACCAGGCTCCCCCATCCCTGGAATTCTCCAGGCAAGAACACTGGAGTGGGTTGCCATTTCCTTCTCCAGTGCATGAAAGTGAACAGTTAAAGTGAAGTCACTCAGTCATGTCTGACTCTTTGCGACCCCATGGACTGCAGCCTGCAAGGTTCCTCCATCCATGGGATTTTCCAGGCAAGAGTAATGAAGTGGAGTGCCATTGCCTTCTCCATGCATAATTTCTTTATTATAGCCTTTTCTTTTTTATTTAAAGAAGACTCTTTAGCAACTCTTATAAAATCTCTTTAGCATTCAGTTTTTAAGTATTTTAATGTTTGCTTGTATGAAAAGTTCCTTATTTTCCCTTCAATTATGAATGATAAAATTGCTGGGTAGGATGATCAGGGTTTTTAGCACTTTAAACTTATTGTGCCACTCTCTTCTGGCCTGCAGAGTTCTGCTGAAAAATCATCATAGCATTATTGTTCTTCTCTTGCTGCCTTTAGAATTCTCTTTTTACCTTTAATGTCTGCCATTTTAATTATATGTCTTGGTGTGTGTCTCTTCAGGTTCATCTGGTATGGTACTGTCTGTGCTTCATGCCTGAATATCTTTCCTTCTTCAGATTCAGGAAGCTTTCAGTCATAGTTTATCAAATATATTTACACTCCTTTCTCTTTTCTCCTTTTGGGATTCTGATAATGCAAGTGTTAGTATAACTGATGTTGTCCTAGAGGTCCTTTAAACTGTTCTCATTTTTATCTTTTGCTGCTCTGATAGAGTGACTTTCATTATTCTATCTTCCATATTGTTTATGCATTTGTGTGTGTGTCATCTAATTTGCTGTTAATTTCCACCTGTGTATTTTTCATTTCAATTATTGTGTTTTTCACACTTATATTTTTTAGTTCTTTATTAAAATTATTGCTGTGTTCCTCTACTCTTTTCCTCAGTTTAGTTAGCATTCTTATTACTATTGCTTTGAAATATATCAGATAAATTATCTCTGTTTCATCAAGGTTTTCTCTCAGTCTTTTTTTTTTGAAAATTATTTCACTATCATCTCATTCTGTTTAATTTTTTTGTACCTATAAAATTAGAGGAAATATTCATCTTTCTGATCTTGAAGTGATGTCCTGTGTGTGAGTGTCCTTCTGCAATCTGTGTGCACAATGGCTTCATGGGAAACCTGGATCTGAAGTGAGCATAGGCTAACCACCTTGGTAGCAGTAGGACTTGATTTGGAGGGGACAGAACCAGGTGCAAGCCAGGGCTTCTGCAATGTTCAGTACCCGCCACAATCCTATCAAGGATCAGTTCAGAGTCTTGAGAGGCTAGAACAGGAGCTGTGGTGTCGTTGTCTCTCCTGGGTATGATGGCAGTCTCTGCCTTGGTTTGAGCTGTATTTAGGGCTTGAGGGCTTGGGGCTGCACTTCTATGCTGGTTTTATTTTCTCTTGGTGTGTGTCTCCTGTTTACAGGATGGATCAGGACCAGAGGGACTGGTGCCACACCACTGAACTGGCCTCATTCCATTCCTAGTGTGCACATGGATGCACACTTCAGTGATGACAGAGTCTGCCCTAGAACTAGCTTCTATTCCTTGGGCGTGGGTGCAGGAACATGAGAGCTGACAGTGGCTACTTCCACCCTAGTCAGAGACAGGGCTGACTCAAGCTGGCTCTATTTCTTCAGTGCATACATACTCACATTGGAAAAGGCAGCCTCCTCCTTAGCAGAGAGCCATGCCAGAGTAAGAGTGGCTAGAACTGGAGGCTGGGGTGGTCCTAGTAAGCCAACCAGATCCCCACATAGTTTTCAATCTGCTGCCTCCACACTGAAACTGGGAATAATCAAAACTTAATGGACTTCTCTAGAGCAGACTGCTGGTTTCTTATAGTCTTCCAGTAAGCCCCACTGGTTTTCAAATCAGTTAAGGGAGCTCATCTTCCCAGCATTGGATCTGGGATTTAGGTGCTTCACATGCAGCTCAAACCTCTTATTACCCAGGATGATTCCCAAGCTTTTGGTATCCCTCCGTTTTCTGTGTCCCCTGCTAGGGATGCATGTTCTAACCAGATCACTTCTCTTCCCTTCCTACCAGAGCTCATTTGAACACAGCTTTGATTGAAGAAGAACTCTGCTAATTCTGAGGTTGATTCTGGTATGAATACTCTATATATTATATTATATGCTATTATATCTATTATATCAATAGTTTTGATGTGTTTGTGAGTGGAAGCAAGTCCAGCATCCTCCTACTCCACTATTTTGATCTCCTCTCCAAAAACAACATTTTTAAAGGGAAAACAACACAATTAACAACTTGTTTTAAGTTACTCTACTATATATAGTGTTAGATTAAAATATATTTGGGATAAGTTTGATTCCTTCCCAATATTTGACTTAACTTTTTAAACCACAGGCCATACAAAAATTTAGAATGTCAAGTATTAAGATTAAGCAGCTAATCAACTTTTCAGTTATTTCACAACATTTCCTTCCTAGAATACTGAGGTGATGTCAGATCTAAATCTTTTAAAATGTATGTATAAGAGACGAATTGTATCCAGTTTCATGAACAGAATATTTTTTTCAAGAGAGGGTTGACATACTACAAGTAGGAGATTTCAATGCATAAATGCTTCACAGAGATAAAGTGAATTCCAGAAAATCCCTTCACTATAGAGCTATTCGGGAATTTATCCATAGATTCTGCAGAATAAGGTATGATCACAAAATGGGACATGCCTCAAGTCTAGGTAATATGAGAATAAGTTTAGAAATTGTTTCCTTATTGTTCAGACCTCTGAACAGCATATCCTAGAAACTTACTCCTCCCAAAATTGGAAATGGGAGACTTATGGTTGTTAGATGCTTGGATTAATAGTTTCCCAGCGCTGGCTAGATCAACTTGATATTTGATTGACTGTATTCTCAGTTTCAAATCCATAGAGTATGCTCATGCGTTTTTAATATATCCATGTTCTTTGAATGATTCAGCATTACTCTGCAATAGCTCTTATATTAAATGTGATGCATACTATTAATGTATGTAAATTTCAGCTTTTAACTTTAAGCTGTGTCTTATTGTTCAGAAGTGTGTGCCTATATGATGAATGAGAGAGGAAGTCTAAATAAATGTCTTTCTTACATGGAGGTGTGAGGATATCCTGAAAGAATTCACTGGAAAATATAAAAACAAACAAACAAACAAAAAACAGTAAAGTCCTGGTTATAGGAGAGAAGAGATAATATGAATTTGAAAAAAAAAATAGTCATTTGAACCTCTATCCTATAAATCCAAAGAAAAGAAAGGCTGTCAGCAAATAGAGAAAAGTATTTCAACAAAATTATGTATTTTAGGACCTGAGCATAAGGATTTGGTAGGTTTTAAACAGACTCCAACACTTGAAGAAGTAGTAAGACATTCTCCGATTTTATTCTACCAAAAATCTTATGACTATTGCAAGTTCATTCATTGTGGAGTCTGGGATACAGTGAATGGAGTGGTTTCTAGTGAAAGAATCATAATGTCTAAAAGAAAGAAGTGCCTTTGGAGGTCTTTCTCCAGTGGACCTGACCTCAAGGAGTAATAGCAATTGAACAATACCCAACAGAATAGGCAAAGGTTGCCATTGTCTAGATTTGTTCTCCATGTGAGACAGTCAGGGAAATCCAAGATATTTAGAGCAGGGACCAGGAGGGAGGCTGCTATCTAATTAACCAGTGGGGAAAATGCCCTGAGAAATGTGTTATCCCTGTTAGTGGTACCCCATAGATTGGTGAGGCCTGTGGAAACTCCAATCACAGCAGTGCTGCTAGTCTTAATCTGTTTAGACAGAAACGTGAATTAAACATGTACACTTCCATCTCCTCTGAGAATTACACATTGCATTTGAATATTTTTGTCCATACCTAACTTGATATTTTGGGGTCACACATCTGTATTTTATCAGTTTACACATACTAAGCAGAGTTTATTCCATGTCCCTGTTTAATCTCTCCCTTCACATTTCCATGTTATGTTTCTGTCAACAGTAGAGTCTTTCTTTACCCCCGAAAATTATAACCTCAAAACTACATGTTGTAACTCATAGTTTCTGCCAAATTTAAATTACGTGAAGATTCAGTTCAGTTCAGTCGCTCAGTCGTGTTCGACTCTTTGTAGCCCCATGAATTGCAGCACACCAAGCCTGCATGTCCATCACCAGCACCCAGAATTCACTCAAACTCATATCCATTGAGTCGGTGATGCCATCCAGCCATCTCATCTTCTATCATCCCCTTCTCATCCTGCTCTCAATTCTTCCCAGCATCAGAGTCTTTTCCAATGAGTCAGCTCTTCACATGAGGTGGCCAAAGTACTGAAGTTTCAGCTTATCAATCTTTCTAAAGAACAACCAGGACTGATCTCCTTTAGAATGGACTGGTTGGATCTCCTTGCAGTCCAAAGGACTCTCAAGAGTCTTCTCCAACACCACAGTTCAAAAGCATCAATACTTCTGTGTTCAGCTTTCTTCACAGTCCAACTCTCACATCATACATGGCCATTGGAAAAACCATAGCCTTGACTAAACAGACCTTTGTTGGCAAAGTAATGTCTCTGCTTTTCAATATGCTATCTAGTTTGGTCATAACTTTCCTTCCAAGGAGTAAGCATCTTTTCATTTCATAGCTGAAATCACCATTTGCAGTGATTATGGAGCTCAAAAAAATAAAGTCTGACACTGTTCTCACGTTTCCCCATCTATTTGCCATGAAGTGATGGGATTGGATGCCATGATCTTTGTTTTCTGAATGTTGAACTTTAAGCCAAATTTTCACTCTCTTCTTTCACTTTCATCAAGAGGCTTTTTAGTTCCTCTTCACTTTCTGCCATAAGGGTCGCATCATATGCATATCTGAGGTTATTGATATTTCTCCTGGCAATCTGGATTCCAACTTGTGCTTCTTCCAGCCAAGTGTTTCTCATGATGTACTCTGCATAGAAGTTAAATAAGCAGGGTGAAAATATACAGCCTTGACGTACTCCTTTTCCTATTTGAAACCAGTCTGTTGTCCCATGTCCAGTTCGAACTGTTGCTTCCTAACCTATTTAGAAGTTTCTCAGGATGCAAGTCAGATGGTCTGGTATTCCCATCTCTTTCAGAATTTTCCACAGTTTATTGTGATATGCACAGTCAAAGGCTTTGGCATAGTCAGTAAAGCAGAAATAGATGTTTTTCTGGAACTCTCTTGCTTTTTCAATGATCCAGCATACGTTGGCAATTTGCTCTCTGGTTCCTCTGCCTTTTCTAAAACCAGCTTGAACATCTGGAAGTTCACGGTTCACATATGGTTGAAGCATGGCTTGAAGAATTTTGAGCATTACTTTACTAGTGTGTGAGATGAGTGCAATTGTGTGGTAGTTTGAGCATTGCCTTTACCTGAAGATTAGTTTCTTCTAAATCATTATCCTCAAACAGACAGAATATTACTGACACAGGTAATAGGAACATTTCCAAATATTTTGTAGCAGTGATATTCTATATTATAGGTAGTGAGTAAGTAGATTCAAGTCTTAGGTTAATCTCAGTTGAATGATAGAAAGTATTTTAAACATTCAAAAGTTCCCTGAAACAGTTTTCATAGCATATAAGCAAACTGATCTTTGTTAATAAAATCATTTAAAAGTAAAATATTTTTTCACATGAAGTTATTACTGTGAAGTGAATTTTCTTTTTACATGTTCCAACTAGATTTATCTAAACCTCACATATTGATAAAAAAACAAACAAACAAATGAGATATGGCCTTTCAGATATTTTCAAAGGATATATTAAAATATATCCCTTTTATCAAACGTGTAATGAGATATATAAAATGACACTGTTTGATATCACAATGAAGAGCTTCTCTTAGCATAAGAAATTTCATTTTTGCTGTTATTACTCTTAGCAGATGTGGTAGACAGATAATGAGTGCCATCAATTGCCCATGTCCTAATTTTCAGTCCCTATGATTATGCTTCTTTACTTAGCAAAAGGAACTTTGCAACTATGGTTATGGATCTAGTCTTTATAATGTGGATGGTCTCCTGGGTTCTCCAGGTGGGACCAATATTATCATGATTGTGATTAATATGGAAGAGGAAGGCAGAATAGACAGCCAAGTAACTAGAGAAAAGCAAAGTCACAGAGAACTGCAAAATTATTGTCTTTGATAGAAGAGGAAGTGGCCCAAAGAATTTTGGAAACCTTGGGAAGCTGGAAGCCACAAGAAACAGATTCTCTTCTACAGCTTCTGGGGAGAAGGCAATGCAGGCCTGGTTTCACCATCATTTTATCTCAATGAGACCTGTGTCAAACTTCTAGCCTTTCAAACTTTAAGACAGTAGATTTGTATTGTGTTAATTTGGACCATAAAGAAAGTTGAGTACAGAATTAATGCTTTTGAACTGTGGTGTTGGAGAAAGCTCTTGAGAGTCCCTTTGGACTGCAAGATCAAACCAGTCAATCCTAAAGGGAACCCCATCCTGAATAGTCATTGAAAGGACTGATGCAGAAGCTGAAGCTCAATTATTTGGCCACCTGATATGAAGGGCTGACACATTAGAAAATACCCTGAAGGTGGGAAAAATTGAAGGCAGGAGGAGGAGGAGATGACAGGCGATGAGATGGTTGTGTGATATCACTGATTCAATTGACATGAGTTTGTGCAAACTCTGAAAGATAGTGAAGCACAGGGAAGTATGGCATGCTGCAGTCCATGGGCTCATGACTGAGTGACTGAACTGAACTGATGAAGTCACTAAGTTTTTGATAATTTATAACAGAGGCAATAGAAAACTAATACAGCAGTTAAAATTATTTCCCCTGAAAAATTTATTTTTAAAGGCTCAGTGTATGTTATTATCCCTAGAGTAGGAAATGGCAGTGCACTCTAGTATTCTTGCTTGGAAAATTTCATGGACAGAGGAGTCTGATGGGCTACAATCCATGGAGTCACAAAGAACCAGACACGAGTTAGTAACTGGATATGCATGTATGCAATCTGATAGAAAATACAGATAAGATTGAAAATTAAAAAAAAAAAAAAGTTCATGTATTTTGAGCTTAATTAATAGTGTCTAATGTGCTTCCCTTGTGACTCAGCGGTAATGAATCTGCCTGCCAATGCAGGAGACATGACTACCATCCCTGATCCAGGAAGATCCCTTGGAGAAAGAAATTGCAACTCACTCCAGTATTCTTGCCTGGGAAATCCCAAGGACACAGTAGTCTGACAGACTACAGTTCATGGATCTGTAAAGAGTTGGACAGGACTTAGTGAATGAACAAGATTGTTACTATCTAATAATCAATATCTAGTTAAAATGTGCCCTCCTCCACCTCCATATATATCCACCACCTTCTACATTTGAATAGGTGAACATTTAGGAAATAATCTTTAATCCTGAGTGGTCTGAGTTTGACTTTTGATTTTCACGTGATCAACAGTTGCCACTGATGTAAAAATACACTGAATTTATTTCTATCAAACTCTATAAGAATCTTTTTGGTTATTCTTGTGTTGTCTTCTACTTTAACTTCTCTTAGCTAAATTTATTCCATTACTTCATTTGAAAAATAAAATTTTATTTTTCTACCGGAATAGTTTTTCTTGCCAGAATAGAATGCTCTGAAATTTTAGATATATCTTAAATTTTCATGGAGGAAATATTAGTATAAGAGGATGTTACAGTATATTTGAAACGTATTCACATGTAGAGATTATGCCGGTATGTGTAACTCACATTAGGCCTCCAATTCATTGTATTCTCTAACCTTTATTTACTACAAAACCTACATTTCCCAGAACCCCTTTCAGCTAAGGTCTTGAATGAAAATTAATTTCCACCATTTGGTTACCAAGTATGTATTATGGCAAGATTGGAAAGGGACGAGTTAATGGGAAACCATCTTCCTATGGTTTTGACTTCTAATGTCAAACAACACTCAGGTTCAGTTCAGTTCAGTTCAGTTCAGTTGCGCAGTCGTGTCCGACTCTTTGCGACCCCATGAATCGCAGCACGCCAGGCCTCCCTGTCCATCACCAACTCCCAGAGTTCACTCAGACTCACGTCCATTGAGTCCATGATGCCATCCAGCCATCTAATCCTCGGTTGTCCCTTTCTCCTCCTGCCCCCAATCCCTCCCAGCATCAGGGTCTTTTCCAAAGAGTCAACTCTTCGCATAAGGTGGCCAAAGTACTGGAGCTTCAGTTTTAGCATCATTTCTTCCAAAGAAATCCCAGGGCTGATCTCCTTCAGAATGGACTGGTTGGATCTCCTTGCAGTCCAAGGGACTCTCAAGAGTCTTCTCCAACACCACAGTTCAAAAGCATCAATTCTTCTGTGCTCAGCCTTCTTCACAGTCCAACTCTCACATACATACATGGCCACAGGAAAAACCATAGCCTTGACTAGACTGACCTTAGTCAGCAAAGTAATGTCTCTGCTTTTGAATATACCGTCTAGGTTGGTCATAACTTTTCTTCCAAGGAGTAAGTGTTTTTTAATTTCATGGCTCCAGTCACCATCTGCAGTGATTTTGGAGCCCAAAAAAACAAAGTTTGACACTGTTTCTACTGTTTCCCCATCTATTTCCCATGAAGTGATGGGGCCAGATGCCATGATCTTCATTTTCTGAATGTTGAGCTTTAAGCCAATTATTTCACTCTCCTCTCTCAGATATGATGATTTCCAACAGTGATTCTAAAGGGCCCCAACTCCAGCTTCCTAAATGCTGACAAGCAAATGGTATAGCACCTTGGCCTGGTGTAGCAGGCTGCAGCAATACAAGCACTTTTGCAGCCTCTTGAGTGTTGGGCTGTGTTGGCAAAGGCAGAGAACATTTTTTCTGGCATATTCCCAGCTGTGACCTCAGAGGTAGTGCTCTTTTAGTAAGTCAGTTCTGTACAGGACTAGGAGTTATTCCAGGAGACTCAGCTTAGAAACTTTTGCTTCAGTCTTGGCAATGTTTTTGTAAGCACAGAATTTCCTGTATGAAATTTCCTCATGTTTAAGAATGCCTATGGTGGTTTCTGTTTCCTGCTTTAAACTGTGGTGCTAAGTCACTTCAGTCGTGTCCGACTCTGTGCGACCCCATAGACGGCAGCCCTCCAGGCTCCTCCGTCCACGGGATTTTCCAGGCAAGAGTACTGGAGTGGGGTGCCATTGCCTTCTCCGTTAAACTGTGGTAGAAAAGTCCATTCTGAAAATATAAAAATACATTATCTATAAGAAATTGCTGTGCTGTTTATGACAAAAATTTGATATCTTTCTGTTATTAAATGGAGACCTAATTGAAAGGCAATTACAGTACCTTAATTACAAAATATCTGCATCTCTAAATTCATAAATATATTTTTTCCAAGAATTTGAATGTATATATGCATTCATTTCAGTGGCAAAGTTTATACATATGCTAATCATCATTCTAAAATATGTATTAAATGAAAAATGGTAATTGTTCAAGCTCATTTCAAGTGTCATTCAAGTATAATTATGTTTATAGAAAGGGAAAAATCACAAAATTAACACATAAACATGTATTGAGAATATGTACACATATAGTGATATAAATGTATGCATATCTGTATATCCTATTTCTATATATTCTTCATTTTCTGAGTTAAGAACCAAATAATAGAGATCTCTCTAAATACTAAAAAAAATTTCTTGGAGTGGATGTATGTGAATATTATGGTTCAATTTATTTATAATCAGTTCTGTCAGCTCTTCTCAACTGTAATGCCACTTCCTTCTAGGAGTTAGTCTTTTATTTTAGTGGAGATTTATGAAACCTCTTGAATACAGTCATTAAAATGTGACCACCTCTCACTGCAGCCCTGTCATTTAGTTTTCTTGCATTATTAACTGGGCAAGGCACTGTATATAGTAATTATGTTCTCAATAATGGAACCTACTCAGCACTCATTAAGATTTCATTCAGAGTCACTCTTTTTGAATTTCAACATGAAGGAGCTTGTGAATAGGTGTGCACAGCGATTTGAATCTGTAAAAGGAAGCTTTTACTACATTAATGATGTTTTTAAATATAAAAAATGCATTTAAGTAATAAATTTTAAAATGTATCTTCAGTCATATATATTTTATAATTTAGCTTTCAAATCAAGGAAAAACTTATTAGTTTCTAGAAAAGATATTTTTATGCTCTGAACCTACTTTCTAATATTAAGGAATTCATAAAACTATCTCTGTGTTGAATTTGAAAAATTTATATTTTTACTAAGTACTAGAGAAATGTCAAACAAGAAGATTCTTGCAATTTTGAGAGATCCAGCAATAAGAAGGGAAAGTTGCTCTGTAACATAATTACTGGGGCCCAGAAAAAGTGTCTTTCATTTTGTGAGTGTTGTGTTATACTTTAAAAAAGAATCTTTGGTGAATTAAATTTATAAAATTAAAAAAAAATGTGTTGATTGATTCATTATTTCCTTGGATATCTGTTTTAAGATGTAATAACTTAAACATCTGAGAGTTATTCTGATGCTTACAGGGGCTATTTTATTATTTTTGAATTATTTATTATGAAAAAAATTGCTGTTACTTTTTTTCTGCTGTTATTTTTAACAGTCAACATCAAATTTTTTTAGTCACATTGGTAATGAATTGTTGAAATGAAGGCTTATTTCTATTACTCAGTTCCTTTATGATCCCTAAATTTCAGTGTTAATTAAATAAAGACAATCTTGTTTGGTGACACATGAATTTAAGGAAGACAAATACAAGAGCATAACATTTACTAGCTTGGTTTCTGTCAGCTACAGTTTTTCCTTTGTATCCATGGAGAATTGGTTATAGCACCCCACCCACTTCAGGGAAACAAAATCTGTGGGCAATCAAATTATTTATCTAAAATGCTACAGTATTTGTATATAACTTGCTCGTATCCTCACATAGGCTTCAAATCACTTTTACATTACTTATAATGTCTAATAAAATGAACATATTTTGAAAATTATTGCAAATATAAGGTAAATACTATGTAAATAGTTGCCAGTACATGGCAAATTCAAGTTTTGCTTTTTTCCACAAATATACTGAGATATAGTTGACATACTTTTTTTTTAATGTTTTTTTATTTTTATTTTTAAAATATAAATGTATTTATTTTAATGGGAGGTGAATTACTTTACAATATTGTATTGGTTTTGCCATACATCAACATGAATCCACCACAGGTATACACGTGTTCCCCATCCTCAACCCCCTTCCCTCCTCCCTCCCCGTACCATCCCTCTGGGTCGTCCCAGTGCACCAGCCCCAAGCATCCAGTATCATGCATCGAACCTAGACTGGCGATCTGTTTCATACATGATATTATACATGTTTCAATGCCATTCTCTCAAATCATCCCACCCTCTCCCTCTCCCACAGAGTCCAAAAGGCTGTTCTATACATCTGTGTCTTTTTTGCTGTCTCGCATACAGGGTTATCATTGCCATCTTCCTAAATTCCATATATATGCATTAGTATACTGTATTGGTATTTTTCTTTCTGGCTTAATTCACTCTGTATAATTGGCTCCAGTTTCATCCACCTCACTAGAACTGATTCAAATGTATTCTTTTTAATGGCTGAGTAAAATTCCATTGTGTATATGTATCACAGTTTTTTTATCCATTCATCTGCTGATGGACATCTAGGTTGCTTCCATGTCCTGGCTATTATAAACAGTGCTGTGATGAACATTGGGGTACACGTGTCTCTTTCAATTCTGGTTTCCTCGGTGTGTATGCCCAGCAGTGGGATCGCTGGGTCATATGGCAGTTCTATTTCCAGTTTTTTAAGGAATCTCCACACTGTTCTCCATAGGGGCTGTACTAGTTTGCATTCCCACCAACAGGTAAGAAGGTTCCCTTTTCTCCACACCCTCTCCAGCATTTATTGCTTGTAGACTTTTGGATAGCAGCCATTCTGACTAACGTGAAATCGTACTTCATTGCAGGTTTGATTTGCATTTCTCTGATAATGAGTGATGTTGAGCATCTTTTCATGTGTTTGTTAGCTATCTATATGTCTTCTTTGGAGAAATGTCTATTTAGTTATATAAGGTTCAGTTCAGTTCAGTTGCTTAGTTGTGTCTGACTCTTTGTGACCCCATGGACTGCATCAAGTCAGGCTTCCCTGTCCACCAACAACTCTCGGAGCTTGCTCAAACTCAAATCGATTGAGTTGATGATGCTATCAGACCATCTCATCCTCTGGATGAGAGATCCCCTTCTCCTCCTGCCTTCAATCATTTCCAGCATTAGGGTCTTTTCCAGTGAGTCATCTTTTCACATCAGGTGACCAAAGTACTGGAGTTTCAGCTTCAGCATCAGTCCTTCCAATGAATATTCAGGACTGATTTCCTTTAAGATGGACTGGTTGGATCTCCTTGCAGTCCAAGGGACTCTCAAGAGTCTTCTCCAACACCACAGTTCAAAAGCATCAATTATTTGATGCTTTGCTTTCTTTATAGTCCAACTTTCACATCCAAACATGACCACTGGAAAAACCATAGCTTTGAATAGACGGACCTTGGTCAGCAAAGTAATATCTCTGCTTTTTAATATGCTGCCTAAGTTGGTCATAGCTTTTCTTCCAAGGAGCAAATGTCTTTTAATTTTATGGTTGTAGTCACAATCTAAAGTGATTTTGGAGACCAAGAAAATAAAGTCTGTCAGTGTTTCCACTGTTTTCCCATCTACTTCCCATGAAATGATGGGACCAGATGCCATGATCTTAGTTTTTTGAAAGTTGAGTTTTAAGCCAACATTTTCATATTTCCTCTTTCACTTTCATCAAGAGGCTCTTCAGTTCCTCTTCACTTTCTGCCATAAGGTGTTAATGATTTGATTTACTTCATGAAGTTATTATCACAATAGTTTATAGAATATTAATCATTTCTTAGGTACAATATTCAACAAAGAGAAATTGGATTTGGAGGGCTGACTATGGATTCCTTTGTTTCTCCTAAATATGATCAATAGCAAAATGTGGTCCACTGGAAAAGAGAATGGAAAAACACTTCAGTATTCATGCTTTGAGAACCCCATGAATAGTATGAAAGGACAAAAAGATAGGACACTGAAAGATGAACTCCGTAGGTCAGTAGGTGCCCGATATGCTACTAGAGAAGAATGGAGAAATAACTCCAGAAAGAATGAAGAGACAGAGCCAAAGCAAAAACAACACTCAGATGTGGATGTGACTGATGATGGAAGTAAATTCCAATGCTGTAAAGAGCAATATTGCATAGGAACTTGGGATATTAAGTCCATGAATCAAGGAAAATTGGAAGTGATCAAACAGGAGATGGCAAGAGTGAACATCGACATTGTAGAAATCAGCAAATCAAAATGGACTGGAATGGATGAATTTAACTCAGATGACCATTATATCTACTACTGTGGGCAAGAGTAGAAAGAAGACATGGAGTAGCCCTCATAGTTAACAAAAGAGTCCGAAATGCAGTACTTGGAAGCAATCTTAAAAATGACAGAATGATTTCTGTTCGTTTCCAAGGAAAACCTTTCAATATCACAGTAATCCAAGTCTATACCCTGACCAGTATGCTAAAGTAGCTCAAGTTGAATGGTTCTATGAAGATGTACAACACCTTCTAGAACTAACACCCCACTCCCCCCATAAAAAAGTGTCCTTTTCATTATAGGGGACTAGAAAGCAAAGTAGGAAGTCAGGAGATACCTGGAGTAGCAGGCAAATTTGGCCTTGAAGTACAAAATGAAGCAGGGCAAACACAAACACTTGCCAAGAGAATGCTCTGGTCATAGCAAACACCCACTTCCAACAACACAAAAGAAGACACTACACATGACATCATCAAATGGTCAATACTGAAATCAGATTGATTATATTTTTTGCAGCCAAAGATGGAGAAGTGCATACAGTCAGCCAAAATAAGACCAGGATCTGACTGTGGCTCAGATCATGAACTCCTTATTGCAAAATTCAGACTTAAAGAAAGTAGGGAAAATCACTAAACCACTCAGGTGTGACATAAATCAATTCCCTTAGGATTATACAGTGAAAGTGACAAATAGATTCAAGGGATTAGATCTGAGAGACAGAGTCCCTAAAGAACTATGGACAGAGGTTTTTGACATTGTACAGAAGGCAGTGATCAAGAAAATTCCCAATAAAAAAAGAAATGAAAAAAGGTAAAATGGTTGTCTGAGGAGGCCTTACAAATAGCTGAGAAAATAAGAGAAGTAAAAGGCAAAGGAAAAGAGGAAAGATATACTCATTTGAATACAGACTTCCCAAGAATAGCAAGGAGAGATAAGAAAGCCTGCCTCAGTGTTCAGTGCAAAGAAATAGAGGAAAGCAATAGAACGGGAAAGACTAGAGATATCTTCAAAAATTAGAGATACCAAGGAAACATTTCATGCAAAGATGGGCACAATAAAGGACAGAAATCATATGGACCTAACAGGAGCAGAAGATATAAAGAAGTGGCAAGAATATACAGAAGAACTATACAAAAAAGTTCTTCAACACCCAGATAATCACAATGGTGTGATTACTCACCAAGAGCCAGACATCCTGGAATGTGAAGTCAAATGGGCCTTAGGAAGTATCACTATGAACAAAGATAGTGGAGGTGATGGAATGCCAGCTGAACTATTTCAAATCCTGAAAGATGACATTTTGAAAGTGACACACTCAGTATGCCAGCAAATTTGGAAAACTCAGCAGTGGCCACAGGACTGGAAAAGGTCAGTTTTCATTCCAATCCCTAAGAAAGGCAATGTCAAAGAATGCTCGAAACTACCACACAATTACAGTCATCTCATGCATTAGCAAAGTAATGCTCAAATTCTCCAAGTCAGGCTTCAACAGTACATAAACCATGAGCTTTCAGATTTTCAAGATAGATTTATAAAAGGCAGAAGGACCAGAGGTCAATTGCCAACATCTGCTGGATTATCGGAAAAGCAAGAGAGTTCCAGGAAAACATCTATTTCTGCTTTCTTGGTTATGCCAAAGCTTTTGACTGTGTTGATCACAACAAACTGTGGAAAATTCTTCAAGAAATAGGAATACCAGACCACCTGACCTGCCTCCTGAGAAATCTGTATGCAGGTCAAGAAGCAACAATTAGAACTGGACATTGAACTTTAACCATCTCCTGAGAAACCTATATGTGGGTGAAGAAGCAATAACTAGAAGCAACAATTAGAACCTTACATGAAATAAGTGACTGATTTAAAATTGAGAAAGGAGTATGACATGGCTGCATATTGTTACCCTGCTTATTTAGTGTAGCAGTGGTTGTTAGTTGTGCCCAACTCATAGGACCCCAAGGACTGTAGCTGGCGAGGCTCCTCTGTCTATGGGATTTCCCAGACAAAAATACTGGAGTGGTTTGCCCTTTCCTTCTGCAGAGATTTTCCCAGCCCAGGGGTTGAACCCATGTCTACTGCATTGCAGGAAGTCTGCATTGCAGACAGATTCCTTATCACTGAGCCTCCAAGGAAGTCCCATATACAGAGTACAGCATGCAAAACACCAGGCTGGATGACTCACAAGATGGAATCAAGATTGTCCAGGGAATATCAACAATGTCAGATACACAGATGATACCACTGAAATGCCAGAAAGTGAAAAGGACCTCAACAGCATCTTGATGAAAGAGAGATAAGAGTGAAAAACCTGGCTTGAAACTCAACATTCAAAACATTAAGATCATGGCATCTGGTCCCATAAAAGGAAAGGAAAGTGAAGTCGCTCAGTAGTGTCCAACTGTTTGCGACCCCATGGACTGCAACCCACCAGGCTCCTCTGTCCATAGGATCCTCCAGGCAAGAATACTGGAGTGGGTTGCCATTTCCTTCTCCAGGGCATGTTCCAAACCCAGCGGTAGAACCCGGGTCTCCCACATTGCAGGTAGAGGCTTTATCATCTGAGTCACTAGTGAAGATCTGGCCTGTAACTTCATGGTAAATAGATTGGGGAAAATTGGAAACAGTAACAGATTTTATTTTCTTGGTCTCCAAAATCCCTGCGAATAGTGACTACAACCATGGAATTAAAAGACACTTCCTCATCGGAAGGAAATCTATAACCACCCTAGACCACGTGTTAAAAATCAGAAACATCACTTTACTGACAGAAGTTTGTATAGTCAAAGCTAAGGTTTTTGTAGTAGTCATGTACAGATGTGAGAGTTGGACTATAAAGAAGGCTGAACAGTGAAGAATTGATTCTTTTGAACAGAGGATTTGGAGAAGACTCTCAGGAATCCCTTGGACAGCAAGATCAAACCAATCAATCCTAAAGGAAATCAATCCTGAATATTCATTGGAAGGGCAGATGCTGAAGCTGAAGCTCCAATACCTTGGTCACCTCATGCAAAGAGCCAACTCTTTGGAAAAGACCCTGATGCTGGGAAAGATTGAAGGCAAAAGGGGAAGGGGACAGCAGAGGATGAAATGGTTAAATATCATCACCAACTCAATGGTCATGAATTTGAGAAAACCCTGGGAGATAGTGAAGGACACTAGAGCCTGGTGTGCTGTAGCTCATGGGGTTGCAGAGTCGGACATGATTTAGTGACTGAATGATAGCAATGAATGTGACTGAGCATGTCCAGTGAAATGTGAGTGAAAGGAAATTGCACCACCTTCATGCATTGACCATAGAATTCTCTCACATTGGGTTCTCCTGCTCTATTCTTTTGACATCTTGAAGCTTGGATAACCTGGAAGCCATGTTTTGAAGACACTGTAGTCATGGGTTGAAGTGACATGTTTCCTTGTAATTATTTATATCAGTCATTCTCTACTGGGGCTAATTTTGTTCCTTAGGAGGCATTTGTCAAGTTATGAAGATATTTTTTACTAGGAAGGTGCTATTGGAATTTAGTTGGTAGAGACTGTAGATGTTGTTATACAACCTATAGAAACAGTCTACCATAACGAAAACTTGTATAGGTCAAAAACGTTAACGAGCCAGGGTTGAGGAACTGTAACTTCCATGGGGCTACGTGCCATCCAGGGACACATGTTTTAATCCTTTATGAATGAGAAATAATCCATTATATTAAACCACTGATATTTTTAGGATTTATATTTTATCTCAGATAGCATTAAGAATACATGATTCATATGTTTTCCTACTTAGTATGATGTGGAACATACTCTAAAATAGTCACTAAGGAAGTGTAATATTAAATTAATCTTTAATTCACATATTTTGTAAATAGTAACTGAGCACTCATTGTGAATTTGACACTTTTCTAGTAGTAAAATATTGGTAGTAAAATATTATTGAAACATGTTCTCAATCCTTAAAGAGCATTGGTCTACAAGCAGAATACAATATGAAGATCCAATTAAAATTGTCAGGGACACCATGATATATTCAGAGTTCCGTAGCAGAACAAGAATACTTTTCATGCAAAAAAAAAGAAAAAAGAAAAAAAAAAGCTCTTAGTAAAGCAGTACTGGGCATAAACATTTTTGAAAAGCACAATTTTTTTAGCTGGATTCTAAAGAAGAAGTAAAAATTACATAAAATAAGGACTATTTCATATTGAGGGAACAACACAGTCTGACATGAGGTCAAATAGAGGTTATTGAATGCTTTAGACAAGGTTATGCCTGTTTAGTGTGTATCTAGAATGAGTGCATACAGATGAGGTTAGCAAGAAATTAGCAAAGTGATTTTCAAAAAAAGCTATATCATGACTCCAAGTTGAGTAAAGCAGAAATGTGTTCTAACATCCCTTGTTTTGTTTTTGTTTCTTTGTTTTGTTCTCTTAGCAATTTTATATCATCCACAATCCATATTCTCCTAAATAAGGAAAGGAAAATACAAAAACAAGAGAGGAAAACAGTCTTATAAATTATGTAAAAGTTACATGGCTTTATATCATCAATTACTCAAAATCATTTAATATTCAATGGGAAAATATTCAATGCAAAATATTTCCTTCTCACTGTTGGAAAAGACATGTCCAGTTAGCCATGCTATGTAACAAATCATCCCTAAATACTCAGCAGATTTCAATAGTAAACATGTATTCTTGTTCATGGGCTTCCAGGTGGCTCAGTTAGTAAAGAATTTGCTTGCCAATGCAGGACATGGGGTTTGATCCTGGGTCAAGAATATACCCTGGAGGAGGAAAGGACAACCAACTCTAGTACTCTTACCTGAAAAACTCTATGGACAGAAGACCCTGGTGGGCTACACTACACGTGATCACAAAGAGTCGGACGTGATTGAGCTCACACACACACACATTATTACTCGAGAGAGTATAGGTCAGTTGCTTGACTTTTCTGCTCTTGGCTAAGCTTGACTGATTTCTCATGTGTCTGTGGTCAACTGGTAAGCTGGTAGGTGGCCTGAATATGATTTGTTAAGGAAGACCTCAGTCATGTCTGATGTATAACTAGCTATTTTCTGGAATAACAGAAATAACCAGGCCACCTTTATTTCATCATCCAGGAGTCTAGTGCAGGCTTCTTTACATGGCAGTGCAGGTTATAAAGATAAAACAGAATTGTATAGGACCTCTTGAGGCCTATGCTCAGAAATGGAACTGAAATTTTTACTGCCTCTTCTTTAAGTAAATCAAAAGGCCAACCAAGTTAAAAGTGTGGGAAGAATAAACATCATATCATGATGAGAAGTTTTGTGAAGTCACATTGCAAAGAATGTGGATACAGGGTTGGTGAAACAGTGGGTAAATTATACAGAAAAGTTACCATAGTCAACTCTTACTGATCATCAATTTTTCTAACTCAAGGTTATCATGCTCATCTCACTGTAACTTTTAATTGCTGCTAGTTAATAATGCTATGTAATGATTGCTTCTCTGTGACCAGGCATAGATTTTTAACCAAATAACATTGTGGGGATCATTAGAAAGTTTTATTTTTGCAAAAGACATGTCCTTAATGTGATTTAAATATCTGAATTTAGTATAAAGATGGGAATTAATTCTTATCTGTTTATTTTACTTTCTGAAACAATATTTTTGCATTTCAAATAATTCATCATTTGTAATCTTAGAATTTCCTATGGCTATTTTATTTATTCACTTAGAAAAGGCAATGTGAGCTTTTAAGTCACAGGTTCTCATTCAATAGGTCAATTTTATAAGTGAATGCCAAATTACTTTTCAACTTAATTCACTTTTAAGACATGTGGTGATAACATTTATTAGGAACTGATATTTTGTTAGTTTTAGGAGACAGGTGTACAATTTCAAATTACTATCATTTTTCATAATATAAATTTCAAATGAGAGAAACACTGAGAAATTTTCTGAATTAAGTGTCTTATTCTGGATATTCTAAAATCTCTCAGTAGAAAATACAAATTGTCAAAAAGATTAAAATCTGGTTCACTTCTTTGGCATCTGTTGTTAAACCATGGCACATAGATTAAGAATTAACTTTTAGATATTTATATACTACTTCCTATATTTATATTAGCAATACTTATTGAGGATATTATTTCCACTTTATTTTTCACAGGAAAAAGCATGAGAGAATCAATCTGCTATCTATACAAGGAACAATTGAATTTTTCATTAACTGTTTGCATTTAGCTTTTATAAATATTACAGATTTTATAACTGACCTGTTTCTATATTTGCTTTGGAAGTTAGTGAACTTAGATTTAAATTTATCATCCATTACTCTAAGCCATATTTTCTGTTCTAATCTTATTTTTGGCTTCTATTTTCCCTAGACATCTCTTCCTCCATTATGTTGCAATTAATCTTTTTGTGTATATATTCTTGTGAAATTTCTTAAACTATTTTGGAATTAATGAATATTATGAATAAATACATACAAAGAACATAAAAATAGAGCTATTTTAAAATTTAAATGCATCCTGTATTTGATATATTCAGCATAGTGTTCTCAAATGACAAGTAAATATGATTGCTTAAAATATTTACAATTTTAAAATATAAAATTATTTATTTGTCTTAATCTATTTTGTATTAGTGTCCTAAAGAATTAAATGTTTAAATACACTAAAATAATGAATTTTTGCAATGTTATTCAATATATGACTGTGCATTCTTTAAAACACTCCTTTGAGAGTAAAGATAACAATTCAATGTCTTTCCCAAAATCAAAACAATTGACAGGCATATATAGAAACTGAAATAAAGGGGTTACATGATATTATTTTTGCTTATATTAATAGACTTAAGTGCTTATTTTTTATGATTTGCCTAAAGCTAAAAGGAAGGAAAGTTATGACCAACCTAGATAGCATATTGAAAAGCAGAGACATTACTTTGCCAACAAATATCTGTCTAGTCAAGGCTATGGTTTTTCCAGTGGTCATATATGGATGTGAGAGTTGGACTGTGAAGAAAGCTGAGCACCAAAGAATTGATGCTTTTGAACTGTGGTGTTGGAGAAGACTCTTGAGAGTCCCTTGGACTGCAAGGAGATCCAACCAGTCCATTCTAAAGGAGATCAGCCCTGGGATTTCTTTGGAAGGAATGATGCTAAAGCTGAAACTCCAGTACTTTGGCCACCTCATGCAAAGAGTTGACTCACTGGAAAAGACTTTGATACTGGGAGGGATTGGGGGCAGGATGAGAAGGGGACGACAGAGGATGAGATGGCTGGATGGCATTACCGGCTTGATGATGAGAGTTTGAGTGAACTCTGGTAGTTGGTGATGGACAGGGAGGCCTGGTGTGCTTCAATTCATGGGATCACAAAGAGTCAGACATGACTCAGTGACTTAACTGAACTGAACTGAAAGCTAAAAACATCCAAAATGTTATATTAAAATTAGAAACCAAACCTACACTTCTATAAGAATGAATAACAAAGAAATTGTAAAATATTTTATATTATATGCATTTCTTAAAATGACACTAACAGCAAATGATATTTGTTATAAGGACACTTGACAGAGTCATAGCAAATTTCAGATGTAGATCAATTTTAGTTACTAACAAGTAATTGTCTTTCAGGAAAGTCACATACCCATATTTATACCTTATTTTTTCCCTCTGTAATATAAGTGAAATCAACCCTTATTTCCAACCATTTAAATATTCTTATATACTGTGGTTGAGATCTTCCAATAATTCATACACAGGTAATTATTTAGACTCAACTATAAGCATTATTTTGTACTTCATTCTTTTCATAAAACCTTTTAAAGAAATGCTAATATAAAAGTGATATATTTCAATGTGTTAAAAAATAACTACATGAGCACAAAACACTATATGCCAATGGAAAAAAAATTACCCTTTATCCTTTGACTTTTTATATTTGTCCCTCATCATACATAGTTTGTATACAATTTTGTCTTCTTTTCTTTAGTTATGAGTTATTTCTTATGTAATTTTCATGTTTTTAATTCTACAATAGTTAAGTGAAAGAATTATAAGTAGCATTCTGGCTATAGGCAGACATACCTGGGTGTGTGACTTATTAACTATATTGTAATAAACATTTTTATATATGTAATTATCAGCTTTTAGTCTTGTTTTTTAAGATAACTTTCAAAATAATAATAAAGTCAACAATAGAGTAGTAGTGTTTTGTAAATGATTTATACTTTTTAACAAACTGCTTAGATTTATGATATTACCTTATAAATTAACATACAGACTAGTGCATTGAAAATATTATTTTGGAAGTGTTTATTCCTAAAAATCTATTAATTAATAATTTACATATCTAAGAAATACTTGGGAAAATTTCACAAAATTTAGAGCTACTTTCTTTTAAATATTTTCTCAACATGCAGGTAGCAAAGGCCAGCAAACTCTTATTGCAAATGAAGACCAGATAAATATTTCAGACTTTGAGGGTTAGACCGGTTCTGTCACAGCTACTTATCATTGAAGCCATTGAAACTCGAATTCAGCTGCAGATAATCAGTAAACAAATTAAATTTTTATTTATTATTAATGGGAAGATTTATAGTATAAACAAAATCAATCATGATTTTAGTGATTGTCCCCAAAATTATTTTTCTCTTTTTCTTATTAGATGAGATTTTTATTTATTTATTGACTCAGTCATCATCTAACAAACATTTATTAAGTTCTCATTTTGTCTAAACCCTGTGCTAAACATTAGGATTTAACTGTGCATAACCCAAGGAGCTATGCTCTAGGGAGACATAAATGCACATTAAAAATAATAAATGATTTATACGGAAATGTGGTTGTGCTAAGTCACTTCAGTCATGTCCACCTCTTTGTGACCACATATACTATAGCACCCAAGGCTCCTCTGTCCATGGGATTCTCCAGGCAAGGATACTGGAGTGGGTTGCCATGCCATCCTGCAACGGATCATCCTGACCCAGGGATTGAACCTGCATCTCTTATGTTTACTGCATTTGCAGGCAGATTCTTAACACTACCACTACCTGAGAAGCCCCAGTTAATGCATATCACATGTTAATAAGTTCATGGAGACAAATGTATGAGACTAAATAACAAAGGAGAAGAGGAAAGATATAAGCATTTGAATGCAGAGTTCCAAAGAATAGCAAGGAGAAATAAGAAAGCCTTCCTCAGCAATCAATGCAAAGAAATAGAGGAAAACAACATAATGGAAAAGACTAGAGTTCTCTTCAAGAAAATTAGAGACACTAAGGGAACAATATCGAACAAAAATAGGTTCAATAAAGGACAGAAATGGTATGGACATAACAGAAGCAGAAGATATTAAGAAGAGGAGACAAGAATAAACAGAAAAACTATACAAAAAAGAGTTTCACAACCCAGACAATCACGATACTGTGATCACTCACCTAGAGCCAGACATCTTGGAATGTGAAGTCAAGTGGGCCTTAGAAAGCATCACTACGAACAAAGCTAGTGGAGGTGATGGAATTCCAGTGGAGCTAATTCAAATCCTGAAAGATGATGTTGTGAAAGTGCTGCACTCAATATGCCAGCAAATTTGGAAAACTCAGCAGTGGCAACAGAACTGGAAAATGTCAGTTTTCATTCCAATCCCAAAGAAAGGCAATGCCAAAGAATGCTCAAATTGCCACACAATTGCACTCATCTCACACGTTAGTAAAATAATGCTCAAAATTCTCCAAGCCAGGCTTCAGCCATACGTAACCGTGAACTTCCAGGTGTTCAAGCTGGTTTTAGAAAAAGCAGAAGAATGAGACATCAAATTACCAACATCCGCTGGATCACTGAAAAAGCAAGAGAGTTCGAGAAACACATCTATTTCTTCTTTATTGACTATGGCAAAAGATTCTGAAAGAGAAGGGAATACCAGACGACCTGACCAGCCTCTTGAGAAACCTATATGCAGGTCAGGAAGCAACAGTTCGAACTGGACATTGAACAATAAACTGGTACCAAATAGGAAAAGGAGTACATCACGTTTGTATATTGTCACTCTGCTTATTTAACTTCTATGCAGAGTACATCACGAGAAACGCTAGACTGGAGGAAGCACAAGCTGCAATCAAGATTGTCAGGAGAAATATCAATAACCTCAGATATGCAGATGACACCACCCTGAAAAGCAGAGACATTACTTTGCCAACAAAAGTCCGTCTAGTCAAGGCTATGGTTTTTCTTGTGGTCATGTATGGATGTGAGAGTTGGACTGTGAAGAAAGCTGAGCACCAGAGAATTGATGCTTTTGAACTGTGGTGTTGGAGAAGACTCTTGAGAGTCCCTTGGACTGCAAGGAGATCCAACCAGTCCATTCTAAAGGAGATCAGTCCTGGGTGTTCTTTGGTGGGAATGATGCTGAAGATGAAACTCCAGTTCTTTGGCCACCTCATGCGAAGAGTTGACTCACTGGAAAAGACTTTGATGCTGGGAGGGATTGGGGGCAGGAGGAGAAGGGGACTACAGAGGATGAGATGGCTGGAAGGCATCACCAACTCGATTGACATGAA
This sequence comes from Aepyceros melampus, assembly GCA_006408695.1. Lineage (NCBI taxonomy): Eukaryota > Metazoa > Chordata > Mammalia > Artiodactyla > Bovidae > Aepyceros > Aepyceros melampus. The sequence continues at coordinate 67,125 of SJXQ01009628.1, read as the reverse complement.
TTTGGTGAACTCCAGGAATTGTTGATGGACATGGAGACCTGGCATGCTGCAATTCATGGGACCACAGAGTCAGACACGACTGAACGACTGAACTGAACTGAACTGAACTGAATTATCTGAAACATGGAACTTTCATACTTTATACACTATATTTATATTTTCTTATGTCAAAATGCATACAGGTTTTTCTACATCAAAACATGGTATGCATTAGGAGGTGGAGTGATATGATATGATCATGTTTTGAGGAAGCCCCTTAATTTATTTAAGCCACCACTAATTCATTAGAATGCCATTCTTCTTAATCATATAGTTTCATACCACATATACCAAACACATGTTGGGAAACCAAGAGAAAGGCAAGAGAAATATGTACCTGTATTTAAATTCTTATTTATTCTTCCAGTCTTCTTGATATTTCAATTTGACAGATCTCCTTTAGGTAATTCTTATAACTAGTATATCTAAACTTCCTTTAGGCTTGTAATTGAGTCTGACTCTTTTAAAGCTTGAATAGACACTATTTAGGTGTTACTCTTTTTAGAGTAATGAGTATAAAAATGAGTATTGAGCACTGAATACTAGTAGGAAAAAGTAACTAATGAAAAATGTTTATTTGATTTCCATCTAATTATGAATGTGCCAATGGACAGTGAGTTTATTGTGCAATAAAATAGCAAAACATCCACAAAAGAAGAAAATAATATCTGCACTATTACACAGTGATACTGTCATGGCTGTTAATCAACAATTCATGCTCACTTGGTGTAAGGAGACTCTTATTTGTAAGATGGTTTCTTTTGTTTTTTTCTCATGGTTTCAGTTCTCTAATCTGCATTATGTGATATAATATATACATAAGAATTTCAGGAGAATTATATTATTTTTCAGTTCTGATTTAAAGTGAATCTTTATGTTGCTGATTGTCCACTTACCGTAGTGTTCTGGTAAAAGCTATTAATTTCCATAAATTAAACCTCAGTGGGTTGAAAGTAAAAATTACATATAAAGAACCATAGTAAAAATGTCCCTTTCACTTCCATCATCTAGAGCAGCAGGAGATTCTAAGCAGTGAAATGAGAGGACTCCCTTATGGTGATAAAATATTTCTAAGCTTTAGCAAACTCAATTACTGTCAGTCAAATGAGGCAAATGGGTAAAGTAATTGTAGACTCTGTTGACACTGACTTCTACAGCATAGGAGCCACAGCTAAATAATGGTTCACATCTTAAATGCTCAAAATATTTCCCCTGTCAAGAATAAATATGACTATTTTTTTCTGTAAGTAAGCATTCTTTGTGAGCTGAATTTGCCTGGTTTTAAAATAAAAATAAACACAGCCTTAGGAATTAGCAGCGATATGTGATAAAAAGTAAAATAGTAACAGTCAAAATGGTTTGGATGGAGTCTGAGATTTACCACTTACTAGTTATGTGGCAAGAATATTGAAGTGGGTAACCATTCCCTTTTCCAGGAGATCATCCCTATCCAGGAATCAAATCTGGATCTCCTTCATTGCAGACAGATTCTTCACCATTTGACCCACTAGGGAAGCCCCTAAATTACAGTTGCACAGCATTAAGACAAGTTATCTTTTGTCTCTTCAGATGTAAAGAGTGTATCTAAATATTACATATTAGAGGATTTTTGTAGAGACCAAAGGACAGGATGATAGCACAATAACAGTTATTATAATAAAAATAATAAAATGTTTAATAAATAAAATAACCACAGTTTTATAGGTATGCATGCTCAGTTGCTCAATCGTGTCTGACCCTTTGTGATGTCATAGATTATAGCCTACCAGGCTCCTCTGTCCATGGGATTTTCCAGACAAGAATATTTGACGGGGTTGCCATTTCCTGTTCCTTTGTATGTATAGTAATACAGCTATATTCTAAAACTTAGCTTTACTATTATCTAACTTTTCAATGGTAAAATACATTTTATTTTCATAATTAAATACATATAAATGGACTATAGCAGATTAACTCAGTAATTATTTTTGTTCAACAAATATTTATTGAGCACATACTATTTGAAACACTATTCTATGCAGCGGGATATATTAGGTTTTGAACTGTGGTGTTGGAGAAGACTCTTGAGAGTCCCTTGGACTGCAAGGAGATCCAACCAGTCCATTCTGAAGGAGATCAACCCTGGGATTTCTTTGGAAGGAATGATGCTAAAACTGAAGCTCCAGTACTTTGGCCACCTTATGAGAAGAGTTGACTCATTGGAAAAGACCCTGATGCTGGGAGGGTTGGAGGCAGGAGGAGAAGGGGACAGCAGAGGATGAAATGGTTGGTGATGGAAAGGGAGGCCTGGCGTGCTGCGATTCATGGGGTCGCAAAGAGTCAGACACGACTGAGCGACTGAACTGAACTGAACTGAAATAATGTTGAAGTCTTAGGTTTACTTTTCATAATGCCCTTTCCCAGTATTTTACTGGGAGATTTTTTGTAATAGACATAAAAAGCAGAGACATTACTTTGCCAACAAAGGTCCATCTAGTCAAGGCTATGGTTTTTCCAGTAGTCATGTATGGATATGAGAGTTGGACAGTGAAGAAAGCGTCAAAGAATTGATGCTTTTGAACTGTGGTGTTGGAGAAGACTCTTGAGAGTCCTTTGGACTGCAAAGAGATCCAATCAGTCCATTCTAAAGGAGATAAGTCCTGGGTGTTCTTTGGAAGGAATGATGCTAAAGCTGAAACTTCAGTACTCTGGCCACCTTATGCGAAGAGTTGACTCATTGGAAATGACTCAGATGCTGGGAGAGATTGGGGGCAGAAGGAGAAGGGGACAGCAGAGGATGAAATGGTTGGATGGCATCCCTCACTCAATGGGCGTTAGTTTGAGTGAACTCTGGAAGTTGGTGATGGACAGGGAGGCCTGGCATGATGCAGTTCATGGGATCACAAAGAGTCGGACACAACTGAGCGACTGAACTGAACTGAACTTAAAAAAAGAAAAAAAAAAAAACAAAGTAAAGATAACCTTTTCTCTTATATTCTCTATGTTGAGTAAAAATGTATTAGCATTGTTCCAGAATTGATTTAAACACACACACACATATATAAACATATATATACACACACACATATATAAACATATATATACACATACACACACATATATAAACATAAATCTGAATCTTTTAGAAAGAAATCTAGAAATATGACTATTCACTCAATATTTTCTGCATCCTGAACCTAAAAATTTAACAACATACCAAATCCTAAGAATGTACCATATTGTCACCAATAGTGCCATGTTGTCTAATTTAAATCTATATTCAAATTTTCTCAGATGTCGTCAAACTTTTTTAAATAGCATTTTAAAAATGATGATCAACACTACTGGAAACTCTCTACAAACTGGAAATAGAGGGTATATTCCGCAGCATTTCTTTAAAAAGTGTGTATGGAAAGATACCATGTTTGCTACTTTCAAAATTAGTAAACAAGTTTTATACCCTACATATCTATAAGCAATTTGGTGAAAGTTTCTACTTGTTTATTCTTTCAACTTGTCAAAAGTGTTTCTTCTATCTTTTTAAATTTTCTTATGAATAAATTTTATTTTTCATGATGAAAAACCACATATCAGAGGATCATTGCTTTCTCATATCATGGAATAGCTAGTATAAAGCTAGTCATCCCACCATAAACAGCTCTAATCTTGAACAAAGCCCATTCAAGTCCTTATTTTCAAACTTTGGACAACAGGCAGGGCCAGATAAAAATTCCTGAGAAAAGGCTACTTATGAGGAAAAATTTAGTATTACCACAGATGGTGACTGCAGCCATGAAATTAAAAGACACTTGCTCCTTGGAAGAAAAGCTATGACAAACCTAGACAGTTTATTAAAAAGCAGAAGCATTATTTACCCAAAAAGGTTTGTATAGTCAAAGCTATGGTTTTTCCTGTAGTCATATATGGATGTGAGAGTTGGACCATAAAGAAAGCTGAGTGCTGAAAAATGGATGCTTTTGAACTGTGGTGCTGGAGAAAACCTTTGAGTCTCTCTTGGACTTCAAGGAGATCAAACCTGTCAATCCTAAAGGAAATCAGTCATGAATATTCATTGGAAGGACAGGTGCTGAAGCTCCAATATTTTGGCCACCTGATTCAAAGAACTGACCCTTTGGAAAAGACCCTGATGTTTGGAAAGATTGAAGGCAGGAGGGATAGGGAACTGCAGACCATGAGGTTGTTGGAAGGCATCATTGACTTGAAGGACATGATTTGAGCAAGCTCTGGGAGTTTGTGATGGACAGGAAAGGGTGGCATGCTGCAGTCCACGGGTCACAAAGAGTCAGACACAACTGAGTGACTGAATTGAACTGAACTGCCTGGGAATAATTAAAATGGAAATTCTAAAATATTTTGATGTCAATAATAATGAGAAAAATGAAATATTTCATAACTGTAGCATTCAGCTGAAACAATGATGGAAGCAAATGTTTTCATTCTAATGATCATGTTAAAAATTAACAAAGATATAAGATCAATGATCAAAGTTTCTATTTAGAAACTAGGAAAAGATAAAAAGTAAGCACAAAATAAATACGGAAAGACAATGAAAAGCAGAAATTTGGATTAATCTGAAAACCAACAGTAAACAGAACAATAACAAAGGGTAAGGTTGGTAATTTTAAAAATATGTATTAAAATAGAAAACTCCTTACAATCCTGATTAAAAGGAAAATAGAGGAAACACATTCAGTTCAGTTCAGTTCAGTTCAGTCTCTCAGTCATGTTCGACTCTTTGAGACCCCATGAATCGCAACACGCCAGGTCTCTCTATCCATCACCAACTAGAGTTCACTCAAACTCACATCCATCAAGTCAGGGATGCCATCCAGCCATCTCGTCCTCTGTTGTCCCCTTCTCCTCCTGCCCCCAATCCCTTCCAGCATCAGAGTCATTTCCAATGAGTCAACTCTTCGCATGAGGTGGCTAAAGTACTGGAATTTCAGCTTCAGCATCATTCCTTACAAAGAAATCCCAGGGCTGATCTCCTTTAGAATGGACTGGTTGGATCTCCTTGCAGTCCAAAGGACTCTCAAGAGTCTTCTTCAACACCACAGTTCAAAAGTATCAATTCTGCAGCACTCAGCCTTTTTCGCAGTCCAACTCTCACATCCATACATGACTACTGGAAAAACCATAGCTCTGACTAGACGGACCTTTATTGGCAAAGTAATGTCTCTGCTTTTCAATATGCTATCTAGGTTGGTCATAACTTTTCTTCCAAGAAGTAAGTGTATTTTAATTTCATGGCTGCAATCACCATCTGCAGTGATTTTGGAGCCCCAAAAAATAAGTCTGACACTGTTTCCACTATTTCCTCATCTATTTCCCATGAAGTGATGGGACCGGATGCCATGATCTTCGTTTTCTGAATGTTGAGCTTTAAGCCAACTTTTTCACTCTCCTCTTTCACTTTCATCAAGAGGCTTTTTAGTTCCTCTTCACTTTCTGCCATAAAGGTGGTATCATCTGCATATCTGAGGTTATTGATATTTCTCCTGGCAATCTTGATTCCAGCTTGTGCTTCTTCTAGCCCAGCATTTCTCATGATGTACTCTGCAAAGTTAAACAAACAGGGTGACAATATACAGCCTTGACATACTCCTTTTCCTATTTGGAACCAGTCTGTTGTTCCATGTCCAGTTCTAACTGTTGCTTCCTGGCCTGCATAATGGCCATCCTGGCCATTACCAACATCACAAATGAAGCAGCACATTCGTTTTTATATCCTACAGATATTGAAAAGCTAATGTTGAAATAGCAAAAACTATATACCAATAAATAAATTCTATAGCATAAATTAAATGTAATGCTTTTTGAAAAACATGATTTTCATAAAGAAACATAACATGTGACTATTTTTAAGCATATTAAAGAAATTAAATTTGTAATAAGAAGAATTTACATAAAAATATTCTAGTATAGATCATATTATGGATAAATTATATCAATCATTAAAAAAATATATCTATATCACACAAACTCTTTGAAAATACAGAAGGAGGAAGTACTTTATCAGATAGGGATCAATCAGAGAAGTAGAGCCACTAATAGTTATATTAAATAATGGATATGGTATAAGGATCAGTCCTTACATAATTGTGAGAGCTGATGAAGAAACTTTTATAAGACTCTGTCCACTGCATCTGATATTCTCCCTGAAGTTGCCATGAATCAACATTCTGGGGAAGGTGGACATTAACTGGACCATACCAGGGTAGCCTTGCCCCAGAAACAAAAACTGGAACAGACATCTTTCACCACTTACAACACTGGCAAAGTAGGTGATATTCTGTAGAAGTTGGATACTCCTATGGAGCTATGCCTGCCCTGGAAACAGAAGAGCTAGAGAAGGAGATGTCTCAGGAGCCAAAAGAACCACAGACTCAGCTGTTACAATCTGCAGGGAAACCCAGAAGATTAGCAGCAATGCCCACGGATTGCAACAGCATCTGCCATCTGTATCAATCTTGCTTCACTTTGCCAACTCCAATCTAGAGTCATATAGGAAACGGCAATTTGGAAAATGTAGTTGACATTTGCCAAAGTTAGCATAGCTTCCCTGATGGCTCAGAGCTAAACAATCCACCTGCCAATCAGATGTGGGTTCGATATCTGGATCAGGAAGATCCCCTGAAGAAGGAAATGGCAACTCACTGCAGTATTCTTGCCTGGCAAACCCCATGGATGGAAAAGTCTTAGGGTTACAATCCATGGGGTCACAAAAAGTCAGACATGGCTTACTGAATAAACAGTAACAACAATGTTAACATATACCAAAGACAGTACTATCTGCTTCTTGTCAACCTGGCATTCATAACTCTTTTAAAACTATACTTAGAAATAAAGACAATACCAAAACTATGCTCCTATATAATATGATTGAAACCAGGTCTCCCACTTTGCAGGCAGATTCTTTACCATCTGAGCCACATGGGAAACCCCTAACATTGTTATGCAACAATCCCAAATACAACAAAAACATGCAGATAGCTTCCGCAAAATATATACACTCTTTACCCACGTCTAGGTGATTATCAATCCTTTTATACCTGAGTTACATTCTTTTTTTTTTCTGAAATTACTTATTTCTTTTTTTTAATTTTTATTTTTACTTTATTTTACTTTACATTACTGTACTGGTTTTGCCATACACTGACATGAATCCATCTCGGGTGTACATGAGTTCCCAATCCTGAACCCACCCCCCCACCTCCCACCCCATATCAACTCTCTCGATCATCCCTGTGCACCAGCCCCAAGCATCCTGTATCCTATATCGAACATAGACGGGCAGTTCATTTCTTACATGATAGTATACATGTTTCAGTGCCATCTCCCAAATCATCCCACCGTCTCCCTCTCTCTCAGAGTCCAAAAGTCCGTTCTATACGTCTGTGTCTCTTTTGCTGTCTCGCATACAGGGTTATAATTACCATGTTTCTAAATTCCATATATATGTGTTAGTATACTGTATTGGTGTTTTTCTTTCTGGCTTACTTCACTCTGTATAATCAGCTCGTTTCACCAATGATACTTGAATAGATGTTTGACTACTATTCAGTCCAGTTCAGTCACTCAGTCTTGTCTGACTCTCTGCAACACCATGAACTGCAACACACCAGGCTACCCTGTCCATCATAAACTTCCAGAGCTTACTCAAACTCATCTCCATCAAGTCAGTGATACCATCCAATCATTGCTTTTCTGTCGTCCCCTTCTCTTCCTGCCTTCAATCTTTCCCAGCATCAGGGTCTTTCTAGTGAGTCAGTTCTTTGTATCAGGTGGCCAAAGTATTGGAATTTCAACTTCGGCATCAGTCCTTCCAATGAATATTCAAGACTGATTTCCTTTAGGATAGACTGGCTCGATCTCCTTGCAGTCCAAGGAATTCACAAGAATTTTCTCCAACACCACAGTTCAAAAGCATCAATTCGTCAGCACTCAGCTTATTTTATAGTCCAACTCTCACATCCACACGTGACTCTGGAAAAATCATAGCTTTGAATAGATGGGCCTCTGTAATGTCTAAGTAATGTCTCTGGTTTTAATATGCTGTCAAGTTTGATCACAGCTTTCCTTCGAAGGAGCAAGCATCTTTTAATTCCATGGCTGCAGTCACCATCTGCAATGATTTTGAAGTTCAAAAAAATAAAGCCTGTCAATGTTTCCATTGTTTCCCCATCTATTTGCCAGGAAGTGATGGGACCAGATGCCATGATCTTAGTTTTCTGAATGTTGAGCTTTAAGCCAACTTTTTCACTCTCCTCTTTCACATTCATCAAGAGGCTCTTTAGTTCTTCTTCACTTTCTGGTATAAGGGTGGTGTCATCTGCATATCTGAGGTTATTGATATTCTCCCAGCAATCTTGATTCCAGCTTGTGCTTCTTCTAGCCCAGCATTTCTCATGATGTACTCTGCAAAGTTAAACAAACAGGGTGACAATATACAGCCTTGACATACTCCTTTTCCTATTTGGAACCAGTCTGTTGTTCCATGTCCAGTTCTAACTGTTGCTTCCTGGCCTGCATAATGGCCATCCTGGCCATTACCAACATCACAAATGAAGCAGCACATTCGTTTTTATATCCTACAGATATTGAAAAGCTAATGTTGAAATAGCAAAAACTATATACCAATAAATAAATTCTATAGCATAAATTAAATGTAATGCTTTTTGAAAAACATGATTTTCATAAAGAAACATAACATGTGACTATTTTTAAGCATATTAAAGAAATTAAATTTGTAATAAGAAGAATAATAATGCTTCATCAGCCTGGCATTTCACATGATCTACTCTGCATAGAAGTTAAATAAGTAGGGTGACACTATGCAGCCTTGACATACTCATTTCCCAATTAGGAATCAGTCTATTGTTCCATGTCCAATTCTAACTGTTACTTCTTGACCTGCATACAGATTTCTCAGGAGGAAGGTCAGGTAGTCTGGTATTCCCATCTCTTTCATAATTTTCTGCAGTTTGTTGTGATCCACACAGTTAAAGACTTTTGCATAACCAATAAAACAGAGGAGATGATTTTCTGGAACTCTCCTGCTTTTTCAATGACCCAACACATATTGGCGATTAGATCTCTGGTTCCTCTGCCTTTTCTAAATCCAGCTGAACATTTGGAAATTCATGGTTCATGTACTGTTGAAGCCTGACTTGGAGAATTTTGAGCATTACTCTGGTAGTGTGTGAGATGAGTGCAATTGTGTGGTAATTTGAGCATTATTTGGCATTGCCTCTCTTTGGGATTGGCATGAAAATTGACCTTTTCCAGTCCTGTCACCACTGCTGAGTTTTCCTAATTTGCTGGAATGTTGAGTGCAGCAGTTTCACAGCATCAACTTTTAGGATTTGAAATAGCTCAATGGAATTCCATCACTTCCACTTTGTTCATAGTGATACTTCCTAAGGCCCACTTGACTTTTCATTCCAGGATGTCTGGCTCTAGGTGAGTGATCACACCATCATGATTATCTGCGTCATAGGTATCTTTTTAGTATAGTTCTTCTCTGTATTTTTGCCTCCTCTTCTTAACACATTCTGCTTCTGTTAGGTCCATACTATTTCTGTCTTTATTGTGCCCATCTTTGCATGAAATGGTCTGTTGGTATGTCTAGTTTCCTTGAAGAGATCTCTAGTCTTTTCCACTCTATTGTCTTCCTCAATTTCTTTGCTCTGATCACTGAGGCAGGCTTTCTTATCTCTCCTTGCTATTCTTGGGAAGTCTGTATTCAAATGAGTATATTTTTCCTTTTCTCCTTTGCCTTTTTCTTCTCTTCTTTTCTCAGCTATTTGTAAGGCCTCCTCAGACAACCATTTTGCCTTTTTGTATTTCTTTTTCTTGGGGATGGTCCAATCACTGCCTCCTGTACAATGTCACAAAGCTCCATTCATAGTTCTTCATGCACTCTATCAAAACTAATTCCTTTAATCTATTTGTCACCTCCACTATATAATCATAAGGGATTTGATTTAAGTCATACCTAAACAGCCTAGCGGTTTTCCCTACTTTTTCAGTTGAAGTCTGAATTTGGCAATAAGGAGTTCATGATATGAACCACAGTCAGTTCCTGGTCTTATTTTGGCTGACTGTATAGAGCTTCTCCAGGTTTGGCTGCAAAGAATGTAATCAATCTGATTTCAGTATTGACTATCTGGTGATGTCCATGTATAGAGTCTTCTCTTGTGTTATTGGAAGAGGGTGTTTGCTGTGATCAGCGTGTTATTTTGTCAAAATTCTGTTAGCCTTTCCCCTTCTGCATTTTGTATTCCAAGGCCAAATTTGCCTGTTACTTCAGGTATTTCTTGCCTTCCTACATTTGCATTCCAGGTCCCTATAATGAAAAGGACTTCCTATTTGGGTATTAGTTCTAGAAAGTCTTGACAAAGTGAAAGAGGAGAGGAGAAAAGTTAGCTTAAACCCCAATATTCAGAAAACTAAGATTACGTCATCTGGTCCAGTCACTTCATGGCAAAAAAAATGTGGAAATTGACAGATTTCATTTTGAAAGGGGGCTCCAAAATCACTGCAGATGGTGACTGCAGCCATGAAATTAAAAGATACTTGCTCCTTGGAAAAAAAGTTATGACCAACCTAGTCAGCATATTAAAAAGTGGAGACATTATTTTGCCAACAAAGATCTGTCTAATCAAAGCTATGGTTTTTCCAGTAGTCGTGTATGAATGTGAGAGTTGGACTATAAGGAAAGCTGAGCACCAAGAATTGATGCTTTTTCACTGTGGTGTTGGAGAAGACTCTTAAGAGTCCCATGAACTGCAAGGAGATCCAGCCGGTCCATCCTAAAGGAAATCATTCCTGAATATACATTGGAAGGACTGATGCTGAAGCTGAAACTCCAATACTTTGGCCACCTGATGCAAAGAACTGACTCATTTGAAAAGTTACTGATGCTGGGAAAGATTGAAGGTGGGAGGAGCAGGGAATGACAGAGGATAAGATGGTTGGATGGCATCACCGACTCAATGGACATTAGTTTGAGTAAACTGCAGAATTTGGTGATGGACAGAGAGGCCTGGTGCGCTGCACTCCATGGCACGGCAAAGAGTCAGAAACGACTGATCAGCTGAACTGACTAACCAATAGGTTTAATATTCTTGCCCTCAGCTTTATACTTTCTCTTTAAACTCTGTTTTTACCATTTTTGCTTTAATTATGTAATGTGATTGTATCTATTTTTAAGCTTTTTTTTTGTGTGTGTAAGGTATCATAAAGTTTATTTTTCATGAAGTTAAGAAGAATACTCTTTGGTAAATCTAGAATCATATTCAAATGACTGAAATAATTTAGGCTTGCAAATATTTGCTAACAGAATGAAGTCATACTCTTCCTCCCAACCCGTCTTTTATTTTTCTTCATATTCTGATGGCTTAGAATCTGGTGGCTCAGCCTAAGGAATCTGACTTCTGATGCAGGAGACAGAAGAAATGTGCATTGGATCCCTTGGTCATGAAGATCCCCTGGAGTAGGAAATGGCAACCCATTCCAGTATTCTTGCCTGGAAAGTAACATGGATAGAATAACCTGTTACAGCCCATGGAGTCACAAAGAGTTGGGCACAACTGAGGACTCCTCTTTTTATAATCTATCCACTGAATCAAGTTGAAAATCTTGCATGACTTCTCCTAATTTACCTTCACAGTTTAGGTACTCTTTAAAACAGTAATTCATTATCTTCAGTTTCTATCATAAATTTATTTTAATTTTCTTTCTACTTCTGTTTTAGTTCATACCTCATTACTTCAATTTTGCTCTGTACACCTACAACTAATTTACATTCTTAATTATAATATTCTTTAGTCAGAGAGATCTTTCTAACATTGATCTTTCTGACCATGCTGTTCTTGTCTTTCATTGAATTCTTATTCAGTGTTTTATTCATTTTTGTGCTGTTCTCACTTGATAACCCTTGTATGATTTGCATTTTCCATGTTTGTTAATGTATTTCTATTATGTACTTATTATTTCTTCTGCCTGTATTACATGACTTTTTACCCATCCCTTTCTTGATATCAACAGCTTCTAGGTAACACAATATAGCAAGCAACCTTTATATGCTTCTCTCATAGTGCTGTGTTATCTAGTGAGTAAACTAGCTATGGGTTCCACAAGAAGGCAATAGGTAAATGATAGCAAAAGTTTTTTAAATAAATTAAAGCATTTTCTAATATTTTTACTTGAAAAGCTTATATATTAGGCATAAAAACAATCAATTTGGAGGAAAATCATAGTTTTACCAGAATTCTTATTAATTATTCAAATGTAATATTATAACTAGAAGCATGTTCTCCCAAGTTGCACTGTCCAAGTTGAAGTTCTGACTCTGCCTCCTACCAGCTGTGCATAACTGTCTTTTCCTGCTGCTGCTACTTATTCACCAATTATTGTCCAACTCTTTGCAACTTCATGGACTCAATCTGCCAGGCTACTCTGTAAATGGGATTTCTCAAACAAGAATACCTGACTGGGTAGGCATTCCCTTCTCCAGGAAATCTTCCTGACACAGGGATTGAACCCAGGTCTTCTGCTTGGTAGGTGGATTCTTTATCACTGAGCCACCTTGGACTATTTACACCTTCACAAATTAATCTCAGTAAATAATTTATCATAGTGCTAAATGCATATTAACTGTTACATAAATGTTGCCTACATTTATTTATAATTATTAGTTATATATATATTTTCACTTCTAAAGGTATTCAACCTTGCATAGCATGGTTATATCTTATAAGGAAGTCCTCTGATAGACTTTGACAACTCTTGGGAGTTATTTATTTCATGCTCTACTGCAGACTTATTTATTTGATCCTCTATTAGATATGAGAATCTTGAAGACAGAATTCTTTCTTTCATCAGTTAAGTTACATAATTTTGCAATTTCATCAGCACACATAACTAGCCATTTCACTGATATGTGCATCAAGCAGGACAAGGGGAATCCTGAAATGCAGAATGGAAAAAAATTGAAGAGGCTCTTAGGATCCAGAAACATGTCCATTTTAGAAAATGAGGTCAATTTTGAGATTGTAGACCATGTTAATAAACACTAAATTCTGGAAAGGAGTTAAACAAAAATTCAGGAATAAGTGGAGGTAAGGAAGATTCTCACATAATCTGCTGAATAAGAATGTACTGATTCATTTCTACTTTTCCAGTCTGATTTATCTAATCCTGGGCTTACCCTGCTTGCTAAAGAAGCTTTAGATAACCTGAAATGCTAAGAAATATGCATTATATGCAATAGATATGTATTAAATTTTAGAAAGTGTATTATTAAGCAGAATTGTTATTTTTTCAGTTATTATTTCCCATATATAATCAAGTAGGAAGTGAATTGGAACCTTTAAGCTATGTCTATTTATCTCTATTAAATTCTACAGTTCATCGTTAAATCATTCCCATTTACTCTTCTGCTTGTTCACGTGATATTGCCATTGTAGATATGGCAATTGATATTGAAGATTTATATCAAAATTAATAAACAAATGTGAACTTGTTAAAAAACATTGGCAGCATTCTTGAGCACAGATTTTTTTTCATAGAAAGTTTAGACTCATAGAATATATGTGAATTATAATTTAACATCTAAAATATATTAAAATTAACTAAAAAATGCTTAGTATTATGGTTACAGCTTATGCAAATACTTTTATTCTAGTATACTTAATCTTGAAAAATATTAAAAATAAGTGTAGTTTTGAATTAATTTTGAATACACTGTCCTTTGACAAATTCAGATATTATACATTTCTTCTTATTTTTCTTAAGCTAACAAGCAAATATGGTATTACCACCTATATACTTCAGTACTGTCTGTATTTAAATAGTTTCATGACTTAACTAAAGTTATAGAATTTATCAGTAGAAGATCTATGCTTAAAATCTCAGGCTGTCATATGCAGGGATGTATTTAAAGTTCATCTTAAAATACACATAATCTAAATCCAAGGTTCACTCACTTATCCTCAAAGAAAGATAATATTAACTAGATATTTTCAGAGAATAATTCACAGACTATTTGGTAGTTGACTGTCCTGTATTTATTATCACGTCATCTCTAAGGTTAAAATATTTTCCCTGACCACATATTGTAGGACACTGAGTTTAAGCCCTAGGAACAGATATACAAAGAGAAACGTTGCTTCTTTTCTAAAGAGCTAAGCTGAAAGAAAAAAAGATTGTGTATTCAACAAAGTAAAAATGATGATCCATGTAAGCATGCTTATGTTAAATGTAAATAGAAAGAAATGTGTCCTCCAAGGATGCTAATAGTCTAGGTGATATTGCTGATTGTTTGTTTTTGCTTTATTTCAGAATGAGGTATTAGGGAAAGGAAAATGTATTTCAGGTAAAAAAAAATGACATGATAAAAATCACAAAGTCATCTACAAATTGTTCTCAATAAATACTGAGAAAAATATGAATATTAATTTTGTTGTAATAAAATTTTTGATAGTTACAGTGAGATAAGATTAGAAAGGCAAATAAAGGAATACAACATAAAAAAAATCACAGAAGAGATTTTAATGAGGTATTGAAAGAATTTAAGTCAAAGATTGACATGAGTAAATAATATTTTAGGAAAAAAATGCTATAATGTTAAATGTTAAATGTTCCAAAATTTTTTAAAAGTTTATTTATTTTCAAAAATAAATGTTACGTAATTAGATGTGGAAAAGTTGGATTCAGAAATAAACCAATAAACAAAGCATAGATGATGACAGAAGTCTATGGCAATAAGGAAGACAAAATAATCCACAGGAGAGTAAAATGAGAGATGAAGCATTATTGTACAGTGGAGTGAGTGAAGTAACAAGAATCAATGTATCACTCTGCAGCTGCATAACTATTGACATCCTCAATGAGGATGTCAGCAGAGAATCTGGATTGTGGGAAAAGATGACAAGCTGGATGTTAAGTGAATCTAGGACATTCATATAGCCGATAGATGGCATGAAGTTATCTCCATAGGGTAAGATTTCAGGTTCTATAAAAAGATGAGCTTTCATGAGCAGCAGTTACCAACACATGGAGAAGCAATTGTATTTCACACTGTTTCTTGAGTTCCACATTTATAGTCAATAACTAAGTCAAGTGTTTCATGGATCATTGGCTTATATAAATACTCATTCCATCCTTCTCTCATAACTTCCCTTCACTCTAACCCACAAAAGTTGCTAGGTCATTTCAACAGGCTATCCAACAACTAATTAAATTTTATATACACAACACTAGATAATTAGTTTAACAAATATTCAATAAATTGGGACTTTACCATTAATGTTTGTATTTTTTTTTCAGCTACTCAAAGATGACTGTATTAGGAATTATTGTGAATGTCCCAATATTTCGAATATTAAAAATATTAAGCATTAATAAGATCAAGCAGGAATGATGCTAAAAACTAAAACTGGCAAGAATTATTGTTACTGTATGATTGATTTGCAGATGTTGAAAAATTCTTGCATCCCTGGGATAATCCCACTTGATCATGATGGGTGATCTTTTTAAGGTATTGCTGAATATGGATTGCTAATATTTTGTTGAGGATTTTTGATTCTATGTTAATCAGTGATATTGGTTTGTAATTTTCTCTTTTTTTTTTTGTTGTTGTTGTAGTATCTTTGTCTGGTTTTGATATCAAGGTAATGGTGGCCTCATAAAATGATTTTGAAAGTTTTCCTTCCTCTGCAATTTTTTGGAACAGTTTCAGAAAGATAGGTGTTAACTCTTCTCTACATATTTGATAAAAATTTGACAATAAAATTGGGTCTTGCACTTTTGTTTTTTGGGAGATTTTTAATCACACTTCCAATTTCAGTGCTTGTGATTGGTCTGTTCATATTTTCTTTTTCTTCCTGGTTCAGTCTAGGGAGACAGTACCTTTCCAGATTATGTCCATTTCTTCTAGGTTGTCTGTTTTATTGGCATACATTTGTTCACAGCAGTATCCTATAAACTTTGGTATTTCTCTGGAGTCAGCTGTAACTTCTTCATAATTTCTAATTTCATTGATTTGTTCCTCTGTCCATGGGGATTCTCTAGGACAGAATAATGGAGTGTGTGGTAACTGTTCCCTTCTCCAGAGGATCTTCCCAACCCAGAAATCAAAGCCAGGTCTCCCACATTGCAGATGGATTCTTTACCATCTGAGCTACCAGAAAAAACTGTACCTTTCTAAGAATTTGTCCATTCTTTCCAGATTGTCCTTTTTTTCTTTTTCTTTTCTTTTTTTTTTTTTTTTTTTCATACAGTTATTCACAGTAGTCTCTTATAATCCTTGGTATTTCTATGGAGTTAGCTGTAACTTCTCCTTTTTAATTTATAATTTTATTGATTTGAGTCCTCTCCTTTTTTTCCTTAGTTAGTCTGGCTAAAGTTTTATCAATTCTGTTTATCTTTTCAAAGAATCAGCTTTTAGTTTAACTGATTTTTGTGATTGCTTTTTTAGTCTCTATTTCATTTATTTCTGCTCTGATCTTTGTGATTTCTTTCCTTCTATACTTAGGTTTTGCTTGTTCTTCTTTTTCTAGTTGTTTCTAGGTGTAAGTTTAGGCTGTTTGTTTGAGATTTTTCTTATTTTTTGAGGTAAAATCATATTGCTATAAATTTTCCTCTCAGAACTGCTTTTGCTGCATTCCATAAGTTTTGGATCTTTGTGCTTTCATTTTCACTTGTCTCTAGGTATTTTTTTTTTTTTATTTCTTCTTTGATTTCTTCAATGATCCAATGGTTGTTGAGTAGTATATTATTTAGCTTCCTCAAGTTTTTATGTTTTTTTTTTTTTTTTTTTAGGGTTTTTGCTTGTAGTTTATTTCTATTTGCATAGCATTGTGATTGGAGAAAAAAATGATTGATATAATTTCAAGTTTCTTAAATTTACCACAGCCTTGTGGTCCATCATGTAGTTAATCCTGGAGAATGTTCCATGGGCCTTTGAGAAGATTGTGTAGCATGTTGCTTTTTGGTGGAATGTATAAATATCAAGTCCAGCTCATCTAAAGTGTCAGTTAAGGTCTGTGTTTCCTTATTAATTTTCTTTCCAGATGATCTGTCCATTGATGCAGAGTGGAGTATTAATGTCCCCCCTACTATTATGATGTTGCTATCAATGTCTCCTTTTATATTTATATTTGCCTTACATATTGAGGTGCTCCTATGTTGGGTGCATATATATTTATAATTGCTGTGTTTTCTTATTGGATTGAACCCTTGATCATTATGTAGTGAACTTCTTTTTTTTTTTTTTAATTAATTTTTATTTTTTAGTTTGTTTTGCTTTACAAATGTAGTGAACTTCTTTGTCTCTTAAAACCATCTTTGTTTTAAAGTCTATTTGCCTGATCTGAGTACTGCTACTCCAGTTTTTTCATGAATTCCATTTTCCTAGAAAAGTTTCTCCCATCCCCTTACTTTCCATCTATAAGTGTCCCTATGTCTGAGGTGGGTCTCTTGTAGAAACATATTTTTGCGTTTTGTTTTTGTATCCACTCAGCCAGTCTATGTCTTTCATTTGGGGCATTAATCCATTTACATTTATGGTAATTATTGATATGCATGACCCTATTATCCTTTTATCCTTATTATCCTTTTGGGTTTATTTATTTATACTTTTCTTTCTTTTTTTTTATTTCCAGATCTTTTCCTTTTCTTGTGTTTTCTGCCTAGAGAAGTTTCTTTAGCATTTGTTGTAAAACTGATTTAGTTTTGCTGAATTGTATTAACTCTTGCTTGTCTGTAAACGTTTGTTTACTGCACTAAATCTGATCAAGATTCTTGATGGGTAGCATACATTTGGATGTAGGTTATTCCTTTTCATTATTTAGAATATTTTGTGCCATTCCGTTCTGGCTTTTAGAGTTCTGTTGAGAAATCAGCTGTTAACCTTAGCAGATTTCCTTTGTATGTTAATTTGTCTTTTTCCCCTCTTTTTAATCTGTTAATATATAGTCTTTGTCTTTAATTTTGAGCTTCCCTGGTGACTCAGAGGTTAAAGCTTCTGCTTCCAATGCGGGAGACCTGGATTTGATCCCTGGGTCGGGAAGATCCCATGGAGAAGGAAATGGTAACCCACTCCAGTCTTGCCTGGAGAATCCCATGGATGAAGAATCCTGGTAGGTTACAATACATGAGGTAGCAAAGAGTTGCTGTCTTTTTCTTTGAGCTTCCCTGGTGGCTTAGACGGCAAAGCGTCTGCCTGCAATGCGGGAGACCCGGGTTCAATCCCTGGGTTGGGAAGATATTCTGAAACTTCTCTAGG
Organism: Aepyceros melampus; assembly: GCA_006408695.1. Classification (NCBI taxonomy): domain Eukaryota; kingdom Metazoa; phylum Chordata; class Mammalia; order Artiodactyla; family Bovidae; genus Aepyceros; species Aepyceros melampus. Next base: position 48,794 of record SJXQ01009628.1, on the reverse strand, counting down.
CAGAAAAAAAACAAGAAAAGGAAAAGATCTGCAAAAAAAAAAAGGAATAAAAAAGAATAAATAAAGAAAATAAACCCAAAACCTTGAATAAAAGTATAATAGGGTCATGCATATTTTTAATTACCATAAATGTAAATAGTAATACATTTATATTGTCTTTGTCTTCAATTTTTGTCAGTTTGATTACTATGTGTCTTGTTGTATTCCTTCCTGGATTTGTCCTGCTTAGGAGCCTCGGTGCTTCCTCAACTTGGTTGACTATTTCCTTTTCCATGTTCAGGAAGTTACAGCTATTATATCTTTAGATGCTTTCTCAAGTCCTTTCTGTCTCTCTTTTCCTTGTGGGACCCCTATAATGTGAATGCTCATGTTTTTAACCCAGAGACCCAGAGGTCTCTCATGCTGTCTTCATTGCTTTTCATTCTTTTTCCTATGTTTCGTTTTGAGGCAGTGATTTTGTTTTTGAGGCAGTGATTTTGTTTTCCAGGTCACATTCTGTCTTCCAGATCACTTATCCATTCTTCTGCCTCTATTATTCTGCTAGTAATTCTTTCTAGTGTATTGTTCATCTCTATTTGTTTGTTCTTTAATTCTTCCAGGTCTTTGATAAACATTTCTTGCATTTTCTCAGCCTTTGCCTCCATTCTTTTTCTGAGATCCTGGATATTTTCATTATCATTATTTTGAATTCTTTTCCTGAAATGGTGCCTGTTTCTACTTCATTTAGTTGCTTTTCTGAGGGGTTAACTTGTTCCTTCATCTGAGACATAATCCTATTTCTTTTCATTTTCATTAGCTTTCTGTGATTGTGGGTTTTGTTCTAGAGTCTGTGGGATTATAGTTTTTGCTCCTTTTGTCTGCCCTCTGATGGATGAGGATAAGAGGTTTGCACAGGCTTCCTAATGGGAGGGACTGATGTGGGGAAAACTGAGTCTTTCTGTAATGGGCAGGGCCATGCTCAGTTCCGTTCAGTTGCTCAGTCGTGTCTGACTTTGCGATCCCATGAATCGCAGTACTCCAGGCCTCCCTGTCCATCACCAACTCCCAGAGTTCACTCAGATTCACGATGTCATCCAGCCATCTCCTCCTCTGTCGTCCCCTTCTCCTCCTGCCCCCAATCCCTCCCAGCATCAGAGGCTTTTCCAATGAGTCAACTCTTCACATGAGGTGGCCAAAGTACTGGAGTTTCAGCTTTAGCATCATTCCTTCCAAAGAAATCCCAGGGCCGATCTCCTTCAGAATGGACTGGTTGGATCTCCTTGCAGTCCAAGGGACTCTCAAGAGTCTTCTCCAACACCACATTTAAAAGGCATCAATTCTTCGGTGCTCAGCCTTCTTCACACTCCAACTCTCACATCCATACATGACTACTGGAAAACCCATAGCCTTGACTAGATGGACCTGTGTTGGCAAAGTAATGTTTCTGCTTTTGAATATGCTATCTAGGTTGGTCATAACTTTTCTTCCAAGGAGTAAACATCTTTTAATTTCATGGCTGCAGTCACCATCTGCAATGATTTTGGAGCCCCAAAAAATAAAGTCTGACACTGTTTCCACTCTTTCCTCATCTATTTTCCATGAAGTGATGGGACCGGATGCCATGATCTTCATTTTCTGAATGTTGAGCTTTAAGCCAACTTTTTCACTCTCCTCTTTCACTTTCATCAAGAAACTTTTTAGTTCCTCTTCAGTTTCTGCCATAAGGGTGGTGTCATCTGCATATCTGAGGTTATTGATATTTCTCCTGGCAATCTTGATTCCAGCCTGTGTTTCTTCCAGTCCAGCGTGTCTCATGATGTACTCTGCATAGAAGTTAAATAAGCAGGGTGACAATATACAGCCTTCACCTACTCCTTTTCCTATTTGGAACCAGTCTGTTGTTCCATGTCCTGTTCTAACTGTTGCTTCCTGACCTGCATACAGATTTCTCAAGAGGCAGGTTAGGTGGTGTGGTATTCCCATCTCTTTCAGAATTTTCCACAGTTTATTGTAATCCATACAGTCAAAGGCTATGCTCAGTAAATCTTTAATCCAGTTGTCTGCTGATGGTTGGAGCTGTTCTCCCTCCCTGTTAGTTGTTTGCCCTGAGGCTACCAAGTCCTGGAGTCTACAGGCTCAATGGTAGAGCTAATAGCAACCTCCAAGAGGCCTTACCCTAACAAAAGCCTGCCAGAACTGCTTCTGCCAGTGCCCCTGTCCCTGTGGCAGGACCCTGCTGAACCACGTCTCCACAAGAGACCCTCAAACACTTGCAGACAATCTTGCTCAGTCTCTGTGATGTTACTGATCCTTTCCCTTGGATCAAGGTTTTGTTTGTACCCTCCAAGAGTGGAGTCTCTGTTTCCCTTGTCCTGTGGAAGTTCTGTAGTCAAATCCCACTGGACTTCAAATAAGATTCCCTGGGGATTCCCAGTCTCTCTGCAAGATCCTCAGTCTGGGAAACCTGGTGTAGGATCTAGAACCTTCACAACAATGTGAGAAATTATTTGTTATTATTGTTCTCCAGTTTGTGAGTCTCCCACCTGCAGGTGTGTGATTTGATTTGATTGTGGTTGTACCCCTCCTACTGTCTTATTGTGGCTTCTCCTTTGTCCTTAAATATGGGGTATCTTTTTTTTTTTTTTTTTTGAGGAGGTTATTTCCAGCATACTTTGGTCAAAAGTTGTTCAACAGCTAGTTTCAATTTTGGTGTTCTTGCAGGGGAAGATGAACACACATCTTTCTACTCTGCTATCTTGAACCAATCTCTAATCTCTGTTTACACAATTGTAAGCAATAGTTCCTTAAGAACTTCTATCAAATATTATTGTTAGTTAATTTCCCAGTTGTCTAAAAAAGAGTGGTCAATCACATTTTTTTTGAGCTTTTTGAAGTTGAAGAAATTTATGACAGAGTGGTTTAACTCAAATTCAATTAACATTCTGGAGTTTCACAAAAGCAACTGGGATCAAGAAATACAGTGCTTTGACTCCTGTTCATTCTATTTTATGGTCTCCAAACTAATTTTCCTCAAATAACTCACTCTTCCCCCATGATAAATGCTCTTATGCTTGACTTGCAATATTGTTTATCTTTTTCCTTGCCTCTCTATTCTCACATTCTTCTGACCTAGCAAGGGGAACCCACTTGTCAGAATCTTGAGTTCTTATCTGCTAATGATAATAATTGCAAGATGCTAAGAAAGCTGATGGAGATAAAATGAGAGAGTCTCCTAAGACTGAAAAAAAAAAAAAAAAGAAAGAAAGAAAAGCATCTGAACACTAGCTTTATCCAGTCTCTTGATATTCACCCCATTCTGCTACCCATTAAATGTAATGGATGCTATATTGGGAAAGGATTAACTTAAGAGAATCTTGTTTAGTATTCTGGCAGGAGGAATGTCTTGTGAACTATCTGAGTGTTGAGCAAACTTATTGGTGACAAATGTAGGTAGCTGAATTGCCTATATCCTGTGAATCTCTGTTGCTGCTTGAGGACAGTAAAGCAATTCAAGTTATCAATTGGCAGTTGAGTTTAATTCTAACATATTTCTAGATTTCATATGGTCATGATTAAATAAAAAGTGGTAATGGTCTATTATCAATAGCCATAAATACTTGGCAGACTGGATAAATAAATTATGTTTCAGGAATATGAGAAAGGCTTTATTATCTTGCAATTAAATAATTTGACTAATTCCTTAGGTTCAAAAATCATTGCTTCAGAATTACAGCATAGGAAAAAAAAATCATTTAAGTACTAAGACTCATGAAAATGGGAAATTGAATCAATCCATATTTGTAAATCAATACCATATACTGAGTTATTAGATATCTGATGACATGGCCACATCTAACAAATAAATGAAAAACCCACGTATTAGGCAATTCTTATGATCACCATCATATCAGCTAAATCCCTATTGAAATTAATTTAACCAATAAAAATAACATATCATTTATTAAATTTCATTTTAAATAATCCAGTTAATGGGATTCAATTATAGAATCTTAATTGATCATTGCACTTTTTTTTGGATAATTTATAAAATAGTAATTCTGAGGCTTTTAAAATCCTACACTAAATTTAAATTACTAAAAATTTTAAGATACATTCTGAAGCACTTTATCCATCTAATTTATGTTGTAGCAATAGAATCTTGTAGAACCAAGACTTCAGAAAGCAGGGTGATACATTTTAAATTAATGGCAAAACAAATATTTTCCCTGAAAAGATTTCAACTTCATATTTAGAGGCTAAATTTATTACTTACTTATAATCAGGAAAAAAAAAAAAAAACCTCAAGTTAAAAAATATGAATAAGGTGGATTATTTGTTTCTTTTTAAACTCATACATCTAGATGTAACTTACCTCATGCTATGGTTCACCAAAATCATAGATCTCATAATGATCAGAAAGTAAAACAGGACTAGTTACTATATTCAAAAAGCAAGTAAAAAGTTAATCTCTTTTTGAACATTCTATTGAGATACTTCATTTACATAATGTTTTCCTCACAGACAGTTCAAAATAGAGTTTGCTCACACTATCATTGCATGCTTTAGACTTCCTATCAATCAAGTAAAATATGCACTTATTATTTCAGGGTGTGACAGGACATTGCCACAATAATATCACCACTATTTTTTTTAATATAGTAATTTTTCTCATGTGATGCAAACATATTTTGGCCCTTCAACAAGACTACTCTCATATTATTCATCATATAGGTCCCAAATTTACTGGAGGCATGTTGTTTTTAAGATATTAAATATCATGTCTATATCAAGCCTATAAACACCAAAAGAGTTCATTCAAGCCATAAATTGCTTATTTGTAAGCAAATTCATGATTTCAGTTACTGCTTTGTAATGCAAACTAAATTGAACTCATAAAATTTTCTGCTTTCTGTAAAATATAGCAGTATAATATTAGTGAACTGCAAGAAAAAACATACTATTAAGGAAGTTTAGTCCAAATGTGTTACATAGGCATATGTACACCTTCCTCAAGACAAAGCAGGGATTTAGAGAAGGACACTTGGTAGAGTTACATAGTTTCAAAAAGAATATTGAGGGTCAAAACATAACTGATTTGAGACTAGATGGAAAGACAGAATGTGGTAAATATGGAAGTAGAAAAGAATCAAGAGACAGCAGGAAAATATAAGGAAAGAAGGTGACTGAGATTGAATTTATGGTTTACAAACTGTGAATTTACATCTGGAAAATGTTCAATGTCTTTAACAGTCATACTTACTGGCAAGAGCCATATCGAAAAGTATTGACTATATTATAGTCACTGTCCATTAGATATGAAACATGAGTCTAGGTTATAGTATGTTTCCTCACTTTCTGATATTTGCTATAATCAGGTCTGAACTTACTTATTTTGCTACTTTTGTTTTTTCCTGTTTTCAGTCACCACTGATCACTCACTTGAGAGAAAAAGAAAAGATGGTGAAATTACCTGGCAATATTCCTGACACAGGAATCTGACAGATATACATTTATTTACTTGTTCTAGTCTTTCAGTGTACCTTCCCTGCTCTTGCTATTTATTTCCATATGCAGAAAGTTAAATAAGCATGATCGGTCTCTATGCTGTCACTCATTCTGCATCAGAGGAATTGGAAAATTATGCCAAACTGGTACTTTGGGGAGAATTATGTGGTCCCTTTCAGCCTCCCTCCCTCCTCTTTTTTTTCTGTAGAGCCAGTCTATCTGCAGAGAGCAAAACTTTTCTACTTTCTAGATAACTCTTACTGCTTCACCTAGCTACACACACACAGCAGAAGCCTTCACTGGTCTAGCAGTTCCTGTGGTCTCATGAACCTACTACTAAATGCACTAGCTTGTACAAGGTAGTATTTACTCACAGAATAAGTCCTTTCTCCAGTATTTCAGCATCCCCAGTAGTATCATTGCTTTTCAAACCAGTTTTAACCCTTTGTCTTATATTCTATAGTTCTAGTCACAGGACTTCCTCAAATATCCATCAGTTCAGAATGGATTGTTCAGAAATATATAAAAGTAATTATAACACAAAAAATGTGCATTTGATGATATTTTTACAGTCATAGTGCCATATGTAGGTATATATGGCGACACTCCTGGATGAATAAATTATTTGCATCATATCACATTTTAGTTGGAGGTAGCTTAGTGCCTAATGTTCCAGATATTGGGTGTCATACCAGGTATTAAGTGAAGTGGAAATCTTGCCTGAAAGTAGTGATAGCTTAGTGGGAACACATGGAAGAGGTTGTATATTACAAAATGACTTGTGGTATGAGATATGGAGCTGAAGCTACAATACTTGGTCACCTGATGCAAAGAGCCAACTCATTAGAAAAGACCCTGTTGCTGGGAAAGATTGAAAGCAGAAAGAGAAAAGGACAACAGAGGACAATATTGTTTAATGGCATCATCGACTCAATGGACATGAGTTTGAGCAAGCTCCAGGACATGGTGAAAGACAGGGAAGCCTGGTATGCTGCAGTCCATGAGGTCACAAAGAGTCAGACATAACTGAGTAGACTGAACAACAAGATATGCAGCAACTATGGGAGTATATCTGAGAACACAGGGGAAATGAGTGAGGACTAGTAAAGTCTTCCTGGAGGAGGTGACATCTGATCTGCTTTTCCCAAATGTATAGGGTTTCAGAGGAGATGCTAAATAGAGAGAAAAATATCATGAGCAATTTATCTTGAAATATGTGTGTGCACTCTGTCATGTCTGACTCTTTGCAACACTATGGACTCTGTAGCCTGTCAGACTCCTCTGTTCATGCAATTTTCCAGACAAGAATACTGGAGCAGGTTGCCATATCCTCTCCGTGGGATCTTCTTGAATCAAAGATTGAAACTGCATCTTTTATATCTCCTGCACTGGCAAGCTGGTTCTTCATAGCTGAGCCACCAGGGAGGCCCCCTTTAAAATGCTTCTGCTAAGTCACTTCAGTCACGTCTGGCTCTGTGTGACCCCATAGACGGCAGCCCACCAGGCTCTGCCTTCCCTGGGATTCTCCAGACAAGAACACTGGAGTGGGTTGTCATTTCCTTCTCCAACACATGAAAGTGAAAAATGAAGATGAATTTGCTCAGTGGTGTCCGACTAAATGAGGCACTTGGAATTCCTTGGTAGTCCAGTGACTAGGACTCTGTGCTCCCAATGCCAGAGACACATATTTGTCCCTGGTTAGGGAACTAAGATCCCACACGCTGCACATCAATTAAAAAAAATTAATAAATGAGGGCATTAACAATTTTCATACATATTATGCATTTGACAGAATTTTTTTCAAATGAAATTGAGATTAAGATAAACTAGTATTTATTATATTAGTGATGTAGTACTTAATTACACATTTTACATTATGTTACTCTTTGAAGAAAAACAGTAAAATTCTTATGTGCACGTACAAGGATAAGCTAGAGAGATATTAAGAGTAACATAATATGTGGCATAGTACCCTAATAGAAAAAAAAATGAGAGAAAACTCATTGTCATCTGGAAGTTTAATACCTTACAGGTAAAACAAAACACACAAGAAAACTAATCAGTATGGCATGATTTAAATAAATGTCATCCTACTATCCATGATTAATTTACAAGTGAATAGAAGAGATAAATAGTGTTTAGGGAATTCAAAGGAGATAGAAATTAAGGCTAACAAGTGATGAGGTCCAGTTTACTGAAAAAAAGCAAAACAAAAAAAACAACAACAACAGCATCTCACAGGGGTCCTGATGGAAATTTTGAATAGTTATTTGTCTACCAAGTGTGCAGGTTAACAATACATTGTGGCTGATCAATAGAACATTCTTAAAATGCACTTTGTAACATCTAATATTTAAAATTAACCCTCTCAAAATTATTTTTATTTAATTATTTGAATCAAGCTATTAACTTTTCTCAGGTCAATTTGTTTTCATTTGCAACAAATTTTCATACTGCATATACATGTTTTTATTCTAAAAACTGTGATATTTCTGTAGATGTAGGAAAAAGTCAGGTCCATTCCTTCCTATGCTGTGGGAAACACATAGATACAGGAGGACAATTTGTTAGCAATACTTTTTCCAACTATAAACTTTATTTGAAAGATAATTTCTTAGAAAATTGAAATACTTTTTCTTTACCAAGAGAAGAGGAAATCCACTTTTTCTGTTCTCCTTTTAATGAATTGTCCACTTGAAGATTATCTACTTTCAAAAATATTTCAATTCCGTTAGCTCTAATTCCATTCTTAAGAAAGCATACCCTAGATATATTTCAAAGTGTCATTCTTAAAGAAAGGTTATGTCAAGGTATAGACATGATACAGAATATCATACAGACAATAGAAATTTTTCAGTGCCCAGGAAAGCTGATAGATTCTATGGACATGTTACCCTGTCAGACATCTCTGCATGCTCTATTTATTTTTTAATCTACCTTGGCTGGAAACCATCCTGTCCCAATTATTTACAACACTGAAGTTGAATAAGTTGTTTATTCAATAACATCTTCTTTAGAGACACCTGATAAATCTGAAGAATTATGTCCAATGAAAAGAGTCTTTCAGTTTAGTTAAGTTCAGTCACTCAGTCATGTCTAACTCTTTGCGACCCCAAGAATTGCAGCACGCCAGGCCTCCCTGTCTATCAGCAACTCCCAGAGTTCACCCAACCCCACTTCCATCGAGTCGGTGATGCCATCCAGCCATTCCATCCTCTGACATCCCCTTCTCCTCCTGCCCCCAATCTCTCCCAGCATCAGAGTCTTTTCCAATGAGTAGGTCTTCATAAAGCCATTCAACTTCAGTTTCTTCAGCATTACTGGTTGGGGTATAGACTTGGATAACTGTGATATTGAATGGTTTGCCTTGGAGAAGAACAGAGATCATTCTGTCCTTTTTGAGATTGCATCCAAGTACTGCATTTCAGACTCTTTTGTTGACCATGATGGCTACTCCATTTCTTCTGAGGGATTCCTGCCCGCAGTAGTAGATATAATGGTCATCTGAGTTAAATTCACCTATTCCAGTCCATTTTAGTTCACTGATTCCTAGAATGTCAACATTCACCCTTGCCATCTCCTGTTTGACCACTTCCAATTTGCCTTCATTTATGGACCTGACATTCCAGGTTCCTATGCAATACTACTCTTCACAGCATCGGATCTTGCTTCTATCACCAGACACATCCATAACTGGGTATTGTTTTTGCTTTGGCTCCATCCCTTCATTCTTTCTGGAGTTATTTCTCCACTGATGGTTTTTCCTGTGGTCATGTATGGATGTGAGAGTTGGACTGTGAAGAAGGCTAAGCACCGAAGACTTGATGCTTTTGAACTGTGGTGTTGGAGAAGACTCTTGAGAGTCCCTTGGACTGCAAGGAGTCCAACCAGTCCATTCTGAAGGAGATCAGCTCTGGGATTTGTTTGGAAGGAATGACGCTAAAGCTGAAACTCCAGTACTTTGGCCACCTCATATGAAGAATTGACTCATTGGAAAAGCCTCTGATGCTGGGAGGGATTGGGGGCAGGAGGAGAAGGGGGCGACTGAGGATGAGATGGCTGGATGGCATCACAGACTCGATGGACGTGAGTCTGAGTGAACCCCAGGTGTTGGTGACCGACAGGGAGGCCTGGTGTTCTGCTATTCATGGGGTCGCAAAAAGTTGGACATGACTGAGCGACTGAACTGAACTGATTATACCCTAGAATCAAGCCCAATTTCACTTTTATTAATGTAAGTATCATTCTTTTTTCTTCTGAGGAGAGGAGTGTAATGGGATAAGAAAAAGCTTTCAGCATCTACTGTTTTTTTTTTTCTTTCTTCTATTAACTGAAAATATTAATAGATCAAACATTTTGGTTACCTAATATTACAGCTATTATTCTTAAGAGAAGAGATCAATCAAATGCAAAGAAACATTGGCATAGTGCAAAGCATATTTTTAAGAAACATGGGGTCAAATCACTGGAGCTTAATTAATTAACCTGGATGAGTTTATGAAGGTGGTTTGCTGAAATAATCTATCCTGGTCCTGGTTGTGTTTTGGCAATACCAAGTAGTAGTTACCTAATCAGGCTTTCATATCAGTGGGTAGTTTTGGTCCTGTGAATAATTAGAAATTCTAAATGATAGAAACAAATTCTTGGAGTTCCTAAGTACTTGGCGTTAATTTTATTAGTATATCCTAAGGAGAATTGACTCGGTGAATACTTAAGAAGCAGCATTCCACACTTCATTTCCTCGCTTCCTGATGAAAGGTTTCCTGCAATTTCCCCACCAGCCTTGCCTTCCAGTCCTCATTCTATCTCTCTCCTCTTTCACCCTCACAGTTCCAGCAGTTGTAAGAACTTTAGAGCCTGCTATCATTTGGAACATGAACATGGGCAGAAGATGGGCCATAACATCAATTGTTCTACATTCAAATATACTCCTAGTTATATCTATGACTATTCTTTCATTGGACTTTGCAGAATAGAAATGTTATATTTATCCTTAAGAAATTGCTCTTCCAAATATGACACTTCTAAGGCATATTTATTGACCCATAATATGGACAGTATCTCTCAAGATAACTCCTCAATGTCACTGCCCATAAAGTTAAAAGTGACCAAGACTTTTATTATTATTTGTGTTATTTATTATTATTATTATTATTAATTGCTCTTTAATAAACACAATTCCTCCTAATTATCTCATTTTGGTTTCTTCCCAACCATGTTTTCCTATCATACTTGCAGACAGGGATTTTGCTAATAGACCACATTTAGAGAGCTACAGATAAGGCATTGAATTATTTTAAGCATAATAACTACATAATATTAAATTTTAATATTATAATGATGTTGAAGAGAACCAGTTGTATAATTCCTGTATTTCAGTGTTATAGACAGATGTATCAGTTAAAGTTTATTAGTGAATCAGAGCCTATGATGGATGCAAAATAAGACATCTTTAACAGGAGTTAGATCTTACAAAGTTGTGGAAGCTAGTCTCATGCTCTATATAAGATAGTTGCTTTTGTAGCTGATATGGTGCCTGAAGTCAGCAAGCTGGCAATTGGCAATAAAAGATAAACTTAAAGTGAGGGAGATCATGGAAAAATATGGACCTCCTAAGGGTATGTTCAAATCCTAACTGAAAACCACACCTGACTCTGACAAACTCAGATCTCAATAACATGAGATGCATCACCATGGAGTAACATATATACCTGGCTCAGGATTTGGAGAAATTGAATGAGATTATCCAGTGGAAGCTGGAGGAACTGCAGGAGTCATAGCTGGGTCACACAGCTTATATAGCCACACCAGCATGTGACTGCTGCTCTGTGGCAACAAGGGAGCCAGCAGAGCAGCGGTGATTTGTGTTCACTGCAGCAGCACCTGGCTCTGCACAATCCTCTGAGCAGACCCTGCAGCTCCTCTACTTCTACTTACAGGCCGTAAACACTGAAGTGCTCCTAAGAATTCTGAAGTTTCTCTCAATATGTGTTTCTTACAATCTTGGTGAAAGGAGCATCATTCATACTAAGTAGATGTGGTTAATATGGAATTGGAGTGTTTATTAGTAAGCCCTAGATGATAAATTCATTCTAGCCTTTAAAACATCCTTCAACTCTGCTGGTGTAGACTATCTTTGGATCTATGTTTTAGTCTCCTAAGCACAATGCTAAAATAATTCCCTGCCCTTTACTTCTTGATAGTACATTGAATCCAGAATCTCTGCCTAGTGCACTTATGAAAAATAATTCAACCCATATGTTCCACTGTGTTCCAGTAATGTTAGAAGATGCTCCTAACATGTTCTCAAAATTTCTGCTGAAAACAAATTAGCATTCAGTTTAGTTCAGTCACTCAGTAGTGTACCGGAAACTATAGCACACCAGGCTTCCCTGACCATCACCAACTCTTGAAGCTTGAATCTTACCTTTTTTGTGATGCTTACTGTACTTTCTCATGTCTCACACTTTTAGAGTTACCGTTTTTGGCCTCCCAAGATTCGAATCTGATTATGAGTTCAGAAGCAATGAGAGATGAAGGGGGTAGTTATTAAGGAGTATAAATAGTTCCATGTAAGTCAAATGCTTCAGAACAGGTCATTACAGGTTATTCAAGAAAAATGAGACCAACCTTTTCATAAGGGAAGAATATCTACTTATAATGGTAAATGCATCTCAGGGTTATGTATAGGATTTTAATCCTAGCTTCATCTGAATATTCTCTTAAGGATTCTTACCAATTTTGAGAGTCCCTATTCTAGATCAATGTTAAGACTTTAAAGTACTAAACTCATCAATTTCTTTCCCAAGTCAATAGCATATTTAGAAATAACCAAACCAGCTTCATAGTACTCCATATTTTTACTATGTTTTATAGCTGCAATTATTAGTACATAGTCATCCAAAAACTTACCTTTTATAACACCTGATTACAGATATCTCTAGATGAAATTTAAATATTTCTTTTGTCATTTTATATCATGAACTTCTACTGATCCACTTGCTACTAGAAATAGAGTCATTAACATCTTTAAAACTAATTAGACCACAGAAATAGTTCTGTGAAACCAATTCAAAAAATTTGTTCTTAAGGTTCTGATCCCCTAGAATCACTTGTGGTGCCAAATTTTGTATAATTTAAGCTTTAATTAGAGAACAAGAACCACAATGAGTTATAATAGATAAGGATTTGTTATAGATATTAGACCTTTCATAAGTACCACAGCTGCTTAAGCAGTTTTGCTTCTGCATCTGATATAGGAATTGAAATCAGGGCAAGAATATGAGAAGAAATAGTGGATTTAAATTTGGGAAGATTAAAGGAAAACTGGAATCCATGAGAATAAATAGGAACCTCTGAGACAACTAGGACCTCATGAGGACAAAATGGAATTAATAAGAGCAAAGTAGAACCCACATTGGTGATTCATTGCCTCCAACATTGATGGGAGCAACCTATGTTATTAATATAATCTGTGCACCCTTTATGACAAAGCTGTACTAGTGTGTGGAATGATACATTCAGAAGCTGAAGCACAGATCTATCAAGAGTCTCAAAACTCAAGGGCCTGGCCGCTCCTCTATACCAACAAAAGGAGTAGTTGGATGAAAAACTGAGTAAGCTGAAAAGGCCTTAGCTCTACTTCAACCTTTAGAATGTTAAAAAAAAAAAATCTTCTATTCACATCAGGCTTCCAAATATCACTGAAATTTCCCTTATGGGTAACCTTACCCACAACCCTATTAAAAGGGGAAAGCTAAGAAATGTAATATAGAAAAATAGACACCATACAAAGTCACCACATTGGGAGTAATGTTCCCATTGGGAGTAAATGAGGCGAATAGAGACAAGTAAGTAACTAAAATTATTTCCTTCTAATCAAGAGTAACAGAAAGCCATTTATTGCCTCTCAGTTGCAGCTAAGTTTTAAGGAAATCTCATGAAATATTATTTCATAAATATAAGACATATTGAGCTCTAGTAGGCACAAAGCTGAGGGTTATAAAGAAACTACATGATCAAGTTCCGTAGACCAGTCTCCTTACCTTCAAAGAATTTAAAATGTCATCATTGATCCATATCCAGGATTATTCTTGTACTCTTGCTTTTCCTATCATGATTATCTAGTATACTTATAACAAGAAATTCAGGAAAAAAAATTTATTTATTATCAGTCTTAACCAGGTTTAGCATGGTTACACAAAATGTTATTGAATATTATTCCATTGATTTTTCTTCTACATGTTTTAATTTTTATTTAAGTACTTCTGTATGGGGAAATACAAATGATACATGAAAAAATGTCATGCTAAATCTTCTAAAAATAGTAATAGAACACAAAATCTTATTCACTGAACATGTAGATATGATAAAAATGCAATTTGATTAGTTAATAATTCATTTAATATCACAGTGGTATGCATTTTATATGCCAAATTGTACTGATAGCAATAAACAAAATTGATCTAATGAGGAACCATGAAAAATGTTGTGAATTAGATAATATCAAACTAGCAAAAGGCTTCCCTGGTCTCTCAGATGGTTAAAAACCTGACTGCAATGCAGGAGACCTAGGTTCAATCCCTCTGTTGGGAAGATCCCCTGGAGGAGGGGATGGCAACCCACTCTAGTATTCTTGCCTGGAGAATTCCCATGGACAGAGGAGCCTGGCGGGCTACAGTCAGTCCATGGTGTCACAAAGTGTTGGGCATGACTGAGTGACTAAGCACAGCACAGGACAAACAAGCAAAGACAAAAGAAAGTTATAATGAAGCAGTTAGCCTGTATATGATTTCTAAATTTAGAATTCTGAAAAGGTATTCATCTTCATAAATATTTATTAGCCATGATTCTGGATTTACTTTGTGGCAAAGACAATCATTGAGTATATGTGATGTATAAATCTTGAATGATCTATTCTTGAATTCACTTATTCTGCACAGCTTATAACATTGGTTGAAAACAAGGTCTGTGCCCCAAGAAAAAGGCATATGGCCACGTTTCAGTGAAGAAATGCCATATGTCATTCACTAACTGAATATTTAATTCAATATTTCAGGCAAACAAATCCAAAATCAACAAGCAACAGATCTTTTTTAATTATTTGAAGTGCATAATAGTTCTACTCATGTATGGAAGCATTAATAACCCAAGGAAAACAACTATACATTATAAAAAGACAGTGGCTATTGTTTTCAGTCCAGTTGATTTGCTTTAAAAAAAATAATCTTATGATGGTTCAGCAGTTTATTTCTTAAGAGTGAATGAAACTTGAAATTTTAGCAAATAAGTTTCAGCACAGTCATCAAGAAACAGAGTTACTTGCCACTGCAATGAAAGCAAATCATAGGTCAGCGTATCTCTGAACTATTTTAAAAGCTATTTTGTTTCAATTTAAGAAAAGTAGCAAAAAAAAAAATTAGTGGAAGCAGATTTCCTGTTCTACCCATGATGGAGTAGCTTGTCCTATGCATCGCTTCTGCCAAGAACAACTAGAAAAACCATAAAAATTAACTTAGGTTTGGTGTAAAGGAATCATAAAAATGGAAAAGCAACCAATACGTTAGGAGTGTGTTTGTTTTAAGAAGGAGGCTCAAGGAAGACAGGAATAGAGAATCTGTGGAAGAGAAGTGATTAAAACCATAGAAAAAAAGTTTATTAAAAACAGGAAAAAAAAAAATAAAGGAAACGTGATTTTGAAGAGACAAAAATAGGAGATCAGGGGGTCCAGGAAGAGGGGTCATACTAAAAATCATGAATTTCTGCTTGGGACATTTTAAAATAATAAAGTAAACAAGGTTATACTGAGTTTTCTAAGACTATATAATTGAAGTAGGCATCACGATGGGATAAAGGTGCTTCTACACTAGCTGCCTGACAGAGGATACAGAATTTAATCTAGGAATGACAATATCTTGAAAGGCTTTTTAAACTTTTCTTAAAATCAATTAAAAAACTAGCAACTACATCAAGAAAGAATACTATTAGTGGGGAAAAAAAAAGAAAAGAAATGTACAATAAATAACAAAAGCTATGGGAAGCATTATACTATAGATATTTTGAAAGTACTGTGATTAAAATGTTCAAAGAAATAAATGAAAATCTGGTCCCATCACTTCATGGGAAATAGATGGGGAAAGAGTAGAAACAGTGTCAGACTTTACTTTTGAGGGCTCCAAAATCACTGCAGATGGTGACTGCAGCCATGAAATTAAAAGACACTTACTCCTTGGAAGAAAAGTTATGACTAACCTAGATAGTATATTCAAAAGCAGAGACATTACTTTGGTGACTAAGGTCCATCTAGTCAAGGCTATGGTTTTTCCTATGGTCATTTATGGATATGAGAGCTGGACTGTGAAGAAGGCCGAGTGCCAAAGAATTGATGCTTTTAAACTGTGGTGTTGGAGAAGACTCTTGAGAGTCCCTTGGACTGCAAGGAGATCCAAGCATTCCATTTTGAAGGAGATCAACCCTGGAATTTCTTCGGAAGGAATGATGCTAAAACTGAAGCTCCAGTACTTTGGCCACCTCAGGTGAAGAGTTGACTCATTGGAAAAGACTCTGATGCTGGGGGGAAATGGGGGCAGGAGGAGAAGGGGACGACTAAGGATGAGATGGCTGGATGGTATCACGGACTCGATGGACATGAGTCTGAGTGAACTCCGGGAGATGGTGATGGACAGGGAGGCCTGGCATGCTGCGATTCATGGGGTTGCAAAGAGTCGGACATGACTGAGCGACTGAACTGAACTGAACTGAACTGTGTTTAACTAGAAAAGTGGAATCTATTTAAAAAGCAAATAGATGCTTTGGGACTTTGAAACAAAATCAGTGAAATTAACAACAGAATATGTGAGTTTGTCAAATATAAAAGCACAGCTAGAGATGACAGTATTGAACTTTATTTATGTCCAATGTTCTCAGAAAGCAGGGAGAGTTGAAAATCTCACTATGAAGAAGACAAAAATACACTGTATTTACATATCTCTCAGTTCAAGTCTCAATTTCATCTTTCATCATGGACAAAGTTAAGGTCACCTCTATCTTTCCTAATGCCAAGTACAAGACTCATGGATGACTGTTAGTCTGTCTCTAAATCTGCAGTTTTCCCTCATTTTCTTTGAGATGGTTCTTATTAATGAATGGTCTCCTATCTCAGAACTTGAATAAATCCATTTCTTTAGTTGGCTATGGATTTTGTTTTTTAACAGAAAAAAAAAAAAAAAAAAAAGCAATGGATTGAAAAAAATAGGTGAAAATTCCAGATTTCATCAGAGAGGGTTAATGCATCAAAAACAATGTAAGGACTATATCAGAATTTGAGGATAGTTGAATGTTTGTATATTTGGGGGTCCTAGAATGAGAACCTGAGAAGGCAATGGCAAGCCACTCCAGTACTCTTGCCTAGAAAATCTCATGAACAGAGGAGCTTGGTAAGCTGCAGTCAATGGGGTCGCTACTAGTCGGACAGGACTGAGCGACGTCACTTTCACTTTTCACTTGCATGCATTGGAGAAAGAAATGACAACCCACTCCAGCGTTCTTGCCTGGAGAATCCCAGGGATGGTCGAGCCTGGTGGGCTGCCGTCTATGGGGTCGCACAGAGTTGGACACGACTGAAGCCACTTAGCAGCAGCAGCAGCAGCAGAATGAGAACAGTAGAAAAATGATCAGTAACAGTGTCTGGAGATATGACAACTGAGTATATTTCAAAGAAGATAAAAATATCAATCTACGGATTCAAAAAGAACAACAAATTCAAGCAATAAAATTATAACAAAATAATATTGAGACATATTATAATAAAACAATGAATGTGAAAGACAAAGAAAAACATTTAAATGAAGCCAGAAATAAAAACTCATTATAGTCAAATAAGCAATAATCACAATACAACTGATTTTTCAGTAAGAAAATAAAAGTAATTCAAATGACAATGGGTATATCTATATTTCAAATAGTGAAAAAAAAAAAAGATAAACCTAGATTTTTACACTATGATGCATGCTTGCATGCTAAGTAGCTTCAGTTGTTTTCAACTCTCTGCAGATCCTATGACTGTAGCCTGCCAGGCTCCTCTCTCCATGGGATTCTCCAGATAAGATTACTAGAGTGGCTTGTCATGCCCTTCTCCGGGAGAATCTTCCTGAACCAGGGATTGAAACTACAGCTCCTGCATTGCAGACTGATTCTTAACCATTGAGCCACTGAGAGAGACTTTGGTAATATCTTTCAAATGTGAAGCAAAAATGAAGTAATTCATGCAGATAAAACAGTTATATATTTATAACTGTCAACAGTTATAGTTAACAGACCTAAAATAAAAGGATAGTGTATCAGTCATGCACATTATAAAGTGAAAGTGAAAGTTACTCAGTCGTGTCCAACTCTTTGCGACCTCATGGAAAGTTTAGGATAAATATCAAAAGAAAAGCAAAAGAATGAATATGAATATAGTAATAAAGGTAGGTGGAATAAAAGTACTTGATTAATCTGAATATTTATAATTAGCCAAACTCAGTGTTAAGCAACAGTCCTTTCCAGATTAGCAAGTCTACCTAAGACTTCTGTCATAGTTTGCTAGTTTGAGAGACAAAAACTACTCTCAGATTTGATATTATCAGATTTGATAATTGACTAGAATGACTCACAAAACTGAGGAAAGAGTTACAGATATAATTATAGTTTTATTATATCAAAAGGATACAAATGAGAGCCACTCAAAATAAGAGATGCAACGGGCAGAATCTGGGAAGCTTCCAAACAAAGTTTGCCTTATCCCCTCACTTTGACTAAATATTAAATAAGATTCTTCTTGTCTCTAGTTCTGACCTCCCTTTTCTAACAGAATTTAATTTAAAAACTTGTAATTATCAATCTTTGTTCCATCCCTTTGATCTCCAGTGACTTTGGCTTGTAGCAACTTAAAGCAGGGTTTTGGTTCCTGGTCAGAGATTGAAGTCAGGCCATGGCAGACAGTGCTGAATCCTAGCCACTAGACCACCAAAGACAGTAGCCAGTGACAAGGCCCTGGCACACCAGCTGTGTAGAAATAAATTTCCACAGAAACAAATAGTGAACAGGTTAAGTGTTTATTAGGAGGAAAAGGAATACATGTATATAGACTTAGAGGTGGGCTCAGAGAAAATCACATCCTCATGGTAGTTTGAATCACTTATATGGGGTGTTACTTCCAGGTTTCCTTTGGTCAGTATCTTGCTTTGCCAGGTTCTGAATTCATATTTGGTATATGTCAGGATCCTCCCTTGTATGTACATGCATCTCCTAGCCAAGATGGATTCTAGCAAAGAGGTCTATATGTAGGTTGACATTACTTACTATGAGGTGATATCCCCTCTATTTTGACCTCCAAGGAGCCTTTCTGAGCATATATAGTCAGGAAGGTCTCCTTGACTTTGAGGAATATGTGATCTTTTTACCTGGGTTAGGTCTTAGCTATGCTCTCTTGCCTGCTATTTGGAGTATCTGTCCACAGGGTATGAGCTACAGATGCTTAGTCTAGGGACCACCTATCTCCTGCCTCACCTTCAAGGTGCTAATTTTCTCCAACCTCTAGCCACTCTGCAGCCCAGGAATTTCTCTCCTAAGGACCTAGGAGCATCTCTTTGAAATGTAATCATGGAGAAAAGTGTTAATAGTATGGTCTCTTTACTGTGTTAGCTTCAGTCATGTCTGACTCTTTGTGACCCCATGAACTGTAGCCCACCAGAGTCCCCTGGCCATGGGATTCTCCAGGCAAAAATACTGGAGTGGGTTGCCATCTCCTTCTCCAGAGAATCTTCCTAACCCAGGGATTGAACTTGCATTTCTTAAGTCTCTTCTTTGTTAATAAGAACTAGTTAACAAACAAGGTGGCCTAATCACCATTGACCAGCCTCTTCCTAGTGTCCTTCAGTACTTATCCACTAGTTCACTCAGTGATTAAAGACTCATAGCTTTTACTTTAGTGGATATCAGTTCACTCTCTTTCCCCTTTTGCAATAATCTTGAACAAAGTCTCCCTTGCCTTTTTTACTCTGTTTGGTACAATATTTCTTTGATGATAGCATAAACATTGCAAGAAAAGAAAGTTACAGATAATCTCTCTTAAACATTGATGCAAAAATTCTAAAGAAATTATTAGCAAGCAAATTTATGATATACTAAGTATTAAGTGATAGCCAGCTTTTGTTTATTCCAAAAATGCAAATTTACTTATTTACTTGAAAACCAACAAATATAATTTACCACACTCACAGAATAAATAAGAAAAATACGTACTTAAATTTAGCAACCATTCATGGAAAAGAAAAAAAAAATTAACAAGTAAAAATAGAAAAGAAATTCTTTAATCTGATAAAAGGTAGGAGAAAAAAAAACCATACTTCCCTTAGTTATCATTGCTTCCGAAGGAAAGGCAGAGACAAGGATCCAAGAGAAAATAGGAATTAGTTTATTTGGGTGTTGTAGGGTACACCAGTAGGAATAAGGGAAATTGAGATAGAGAAGGAAACCCATAAAGAGAGAGGTTTTGAGCTGGCTACATAGTAGATAATTGAAGCTTAACTCAATGGGGAAACTCTGGAAAATGCTTCAAAACACATGCCTCTAAGGAAAGGAATATTTACATACCACTGGATATTTACATACCACTGTGATCCAGTAAGTAGTTAAGTACTGCCTATTTGAAGTGTTAATTACCTGGCCTCTCCCTTCATTAATGATGCAGATGTTGGATGTAAGGATTCTTATGGACCAAAATGTGAAGGTGAGGACTGTGGATTAAGGGTAGAACTTTTCAACTTGTTACAATGCTTAATGGTGATAAAACAATAAAATTTTTTCAAGATCAGGAATAAGACAAATATTTTTACTACTGACATCTTTATTCAACATTGACTTAGATTTCAAATTCTTTGAAAGAATGGAAAAAAAAAAAAGATGCAGGACACATCAAATATGGTTTTGTTACCATAGCAGACAATAATTCAGTGGCAAGCATAGAGAACACAGACAAAGCCACAAAATAAAATTTATGAGTTAAGTTTTATTTGGAAAACTTACTGAGGACTATGACCTGACAGAGAGTTTGCAACAAAGTTCTGAGGAAATGCTCTGATGAGGAAGTGTATAAACGATGTCTTTTTGCTGGGAGAAATGAGTAGTCCAGCATAAAAAGATTATTGCTAATCACAAAGAATAGACATTTTAAGTTAATGATTTTTAGTGCTTTTCTATATATGGAAAATGAAAGAGTCTAGAGTCATAGAATTTTTTCTTACATGTGTATCTTAACTATATAGACACTGATATATTTCTATTTTTCTCCATCATGAGCTTCCTTCAGGATGCACTCTCAGTTGTTTTGATGACTGCAGTGGCTAATGGCTTAATCCTTGTAGAATTGGAATGTGAGGCAGCATTTTTTTTTTTCTTTACACATATATTGACAGTTATTTTATGACAGATATTCTTTGTAAATAGATTTGGGAATGTTAGGTAGGTAGAATAGGGAAAAGGAGTCCAAAATGGCGGTGGCTAAAAGACAAGGAAGAGAAAAGCCCACGAAAATAGAACAAAAAACAGGCCAAGGACCTGAGTGAGGACCTCAGGTAAAACAACACTCCTGGCTGGCCCAGTTTACATAGGACAGGCCCAGGGAGAGATAAACATATAAAGAAGCTACCTCTCTCCCCCCTCCTCCCCCCAGCATGCTGGGGCGCTCTTCTCATGTCTTTGAATTGACCTGCCCTCATGCCTCAAAGATGGATTTTTCTGCTATCTTCTAAATAAAATAGAGCTGTAACACTGAGCTGTTACACTGATTTGTCTAAGAGCTATAACGTGGTCCATTCGAGACCTGAGAGCTATAACACGGTCTATCCAAGACCTGAGAGCTATGACACGCTGATGGGGCTTTAATGTCCATCACTCCAAATCTTTGTTGTGATGAGACAAAGAATTGAGGAACATACACTCGCGTGACAGGAAGAACAGAAACAGTTTGAGCCAATTAACTATATATATATATGTATATATATATATATATATATAGTTATCTATATGGGGGAGAAAAAAGTGACTCTAGACCAGCACAGTCCAAAAATTTCTGTATGATGAAAATGTTCTACATCTCCTGGATGTGTAGCCATTAACTACATGAGGTTGTTGAGAATTTGATTTGTGAATAATGTAACAGAGAAAAAAGCTAAATTTTAAGCTTTAGTTTTAATTTGAATAAACATAGTGCCTGTGGCTATCATATAGTGCAGCACTGTCATATAGTTTACATGATAAATGCATATATATTAAACAGAAAGTGTTAATAAAGTGGGAAGGAGAAAAAAAGCTACTAATTTAACATAAGAGGATATTTTTATGTCCTTGAAAAGGAAATGATTTTATAAACAGAAAAAAACTATATTGACCGTTAAAAATCTATAAACTAAAATATATTTATAGAAAAAAATTACATTTATCAGGACACATTACTAAGTGTGAAAATACAAGGCAAAGCAGTCACAGAAACAACTTCCAAAATAAATATCTGACAAATGATTCAAATACAGAAAATATAAGAACCCCTACATATTAACATGAAAAAGCAATAGAGACTAATTAAAATGGGCAAAGGTTGAATAGCCACTTCATATTTCAAAAGATGATATTTAAATAGCCAATAAACATGTGGTATTGTGTTTAACCTTATGCTTTACCAAGGAAAAGCAAATTAAATCATTTTTGTGTTGTAATTTTTAAGGAATGTCTATAATTTAAAAAGGAAGATTTTTGCCACTTTTGTCAAAACTATGTAATTCGTGGAACAGTTACATACTTCAGGTATAAGTTAAAATCAATACAAATCACTTCAGAAAACCGCTTCTCTTTTTTTCTGTTAAAGTAGATTTATGAATTTTATGTGAACCAATAATTTGAACCTTAAAACATATATATATGTAAATATTTGAACTTTAAATATATACAAATATTTGTGTACCAGCACACATGCTCTAGAATATTGTACTTGGGATATCCTCATTAGCCTCATTAACTTGGAGAAGGATATAGCAACCCATTCCAATATTCTTGCTTGGAGAATTTCATGGACAGAGGAGTCTGGCAGGTCATGGGGTTGCAGAAAGTTGGACATGACTGAGCACACACACTTAGCCTCAGTCTGGTTACAACTGAAATAGTCATTCAAGGTAAAATA
This sequence comes from Aepyceros melampus, assembly GCA_006408695.1. NCBI lineage: Eukaryota > Metazoa > Chordata > Mammalia > Artiodactyla > Bovidae > Aepyceros > Aepyceros melampus. Next base: position 26,095 of record SJXQ01009628.1, on the reverse strand, counting down.
AATAAACAAACTAAGTTGTTGTCAAACAATGTTTAATATAGAAATGAGAAGAAAACATGTCACTACCTTCAGTTATCTGTAGAAATCTTAAAAGGTAGTATTATGCAATTGAATTCAGCCATAAAATATGACATGATGTAGGATTCTGTTTACTTAGAGTTCAAGAATTAGGGAACTAATTCATGGTGATAAAAGCCAGAAGAGTATTTCTGTATGGCATATACAAAAGCAACTTCTAGAAGGATGCCAACATTAAAATATGTTATCAGATTGGCAGTTTCATTAGCGTATTTACTTTGTTAAAAGTCACTGAAATTTTCACTTATAATTCAAGTAAACTGTCATTAAATTTTACTAAGGAAAAGAAGGCAATCTTGAAAAAAAAGTTAGTGCAGGAAAAATGAATGACCTGGCACTAAAAGATGAATATGTCAATGCGATTTGATAAGTAAATTTTCTTAGCATAGCTGATTACTTTTTTCCTTCAGCCATATTATCTGATATGAAAACAGTGCCTGGCTATGTTTTAGCACTTTGCCACTTCTGTTTTCAATGGTGTCTATTCAATCTATGGCTGTTAGAACTGGAAGATTATTATTATTTTTTTCTTGTGAAAAGAGAGAGAGAATAGTACAGATGCTATAAATTATTTGGAATTGAAGATATATTTCCAGCTAAGGTGCACAAGATGGAATAAATACAGTATAAATAGCTCAAAGATACAACATATGTTGACTAAAAATGTATTTAGAAGCTTATATATGAGACATTTGTATTAGCAAAGAGAGTTTAGGAGAGTATAATACAATATAGCCATCTCCTTTCTGATTCCCATGTCCCGAGGGGAGTTAAAATTTCTGAAGCTCGAAATCTCCTCTCAGAGTTTCGCATCAGGTTGCATAATACTCAAATTGCCTCCACAATTGATTGTGAAATGGTTTTAAAATACCATATCACAGACATGGAAGATACTTCTGCTGTGATAAATGATGTGTCCCCAAAATCTATTTTCCTTGTTGATTGGAGATCTATTTAAACCTTAATAACTGTAGTTAGTAGTTCCTTTTAAATAATTTTAACTACCCTATTAGTCCCACTATTTGGCAAGTATTTATAATGTTTCTTTTATACGTACCTTGTATAAATAAATAAAGTACCACTGTAATAGGAGAATAAATAAATTACCACTGTAGTCAACAAACTCACATTATCCTGAGAAGTCACATACACCAATGTTTATAATGAAAACTGAATATTTTAACCATTCTGGGGAAAAGGAGATGAGGTATGGAAGGATTTACTGTTGAAAGATGAAGATTGGGTCTTGTAGATGATTGGGTAGTGACTGAATTAATTTAAGAAGGCGATTAATGTGGTCAGGTTTGCATTTTTAATATTTCACTCTGAAAACTGTAAAGATGAATTTAACTGGAGTAAGGAAGATACGGGGAAACCAGATAAATTGCAATTGAAAGAAGTAAGAAGCAAGAGACTGAACCTGAGAGGTGGTAGATAAACTGCCTAGCCGAGCAAGCTATTTTAATATTTCTTTATGGTTATTTTGATCAAACGAAGCTCATAACTCTTGTTCTCCAGCAGACTTAGCATTACATGAAAATAGAGTATTAGTCAAACAACCTTTCCAAAGGATACATTGTTGCAATGATTGTCTTAGACTAATTGTGATTTCTTCCCTGAGGCTGGGGAAAATACTATCTTTTCTAAGCTCAACTGTGACTGACACTAGAGTAACATCAAGTTTCTGCAAACTTAGAAACGGGGACCATGAGGAATGGATATTAAGTCTCAAGTAGTGTCTGCTATCGGAGAAGGCAATGGTAAGCCACTCCAGTATTCCTGCCTAGAAAATTTCATGGACAGTGGAGCTTGGTAGGCTGCAGCCCATGGGGTCGCTGCTAGTCGGACACGACTGAGCGACTTCACTTTCACGCATTGGAGAAGGAAATGGCAACCCATTCCAGTGTTCTTGCCTGGAGAATCCCAGGGACAGCGGAGCCTGGTGGGTTGCTGTCTATGGGGTAGTACAGAGTCAGACATGACTAAAGCAACTTAGCAGAAGTAGCAGCAGCAGCAGCAGCAGACATCAGGTTGCATAATACTCAAATTGCCTCCACAATTGATTGTGAAATGGTTTTAAAATACCATATCACAGACATGGAAGATACTTCATGCTGTGATAAATGATGTGTCCCCAAAATCTATTTTCCTTGTTGATTGGAGATCTATTTAAACCTTAATAACTGTAGTTAGTAGTTCCTTTTAAATAATTTTAACTACCCTATTAGTCCCACTATTTGGCAAGTATTTATAATGTTTCTTTTATACGTACCTTGTATAAATAAATAAAGTACCACTGTAATAGGAGAATAAATAAATTACCACTGTAGTCAACAAACTCACATTATCCTGAGAAGTCACATACACCAATGTTTATAATGAAAACTGAATATTTTAACCATTCTGGGGAAAAGGAGATGAGGTATGGAAGGATTTACTGTTGAAAGATGAAGATTGGGTCTTGTAGATGATTGGGTAGTGACTGAATTAATTTAAGAAGGCGATTAATGTGGTCAGGTTTGCATTTTTAATATTTCACTCTGAAAACTGTAAAGATGAATTTAACTGGAGTAAGGAAGATACGGGGAAACCAGATAAATTGCAATTGAAAGAAGTAAGAAGCAAGAGACTGAACCTGAGAGGTGGTAGATAAACTGCCTAGCCGAGCAAGCTATTTTAATATTTCTTTATGGTTATTTTGATCAAACGAAGCTCATAACTCTTGTTCTCCAGCAGACTTAGCATTACATGAAAATAGAGTATTAGTCAAACAACCTTTCCAAAGGATACATTGTTGCAATGATTGTCTTAGACTAATTGTGATTTCTTCCCTGAGGCTGGGGAAAATACTATCTTTTCTAAGCTCAACTGTGACTGACACTAGAGTAACATCAAGTTTCTGCAAACTTAGAAACGGGGACCATGAGGAATGGATATTAAGTCTCAAGTAGTGTCTGCTATCGGAGAAGGCAATGGTAAGCCACTCCAGTATTCCTCCTAGAAAATTTCATGGACAGTGGAGCTTGGTAGGCTGCAGCCCATGGGGTCGCTGCTAGTCGGACACGACTGAGCGACTTCACTTTCACGCATTGGAGAAGGAAATGGCAACCCATTCCAGTGTTCTTGCCTGGAGAATCCCAGGGACAGCGGAGCCTGGTGGGTTGCTGTCTATGGGGTAGTACAGAGTCAGACATGACTAAAGCAACTTAGCAGAAGTAGCAGCAGCAGCAGCAGCAGTGTCTGCTATACTGTTTGATTTTGAAAAGTTGATAATTTCTTAAAATATCTTCCTAAACTGCAAATAAATTTATCTCAAAGTTTGGACAAAATGTAACCATTTCTTAGTTTTAAACTGCTTGTACATTCATTATTTGGAATGAATTTAGTTGAAATTAATATCATGAACAGAATATAAACACATTTTTATGATCTTATTAGTCTTTATTGTTTCTCAATTTCTAAATTTGCTTAAATTAAAAAAAAATTTTTTTCTTGCGCTTGACTTCACTTTAATAGCCTTTTCCGTGTTAGAGGACTACATGATCACTTTTTAGTTAAGCAAAATAATTTATATTGTTTAATCTCAAATTACATGTTTCTTAAAAGCCTAGAATTCATACGATATGAAGCAAAAAATAAAATTGAGTATTTGATATCACATTATAATTTCTAACAATATAGAATTTTTGAATGACAGAGACAGTATTTTAGTGATCTTTTGTTTCTTGATGTTTTAATGAAAGTAGTAGACCAACTTATAGAGTTATGCTCATCATCACCTTTATGCACTTGGTTTGTTTTAATTTGCCTTGATGTACACTACAGGCAATGGCACCCCACTCCAATACTCTTGCCTGGAAAATCCTATGGGCGGAGGAGCCTGGTGGCAGTCCATGGGGTCGCTAAGAGTCGGACACGACTGAGGGACTTCACTTTCACTTCTCACTTTCATGTTGGAGAAGGAAATGGCAAGCCACTCCAGTGTTCTTGCCTGGAGAATCCCAGGGACGGCGGAGCCGGTGGGCTTCTGTCTATGGGGTCACACAGAGTCAGACATGACTGAAGCGACTTAGCAGCACACTGCAGTTAGAAAAAACTCCCACTCCCATGGGCCACAAAATTGACAACAAATTGGAAGTATATACTTAACAAGCCAAGAGCATATTTAGAGAAAATATTTGTGGTGAGTACAAGAGGAATAAATAGTGGGAATTCGTTTAATATATGGCATACTGCATGGACCATCCAAAAATTTCCCCTAGTCCATTAAATGAAGATTTTTTACCTAGTCATAATCAGGACACTTGAGTATATAGCACAGAGAGCTTTGAAGAGTTTAAGCAATTCTGAGGACAACTCCCATTAAACTTCTATTTTCTTACCACAGATTTTTCTCCCTATATCATGCTAATTAAAACAATCACCTCCTCTCAACTTCATTTTTTTTCATTTACTTTGAAGCTGATTCCTAAAAAATATTGCCAACAGATTGCTATATAATCAATAGTCTTATATCTATGGAATACTCCAGAGGAATTTAGTTTATTGTCTTATAATAATTTACTGAGTGACAGAAATTAGTTGGTCCTCAGTCATGTATATTCACTGCTGTAACAGAATGAACTTCTAATACTTAAGTTATATTACTTTCTTTTACTCTAATATATGATTTACCAGTGTAAAGTGTGTATGTGAAGATAGACAGCCATATATATAATTTTGTTTTCAGGAAATTACATGCTATATAAACTAAATTATCCTAATAAAGATGGAATTGAGCTATCTTGTAAATATTACTCAGGAAAAAAAGAGAATTGGCATAAATTTAGAAGTTAGTTTTGAAAGTGATATGTAATTACCTAATGTATTCACATATAATAGTTATAAATATACAAAATAAATTATAGATTTTTAAATCAGCAAGGTAATAGGGAAACTAAATTATTTTAAAAGTCATATGGAAGAGAAATATACTGTTTTTATCTTTAAAATATACCTTATTTTCAAAACTCTAAATGACTAGATCAAATTTTCTATTAAAATATTTGTACAGTAAAGTTAAAAGAAAATACACAAGTAAAGGCAAAATTTAGAACTTGAAATCAGTGAAATTTGTTTGCTACATTCCATATTTGATTTCATTATTCATAGTTTTGCTTTTTTTTACAAATATTTGGAACGTGACTTCCTGGTTTTTTCAGTGTACCTTCTCTGATACTCTGACAGGACCAGCAAGGTTTAAAAGGAGTGATATTTTCCTCTGAATCTCTGGTTTTAATTGATGTCACAGTATGAACCGCTGATTTATAGTATTCTTCTAAGAAGATATATTATGTCCTGATGATTCAAAGTTGATACTGCTTACTTCATCTCAATAGTTCTATCCTTGCTGTTTTCATTAGTCTCCTTATAGCATATTTAATTTCCTTAATAATTATCAGGTCTTGAAAGCATGGGTCAATTCATTGTATTACAGGCTATAAATAACTATTTAAAAAATTCTAAAGTTTATCCACAATGTTTTGACTTATTTTAATCTACTTTTCAAGACTGAAGGTGTAATCAGTTATTCTCTGAGATATTTTAGATACAAATATAGGGGAAAAAAATCACACTCTTCTGAAAACAACACAGAATATGATTGTTTCTGATGTAATAAATTCCGATTTACCGAAGAGTGGCTTATGACCATTTACAATATATGCTCATAATTAGACAGTATTTAAGAATGTACCTGAAAAAATTATTGTTTTTAACCTATTGGCAGATTATATCATTTTCAAAAACTCAAAGCTTTCCCTATCTCCTTTCCCCTGCCCTTATCCATAGAACACACAAAGTATGAAACTTTTGAGAAAATTAAATTCCTTTAATCTCACATTATTTGTGCTTTTAAAATCCTTTGTTAAAGCTTCAGAACAATGACAGATGGTTCCTCAGAGCACTGAGGCTACACACTTTTAAGAGTGTTAAGGATATGTTTCATAGTTCTATCAATTAAACAACAGAGCTACTAAGATGCTTAAGGGTGCTGCACCTCTGTTAGGAACAAAAACAAACTTTGAAAATGGGTTTGCCAAATAGAGTGAATACCAGTAAGAGTCCCAGAATATTTACAAAGGAAATACACACACACACACACATAGGGGATCTTCCCAACCAATGGATTGAATCAGCGTCTCCTGCATTTCAGGTGGATTCTTTACTGCTGAGTCACCAGGGAAGCCCATTATAGTTATCAGCAAAAAAATTTTCCATAATGGACTGAAAGTGCACATACCACACCAAAGAAAAAGAGGATGTTGCATGCCTCAAATTCTACTAGCAGATAGGAAACTATTTAAATGCACACATGTGTTATTTTTGATGAAAAAAAAAAAAAAAAAAGGAAGCATGCCTCTAAGAGCTGACCTACAATGGAGAATATCTCCTGGACAGAAATAGAATTGAGTTCCAATGAAAGAATGTTCAACTTTTGCTTAGCTAGATTTCAAATCTGGAATGTGAAAGTGATTTCTGCATACCTACCATTTCATTCCTTTTGAATAAAAATATTTCTGCTGAGAATTCTAAGCCTATTTTATCATTACATGTTTGTGCGTGTGTGTGATATGTTTATATGATGTGTTGTCTGTTTAGTTTATAGTTCTACAGACTGAAAGGAACTGTACCCAAAGAATGGTACTTGAGAAACTAGGAAGCCACATCTGCACCTAGGTCTGATATAGACCATATTTTGGACATTGACAAGATCTTTTCAAGGCTGTATATTGTCATCCTGCTTATTTAACTTATATGCAGAGTACATAATGAGAAACGCTGGGCTGGAAGAAGCACAAGCTGGAATCAAGATTACCAGGAGAAGTATCAGTAAACTCAGATATGCAGATAATCCCACTCTTATGGCAGAAAGTGAAGAGGCACTAAAAAGCCTCTTGAGGAAAGTGTAAGAGGAGAGTAAAATAGTTGCCTTAAAGCTCAACATTCAGAAAACTAAGAACATGGCATCTGTACCCATCACTTCATGGGAAATAGATGGGGAAACAGTAGAAACAGTGTCAGACTTTATTTTGGGGGGCTCCAAATCATTGCAGATGGTGATTGTAGCCATGAAATTAAAAGATGCTTACTCCTTGGAAGGAAAGTTATGACCAACCTAGATAACAATTAAAAAGCAGAGATATTACTTTCCAACAAAGGTCCATCTAATCAAGGCTATGGTTTTCCAGTGATCATATATGGATGTGAGAATTGGACTATGAAGAAAGCTGAGTGCCGAAAAATTAATGCTTTTGAACTGTGGTGCTGGAGAAGACTCTTGAGAGTCCCTTGGACTGCAAGGAGATCCAACCAGTCCATCCTAAAGGAGACCAGTCTTGGGCGTTCATTGGAAGGACTGATGCTGAAGCTGAAACTCCAATACTTTGGCCACCTCACGCGAAGAGTTGACTCATTGGAAAAGACTCTGATGCTGGGAGGGACTGGGGACAGAATGAGAAGGGGATGACAGAGGACAAGATGGCTGGATGGCATCACCGACTCGATGCACATGAATTTGGGTGAACTCTGGGAGTTGGTGATGGACAGGGAGGCCTGGCGTCCTGCAATTCATGGGGTCACAAAAAGTCAGACATGACTGAGTGACTGAACTGAACTGAACCTATAGAAACATTTCCAGGCTCTGGTGTGATATGAAGGGTACTCTACATAATCTGACCTCTGTTTACCTTCACAGTGCCATTTCTCACCAATCTCCACAGAGAAGCAGACCAAATCCAATGCCACTAACACAAAGTTTTGCCTACTCTAAGCCATTGTGAATTTGTCATTACTGTTTCACATTCCTGTAAGTGCCCATCTCCACTTGTTTTTTTGAGGCATTTTATCATCTGAAAAAGTCTTCCCTGTAGCTCAAATGGTAAAGAATCTGCAGGCAATGCAGGAGATGCAGGTTCAATCCCTGGGTTGGGAAGATCCTCTGGAGAAGGGAATGGCAATCCACTCCAGTATTCTTGCCTGGAGAATCCCATGGACAGAGGACCCTGCTGGGCTACAGTCCATGGGATGGTAAACAGTGGGACACAACTGAGCAACTAACACTGCTAAATCACCTGAAGAACCTTGCCTGATGACTCATTCCCCTTGCCCTATTTTAGATGCCTTTCTACTCTACCATCATGCAACCTCCTATCTGTGTATATACCATAGCAATTCTCATACTGTATTGCAACATTTGGTTTATGTGTCTTATTCCCCTATTACATGTGAATTTTAAAATTTTTCATTCTTATATTACTAGTGCCTTGCACAGTGACAAGAAATTGATGAGTATTCTGTAAGTATTCTGAGTAAAATGATGAATGAGAAGAAAATAGAAAATCTGATAATACACCTAGAATTTCTTAAATATATACCCGAGATATATATGTTCATCTTCTCAGTCATTCTGTTTTATATTTCACTTGCCTATGAAGAGTAAACAAGAAATAATATTTAAAGTCTATCATTATTAATGATAATAGCCACCTTGTATTGATTTTAAGCTCTTTTATACACCCAAAGTATCTTCATTTAAACTCTACAGATAAATGAAATGAGGTGAAGTGATGTTAAATGCTCAGCATAGTGCTAACCATGTATCACCTATTCAGGGAGATTAAGCTAGTTCCTCATCGCCCCTACTAACCATGCACACAGCATAGTCACTTAATTAGCTTGTGTTTCCACTGAAATGTGCTTTCATTAAATTTGCACTTATAGTCTAATGTAAAATTTGGAAAAGGCAGTGAAGGAAATTTGTTTGGAAGGAAATGTGAAAAAAAATTTATAAGCAGAATTCTAAGTTAGTCACATTTGACATTAATATAATATCAGTTAATTTGGGGCTAAAATTGAAAAGATTAATGATAAAAATGATTATATGATTCTTTTATACAGAATCTACCTCTTAGATTTCTGCTTTAGACATACAGTAAGGAATATTCTCCAGGCTGCACCATAAAATAATGATAAGGGGAAGATTATTTTCTTTTCTAAAAGATATATGTTAGTAATTATATAAGTATTTGAATAAATGCAGGCAATATAGGATATGTGTATACACACAAACAAACACACAGGAGCACACACAGGTGTCTAAAGCATCCAGAGATTCTACAGCTAGCATGAATTAAACTTACATATTTATTCCTTCNAAGATCATGGCATCTGGCCCCATCACTTCATGGGAAATAGATGGGGAAACAGTAGAAACAGTGTCAGACTTTGTTTTTTTGGGCTCCAAAATCACTGCAGATGGTGACTGCAGCCATGAAATTAAAAGACGCTTACTCCTTGGAAGAAAAGTTATGACCAACCTAGATAGTATATTCAAAAGCAGAGACATTACTTTGCCGACTAAGGTCCGTCTAGTCAAGGCTATGGTTTTTCCTGTGGTCATGTATGGATGTGAGAGTTGGACTGTGAAGAAGGCTGAGCGCAGAAGAATTGATGCTTTTGAACTGTGGTGTTGGAGAAGACTCTTGAGAGTCCCTTGGACTGCAAGGAGATCCAACCAGTCCATTCTGAAGGAGATCAACCCTGGGATTTCTTTGGAAGGAATGATGCTAAAACTGAAGCTCCAGTACTTTGGGCACCTTATGCGAAGAGTTGACTCATTGGAAAAGACCCTGATGCTGGGAGGGATTGGGGGCAGGAGGAGAAGGGGATGACCAAGGATGAGATGGCTGGATGGCATCACGGACTCAATGGACGTGAGTCTGAGTGAACTCCAGGAGTTGGTGATGGACAGGGAGGCCTGGCGTACTGCGATTCATGGGGTCGCAAAGAGTCGGACATGACTGAGCGACTGAACTGAACTGATAGTTATATAAATTCAGTATAAAATTAGAAAAATAACCAATATTTAGATGAAAAAATTTAATGACTTATAATGGCAAGATATCTTTACAACCAAGTATAGAAAATAAATAGGTCAAAGAACATCATTTTTTGTTTATATTCCCAAGAAAATATGTACAATTTTTCCTGATTATTAAATAGCCAACTGCTCAGCACTCTACACTCAAAGTCAATGAAGAGTATTTTTGAGAATCTAAGATATTTACAAAATTAAGCATAAAAACAAAACATATAATAATAAAGAATAGTATTATTCTTTGGGCCACTGAAAATGACAGACATTCCAAATAATTTCTTTATTAAGCCTAGGATACAGATACAATCAATTTCAGGCCAGGGACACAACTATGCTGACCCTAAGGTGCAGCATGCCTTAGGGTCATCATACATCCAAAATATTTAGAATGGCATCCTAGTTCTCTGAGACTCCTCACAATTTCTGCTTCCCTAGTGTTAATGCAAATGTATAGCTAAAGTTTGTAATTATAGTTACAAGACAGCTTGTAGATTGATATATCTTTATATTTTATGTAATTATGTCCAGATAGGTAAATATTTTTATATGTAGAATTTTTAAAATTTTATTCCAGTATATCATGCATGTTAAAAAACATAGACATTGTAAGTGTACAGATCTATGAATTTCTGCAAGTTGAACACATCTGTGTATCAGTACCCAGACAAAAAATAATGAAAAGAACAAAACAAATTGCCTAACAATAAAAATCACAGGATATTACTAGCTTCTCAGAAGCACCCTATGCCATCTTCTAGTCACAAACTTCTGCGAAAATAACCATCCTCTGGATATATTTTCAAATAGTAGTTTCTTTTTTTCTCAATTTTATAGAGACTGAATCATACAACTTCTCTTTGGCTTCTTTGCTTTTTTTTGTTTTTAAGATTCAGCTTATTGTTGTATATAGCTGTGGTTTTTCACTGTTATTGGTTTATGACATGCAACTGTGTGATTGTGCCATATCATTATCTCATCTACCACTGATGAATATTTGGATAGTGTAAGGTTGGTAATGTCATGATTACTGAATTTGTAAACCTGAATTTTGGTGCCATTTTTGTTAGTTATACACCTAGGAGTAAAATTTCTGGGGTATGGGGTTTGTGCTGTGCTAATGGGAGAAGGCAATGGCAGCCGACTCCAGTACTCTTGCCTGGAAAATCCCATGGGTGCAGGAGCCTGGTGGGCTGCAGTCCTGGTGGGTCACTAGGAGTCGGACACGACTGAGCAACTTCACTTTCACTTTTCACTTTCACACATTGGAGAAGGAAATGGCAACCCACTCCACTGTTCTTGCCTGGAGAATCCCAGGGACGGGGGACCCTGGTGGGCTTGCAGGTTCGGATAAGAGTTGCAGGTCAGACAACTCTGGGGTTGCACAGAGTTGGACACGACTGAAGCGACTTAGCAGCAGCAGGAGCAGTGAGTGCTAAGTCACTTCAGTCATGTCCAACTCCGTGTGACTATATGGACTCTAGACCACCAGGCTCCTCTGTCCATGGGATTCTCAAGATAAGAATACTGGAGCAGGTTGCCATGCACTCCTCCAGAGTATCTTCCAACCCAGGGATCAAACCCATGTCTCTTATGCGCTTGCATTGACAGACAGGTTCTTTACCACTAATGCCACCTGGGAAGTTGTACTGTTTACATACAGTGAGGCTTTTAAAATATCACCATTTTTTCTCCAAAACTTTGACCATTTTACATTTATTTTAGCATCTTATATGAGTGCTATTTACTTCACATAATCTTGGATTTGGGGCCATACTCTTTTAAGAAGGATTTCCAGGATGAGTAATAAAATTTATTCCCCATCCCATCTTAAAATATTTGGTTTTGTGAAATACCTGTTCAAATATTTTATCTATTCTTCTATTGTGTTATGTATTTTGTTTCTAGCTGAATTTGTAGTATTCATTATATAATTCAAGATAAAATCATTAACCAGACACAAGATTGAAGATTTTATCTCTGTGTCTATCACTTTCCTTTTCACTTTCCTAATGGTGTATTTTCACAGTTCAATTTATAATTTTATAATATTTCTGGGTAGTGTTTACTGTATCCTATAAAATACTTTTTCCTGCTTTATAATTATGCAGATTCTCTCCTGTGCTTTCTTTTTAAAGCCTTATTATGTTACTTTTACACTGAGATCTGTAATCTATCTTAAATTATTTTGTACCTATATTAAAAGTAGGAGCAAAAATTTATTTCTCTTTACATGAATATCTATTTGACTTCTACTGCTTACCAAAAAGTCAGTTCATTTCACCTCCTATTGCATAGTCACTTTTGCCATAAACCCTATAGTCACGTTTTAATTCAGAATATACTGAATATCTGAGGTATAACATACTATATACAACATACTTAGATGACAAATTCATCTAAGTATTCATCTAATTATTCTAATATGGAATAATAATTATAATGAGAAGAACATCATATTAAGAAGTTAATTTAATACAAGGCCAATTGATAAATGCTGTAAGGAAATTATGACAAAAGTTCTAAAGAAGCACTATAGTTATTTCTAATAGAGGGGAAAAGGTCCTTTTGGTAGTCACTGATGTATGAGATCGGAGGAAAGACATGAAACTAGTTGCATATTGCAGGAGATGGAAGAGTCACTGGGAATAGATGTCATTGATAGCAGAAGACCAATATTATATCAAGTCTTTTAGACTTACTTTTCATCAGATGTACTTGAAAACTTCCTATAGTAAAGATACTTATATATATGGTTGAAGGGTAATTAGAGTAGGCATTAGATTCTAAGGGAAGATAATAGAAACGAGATGATCAGATAGGTTTTCCAAATGACAAGGAGTCAATTGACCTGGCCAGACACAGGATACAGAAGGACAGGAAGATTTTTAGAAATATTTTAAGTTCTAGAGGACTTGTTGACTGACTGGTTGTGAGAATGAGAGTAGCAGAATTTCTGGCTTGAGCAATGGTTCGATTTAATATTATCAACAAGAGACCACAGGAGTAAGGGGAGGGCAGAATCAAAATGAGAATAGGAGGACAGTAATGATTTTGGTGTGGCATTGTAATACAAGTTTCAAATTTGGAGGAGAGCCTATAGTAATAGTGGCAAAATTTTAGATTATCTTCAGAATGAATCTTGAGGATTAAAATGAAAGCACACAGTTTAATGGTATACATTTGAATTCAAAGAAGGGTAGGGGCTTCCTTGGTAGCTCAGACAGTAAAGAATCTACCTGCAAAGCAGAAGAGCCAAGTTTGATCCCTGGCTCAGAAGGATCCCCTGGAGAAGGAAGGGACTGGCAACCCACTCTAGCATTCTAGCCTGGAGGAGTCCATGGACAGAAGAGCCTGGTGGACTAGAATCCATGGGGTTGCAAAGAGTTGGGTGTGACTGAGTGACTAACTCTTTCACTGTATTTTTTGTTGTTGTTGTTGTTTTTCAAGTGATGAATATTTAGGAAGCCTGAGATTGTTGCTACTTTCAGCCACTTTTTATGTGTTTTGTTTTGCAGCAATGTATAAGCTGAGCAATTTATTTCTAAGGAAAGTATATTGGTATGCTTTTATACAATAGGAGGAGGAAAGAGCTGAGAGCAGGGAAGGGAGGGAGGGTGAGAAGGGGCTTTCCTCATCAGTGGAGAACTGAGGAGGTAGTTGTGACCTTACAAGTAGAATTCTGAGAGATTCTATTGCAGTTATTTTCCTGAGCATTTGCCAGGTATCTGTATAGAAGTACAAAAACTTGTGGCTAGGTCTCAACATGTTGAATTGGAATCTGTTAGCATCCCAGTTTAATGGGAATTCTCATACTGATTCATGGCAGTGGTGGAGCAGGTGCTGCTATCTGTACATTAATGGATAAAAGCCTTTCTCCAATTTAGTTATGACCTTTTCATTTCCATTATAGAATGACACTTAATGGGTCTTAATATTCTTTCTGCAAGTGGATTAAATGCAAACTTAGAAATTAGCATTTGATCGAGTAGTTTTTGAAAGAGATGATATTTAAAATGTTCAGGATAATTATTTTATTTGCTTATCACTATTTATTTCATTCTGCTTATCACTGCCCTTTGCTCTTAAATCAGAGTAGTTCTTGTCAGTATCATATGATTAAATAATATGAAGTGGAAGTTCAACTTGTGGTTTTCTTAAGAAATTTGAGGTAAGGGTTTCTAGAGATTTAAAAGGAAAACTGGCCTTTTTCCAAGACAACCTTGCTTGAATCTCAATCATCATTGAAGCAGTAAATTTGTAAAGCATTACTCTGATAAATATACTTTTCTGACACAAATTGTTGAACATCATCATAATGCCTTTGAGTCTATATATAGCTCACTCAAATCAAAGTTGTTTATTTTCTTTATTCATGAGTAATTTTAAAATAAGATTTAAGGTATCTTACAGATTTAAGTAAAATACAGCATAAATTAGAAGTACTCAGTCCTTTATTATTTCTCTTCTTTTCCTTTCTCTTTCCTTCTCTTCCCTTCAATTTGATCCAAAAGCATTGGATAGAGTCACATAAAATAAGCATATAAACACATTAGGGAATGGAAAAGAGTGGTGGTCCAGATTCAAATGTTAGAGTCCAGAAAAGTATCTACACAGTAAATTAGAACATAGCTTGGCTTGTGGTGCCAGGGCATAAGTTGAGTATGCAAGGCTTCCACACAGAAGGCAACTCAGAGCCTGAACATATAAAAGAACATTACCACAGGATGGCTGCCTATTGAAGTAGTCATATCCTGAGTGGGATGAGGACAGGGTTCTCTAGGATGGGAGTGTGGGAGGGCTGGCACAGGGTGTATGATCTTGAGAGAGTATCAAGAGTGGCAGTACAGGGAAGTAATCCATGCAGGAGATTGGGACTTAAATGCAAAGCAGGGCAACTGGCTTGGATTATGTGAAACAGAGTATCAGAGTGGTTAGATAGCTCAGAATAGGGCATCAGAATCCAAATGAAGTGGGAAGAATGCCAAAGTGGCAGTGAGTGAGGCCCATAGAGCATCATGGAGTCCAAGCAGAATGAGTAGGGTTTTCACATAGGGGCCAGTGAGGGGTGAGATGTCAGAACCCATTAGAGATTTTAAAGGACCTCAGTGAAGGATATTAGAACTGTGCAGGGAGACAAGTCGACTGGGAGTGCTGGAGGTGGACCAGAAACGGGTGAAAGAGCAAAAGGTGTAAGAAGGTGTTGGTTCCAGGTGTCAGAGACTGAGAGGTATAATAAGGGCATTCATACAATAGTACAGCCCAGTGAAGAGAGTCTGAACCCTAGTGAGATGAGAAGTAGTGTGCGGAGTCACCTAAATGTGAGGGGTCAGAGCAGGGGTGCTGAGGAGAGAGTATCTGAAAAGGAGAGCAGTATGGAGAAGAAGTTTGTGAGCAGCAGGGGTGAAGAAACAGGAGTCTGACAGGTAGAAATTGAATTAAGTGATCTAAGGGGATATCTTTAGTAATAGGAAAATTGAAGCAGTGCCACCTGATAGGATAAAATGAAAGTTACCTTCCTGCCAAAAATGTATAACCTACAAAATCTAAATGTGGAGAAACATCAGAAAAACCAAATGGAGGGGCATTGTACAAAATAACCCATCTCTAATCTTCAAAAAGTGTCAAGGCCATTAAAGTCAGAAAAAGTGAAAACTGTTCCAGACTGATGGAGCTGAAATGCATCTAAATATAACACATGAGTCTAAGCTTGGCTCTAAGGGATGTTATTGGCACAATTTGAGAGACTTGAATAAGGTCTTGGGATTATATCCTCTTAATGTATCAATGACAATTTTCTTATTTTGATGGTTGACTTGTGGTTATGTAGGAAAAGACTTAGGAAATACATCTGAAGAAATCAAGAATGATACAGCTTCCTGACAGAAACCGTTTTCAAATGGTTAAAAAAAAAAAAATTGAACTGCATTTACTTTTTTGTTAATTTCGAGATTGTTCTGTAATAAATAAAAAGCAAAAGAGAAACAGAGAGAAAACAGGGATAAAAATTAAATACTGTGCTAAGGATAAAGATATTTTCACTTATAACTTCTCACTTAGTATATTATAGGTTTTCAGTACATTAAGCGCAGGCAGCGGCAGCCGGCGCACTAAGTGGGGCCAAGAGCTACCCCACACCCGAGGTCAGGGGCAGCAGCCTAGAGTGCCAGGCTGCGACAGCACAGCAACTGCCAAGAGGAGCTACCCCGCATCCAAGATTAGGGGCGATGGCTGGGAAGCGATACCCCACATCCGAGGCCAGGGACAGCGGCCAGGAGGAGCTACCCTGTGTCCAAGGTCAGGGGCGATGGCCGAGAGGAGCCACCCCGCGTCTGAGGCCAGAGGAAGCCACAGGAAGGAGCAACCTCACGCCCAAGGCAAGGGGTGGCGGCTGGGAGGAGCAACCCTACATCCAAGGAGTGGTGGCTGTGTGGGCATAGGAGGGCATAGAGGAGCCATCACATGTTGAAGGTCAGAAAGGGCATCGGGAGAGATACCCCTCATCCAAGGTAAGGAGCAGTGGTTGTGCTTTGCTGGAGCAGCTGTGAAGAGAACCCCACGCCCAAGTAAGAGAAACCCAAGTAAGATGGTAGGTGTTGCAAGAAGGCATCAGAGGGCAGACACACTGAAACCATACTCACAGAAATCTAGTCAATCTAATCACACTAGGACCACAGCCTTGTCTAACTCAATGAAACTAAGCCATGTCTGCAGGGCAATCCAAGATGGGCAGGTTATGGTGGAGAGGTCTGACAGAATGTGGCCCACTGGAGAAGGGAATGGCAAACCACTTCAGTATTCTTGCCTTGAGAACCCCATGAACAGTATGAAAAGGCAAAATAATAGGATACTGAAAGACGTACTCCCCAGGTTGTAGGTGCCTAATATGCACTGGAGATCAGTGGAGAAATAACTCCAGAAAGAATGAAGGAATGAAGCCAAAGCAAAAACAATACCCAGCTGTGGATGTAACTGGTGATAGAAGCAAGGTCCAATGCTGTAGAGAGCAATATTGCATAGTAACATGGAATGTCAGGTCCGTGAATCAATGCAAAATGGAAGTGGTCAAACAGGAGATGGCAAGAATGAACATCAACATTCTAGGAATCAGTGAACTGAAATGGACTGGAATGGGTGAATTTAACTCAGATGACCATTGTAACTACTACTGCGGGCAGGAATCCCTCAGAAGAAATGGAGTAGCCATCATGGTCAACAGAAGAGTCTGAAATACAGTACTTGGATGCAATCTCAAAAATGACACAATGATGTCTGTTCGTTTCCAAGGCAAACCATTCAATATCACAATTATCCAAGTCTATGTTCCAACCAGTGACACTGAAGAAGCTGAAGTTGAATGGTTCTATGAAGACCTACAAGACCTTTTAGAACTAAAACCCAAAAAAGATGTCCTTTTCATTATAGGGGACTGGATTGCAAAAGTAGGAAGTCAAGAAACACCTGGAGTAACAGGCAAATTGGGCTTTGGAATGCGAAATGAAGCAGAGCAAAGACTAATAGAGTTTTGCCAAGAAAATGCACTGGTCATAGCAAACATCCTCTTTCAACAACACAAAAGAAGACTCTACACATGGACATCACCAGATGGTCAACACTGAAATCAGATTGATTATATTCTTTGCAGCCAAAGATGGAAAAGCTCTATACAGTCAACAAAAACAAGACTGGGAGCTGGCTGTTGCTCAGATCATGAACTCCTTATTGTCAAATTCGGACTTAAATTGAAGAAAGTAGGGAAAACCGCTAGGCCATTCAGGTATGATCTAAATCAAATCCCTTATGATTATACAGTCAGAGTGAGAAATAGATTTAAGGGCCTAGATCTGATAGATAGAGTGCCTGATGAACTATGGAATGAGGTTTATGACATTGTACAAGAGACAGGGATCAAGACCATCCCCATGGAAAAGAAATGCAAAAAAGCAAAATGGCTGTCTGTGGAGGCCTTACAAATAGCTGTGAAAAGAAGAGAGGCAAAAAGCCAAGGAGAAAAGGAAAGATATAAGCATCTGAATGCAGAGTTTCAAAGAATAGCAAGAAGAGATAAGAAAGCCTTCTTCAGTGATTAATGCAAAGAAATAGAGGAAAAGAACAGAATGGGAAAGACTAGAGCTCTCTTCAAGAAAATTAGAGATACCAAGGGAACATTTCATACAAAGATGGGCTCGATAAAGGACAGAAATGGTATCGACCTAACAGAAGCAGAAGATATTAAGAAGAGGTGGCAAGAATACACGGAAGAACTGTACAAAAAGGATCTTCATGACCCGGATAATCACGATGGTGTGATCACTCATCTAGAGCCAGACATCCTGGAATGTGAAGTCAAGTGGGCCTTAGGAAGCATCACTATGAACAAAGCTAGTGGAGGTGATGGAATTCCAGTTGAACTATTTTAAATGCTGAAAGATGATGCTGTGAAAGTGGTGCACTCTATATGCCAGCAAATTTGGAAAACTCAAAAGTGGCCTCAAGACTGGAAAAGGGCAGTTTTCATTCCAATTCCAAAGAAAGGCAATGCCAAAGAATGCTCAAACTACCGCACAATTGCACTCATCTCACACACTAGTAAAGTAATGCTCAAAATTCTCCAAACCAGGCTTCAGCAATACGTGAACCCTGAACTCTCTGATGTTCAAGCTGGTTTTAGAAAAGGCAGAGGAACCAGAGATCAAATTGCCAACATCTGCTGGATCATGGAAAAAGCAAGAGAGTTCCAGAAAAACATCTATTTCTGCTTTA
>SJXQ01009627.1:0-33960 GCA_006408695.1 Aepyceros melampus | reverse complement strand
TCTGAAGGAGATCAACCCTGGGATTTCTTTGGAAGGAATGATGCTAAAGCTGAAGCTCCAGTACTTTGGCCACCTCATGCGAAGAGTTGACTCATTGGAAAAGACCCTGATGCTGGGAGGGATTGAGGGCAGGAGGAGAAGCAGACGACCGAGGATGAGATGGCTGGATGGCATCACGGACTCAATGGATGTGAGTCTGAGTGAACTCTGGGAGTTGGTGATGGACAGGGAGGCCTGGAGTGCTGTGATTCATGGGGTCACAAAGAGTTGGACACGACTGAGCGACTGAACTGAACTGAACTGAAGTAATGACAGCTCTAACTGCCATGGAGTAAGGGGGATGAGAGCAATGGTAGAGGAGTGAACAATTGAGGGCAGCTGCTACTCAAATTCCAGAGAAGGCAATGGCACCCGAATCCAGTACTCTTGCCTGGCAAAACTCATCGACAGAGGAGCCTGGTAGGCTGCAGTCGATGGGGCCGCTAAGGGTCGGAAAGACTGAGCGACTTCACTTTCACTTTTCACTTTTATGCATTGGAGAAGGAAATGGCAACCCACTCCAGTGTTCTTGCCTGGAGAACCCCAGGGACGGGGGAGCCTGGTGGACTGCCGTCTATGGGGTCGCACAGAGTTGGACTCGACTGAAGCGACTTAGCAGCAGCAGCAGCAGCTACTCATATGCAGAGGTAGCTGAGCTCTAACCTAAGCAGGAGCACATATTTTTGAGTAGAAGCAGCACAAATATATGACTTTCCTGTGAGAAATGAGCCAGAATTTTGAGACTGGGCACATAACATAGTAATAATGCATTACACTTCTGTGAAATTTTGCTCTTTACAGTTGTTTTCATATGCTTTTCCTAATCTTCCTTTTGCAGGACATGTGAATAGATATTATTTTATTCCTGTTTCACAGATGAGGATGTTGAGCCTCAGAGTCATATGTAATCATTCAAGAGCATGCAAATACTGAATCAGGGACTAAGCTCAGGTCTTTCAATTCCCAATTCTGAGTTCTCACTCTCAGATTTTACAGGTTCACTCTAGTGAAGTCAGAGCATCGCTCTGGATGACCTTGCACAGGGCCATTGCTATCTTAATCACCACTGTAAACCCAGTGCCTAGTCTGATGCCTGGCATGTGGTGGGCCCTCAGTACATGTGTTTTAGGGAAGAATAAACAAACAAATGGCATGAGAATTATAATGATGTTTAGTGATGGTATGACATCTAATAGACATTTGCTATAGCCTAGAGATAGTGCTTTTTCATCTACCACCGCTATTGGCTACCTGACTCCTTTTCAGTTACAATGAGAAAAAAAACACAAAGAGGTGGGTATGGAAAACTAATCCAAAGTTCAATTAGTACCTGCCTGGAATTTGCAGTTAAATGTTAGTCCATATTAAACCACATTTTTAACAGTTTTATTTATTTTGCTAATACTTTTCTCCTGTTTTGTTTGCATTTAATACTCCTTAATGTTATTGTATAATACTATACATATTTTTGGCATTTTAAAGTTGTTTGGAAAAGAAAGCCTGTTTTCTGCTGCTTCATTTCTTCCATAATTCTGAATACAATGCTAAGAACTTAATTAGCTCTTAATAAGTACCTGCTGATGAAGTAATTATATGTAAAGAAAGTGGATTATTCTCCTTAATTTTGTTCTTGTCTGTCATTGCATAAAAGTTGTACATGCCGTAGAAGTATTTGTGTCTTTTATGGGAGAAATCTAGTTTTTGATATCAGACACAACTAGATTTTCATCCCTTCTCAGCACTTAAATACATACGGGACTTTGGTATGTTTTATAAAACTCAGAGCATCAGTTTTGTTACCTATATATGGAAATAATAATTCCTGTTTTATGGAATAGTTATGTGGCTCAGACGGTAAAGCATCTGCCTGCAATGCGGAAGACCCAGGTTTGATTCTCTCGGTCGGGAAGATCCCCTGGAGAAGGAAATGACAACCCACTCCAGTACTCTTGCCTAGAAAATTCCATGGATGGAGGAGCCTGGTGGGCTACAGTCCATGGGGTTGCAAAGAGTTGGACATGACTGAGCGACTTCACTTACTTACTTACATATGATAATACATGAGCTAATGAGAAAGCACTTTAATACTGTATAACAAATAGCAGCCATTTCATCTTCCTTCTCTTCTACTCTTAAATGCTGTTCTATGTGAAAGGTGAATTTTAACTTTAGCTTTATAATTAATTTTAACTTTTAACTTTATAAGGTACACAGTTGTAGACAACTCTACTTTCCAAATTTAGTTTTCTGTAAAATAAGAGCAAGAGAGAGGATCAAACATAACAGCTAATGAGACTGGATTTTTTTTTTTAACTGTAAACCCTTATACAAATGAAAAGTATTTACTACCATCTATATTTTACTGACTGTGATGAGACCCTAAGAAAGGAGATTGTTGGTTTTAATTTTCCTGAGTAGAGGAAACTTGCCCAGTGAATTTAAAGGTCCTTCAACCTAACTCACTTTTAGGACACATGGCCTCAAAGTAGAGTGTTATCCTTTACTGCTTGGGTACAGTGTCTAATTATGATGGAGTTCTAGTTGCTATCATGTACATTCTTTAATAGAAATGTTAAATATATTCCCAGATGTTTGCAGCTTTTATTGGGTTCTAGATAAATTTTTAATCCATTAACATAATTCTAGAACCACTTTTTTTTCTCCCTCCCATCACATCTTCTAAAAATAACTTTGATTATAGTAATAAACACATTATAATAACTAATAGACATTAAACATTGTATAACATGTTTGTAATCTTTAAACTCAAGAATGAAATGGGCAACACTCAGAGCAGTCATTCATAAAACAAAAAGAAAGTGGATACATAATGCACATTTCCTTAAGTCATTACAGGGAAGACTTGTGTATGGTGCAAATGCAAGGTTAGTATTAGGCTTTTCTCTTTCTGAACTCAGATGGTAGCATGAATATGTGGCTTCCATTCACTGAACCTCCAGAACTTCCTTAGCAAGATTTATCTTTTCACTTGGGGGCATTAATTAAGACAAATTTCATCACAACTATTGCCACACATTTCTTGCCATGTGCTGTGTAGTTAGTTTACCCAGAGCCTACTTCAAAGGACTATAATTTCAGCATTTCATCTGTCATTCTGGCAATATTTGATGCCTTTTTTATCCTTCAGCTTTTTCCCTCATATAAACCATTAATATATATGAAAATGCATGTGTCTCTCTTAGGTTCTCATTACCTCTTGCCCGCACTGCTAGTTTTGCATGCAGCTTGCAGTAATTCAGTGTGGATGATCTAAATAAGTTATGGAAAAGCCAAATGTGATTGGACAGATTCATAAAATGTAGTCAGGCTGTACACTAGTGAATATATTTCTTTCTCCTTCCATTATACCTACATACAAGGCAATGTGTTTGCACATATACATGTTCTATGAGAGAAGTCTTGGCTACACATAAATAGGTTGATAAAGTCCAGGAGTCACATAACACTTACCAGACATTGAGTTGCAGCTCATGAATCAGCTAGAGTTAACTGTAAATAAATGGCCATGGGCTCATTACTGTACTGGTTATGGGCTTTTTCCAGTGATTGGTTTTTAATCTAAAAATAGGGACCAGTGGGCTGTTTCAAATATTTCATGTCAAGGGAGTGGAATATCCATAATCAGCTTCCTCTTTTTTTATTTCTTGAATCAGGACTCATTGTTAATACATAATGGCTAGGAAAAATGGCTTCAGGATTTCTGGATTGTAAATTCACCTTAGATGACAGAGCACAAACCCTTATATGACTCTGAATTAGTGATTTATCATTCCTATATTCTTATTTACTGATTTTATGAAATAAATTTGCAATCATGTTACAATGTCATAAAATTAATCTCAGCTAGTTGGTTGGTTGGTTTACTTTCTGGGCACCCATTCTATTTTTCATGATTCCTAACTTCTATTTTCTTGTGCAGTGTGTTTATCAGAACTCTTTTGGTTGCAAGTGACACCAATGCAATTTGAAGAGGTTTAAACAGGAAACTGACTGACTTGCTTCTTTCATCTGATGATACTCCAACCAAGAACAAGGCTTTGGAGAACAGTCACATTATATTCTTTCTCTCTCCTTTTTTTTTTTAAACAAAGGAGAATCTTCCTTCTCTTGAAATTTGCTCAGAGGACCTAAGTTCTGCCAGGTCTTCCATTCATTCTCCAGAGCTTTATCCTAGAATTTGTGGGTGCTAAGTCGCTTCAGTGATGTCTGGTTCTTTTCAACCCCATGGACTGTAGCATGCCAGCCTCTTCTGTCATGAGATTCTCTAGGCAAGAATACTGGAGTGGGTTGCCATGCCCCCCTCCAGGGGATCTTCCTGACCCAGGGATCGAATCCACATCTCTTTTGTCTCCTGCATTGGCAGGCGGGTTCCTCATCACTAGCGCCATCTGGGAAGCTCTTATCCTAGAATACTCAGGGTCTTCAAGCTCCTTATATAAGAACTTTCAGGTAGAAGAGACAGATAGCAGTGGGAGAAAGATTTTCCTTGCTTCCTTCTGTGGATGGAAAGAAACCATTTTTCCTTGTTCTAACAAAGACCCTGTATGACTGGAATCAGTTAAGCTTATTAGGCATGATCTGTAAGTAGGACACTTTCTCCCTCTTTTAGAATGATATAACCAAAATTCTAAAAGGTATTTCAGTTCCACAAGACTGTATAGTCACACATAGTTTATCCCTTCAGGATTGTGTTTACTACTTTGTTTCCAAAAGAGTTCTAAAAATGAATTTGATGAAAACAGGAATTTTGGTGACCATTATGCTTTTATATTTCCTGTTACCCTCTTTCCTTTCCCATACCATTTTCAAGTTCTGTCATAATTTTCTCTGGTTTGTGATGACAGATTGACATATGGAGAATGGGCCACATGCTTTTCTTCTTAGGGCTCAACATCCTTTGTCAACAAAGAGAAGACCTCTGCCTTCTTCTTACAGCTACTGGCTTTACAATGTCCCTAGTAAATGTCCTCTCACTGTCTTTTGGTCAGGAGGCACCATTTATATTCCCAGCCAGGGAATCCTACTAGTATGGATAGCTTTGTTCATAGAGTTGTCTTGTATCCACCCCTAAATCTACAGCTGCTTCACATTTGGACTTAAATCTGAGACCAGATGGTCTCTGATGTGATTTGTTTCATCTTAAATTTCCTTGTGTAGCCAGGGTCTTTACATTAATCTAAGTAGGGATTCAGATATGTCTAGGGAATGTCTAATGAACTGGTAGGGCAGCTTGCCAGGAGACTATTTTGATGGGCTAGTTAGTATGAAAATTTCATTTTCTTTCTTTTTTTTTTTGACTGGAAGAGACTGAGGAAGTATGTTTTTGAGATGGAAGCCTAGGAAATGAGAGAATGAGGATTACAGTAGAATTGATCCCCAGACCTGACCTCATGAATATTTGTCTAAGTATTTTGGAGAAGAGGCCGAGAGAAAGAGAAACAAAATAGAGAGAGAGAGGGGAGAGTTGATTTTTAAAGAATGGTTGACCATAGAATGATATCATCTCTTTACTGTTTCTTAGAGACACATGCTTTGTATAACACAGATATTTGGGAATATCACTGTATAGCGTACTTGTGTTATAGTCAACTTTTGATTTTCTGTGTAGAAAATAAGCTGTGTGTGCTCCAAGAAATATTCTCTAATTCCTGAGAATGTTTATTGAGGCAAACCACATATCTAACTAATATCTTTACATACCTGGGGTTTGAGGGAAGGAAGTTATTTTGCTTTTTCCCCACTGACGTGAGTTAGGGCCATTGTATTCATTATCATTTACCTCAACTCCTTCCTTTTGGGAGGAACTACTAATAAAAATCTGATGGCATCCATACACTCCATAGCTTCATGAACTTTATTCAATTTAGGGTATTCAATTCTACTTTCTAGAAGTGCTTGATTTGTCTTACAAACAAATCTGTACTAACCCATCTCATAGCAGCTCTTTTCCAGCACATTCTTGGGTTTTGATTTAGTCAGCCTATTAAGCAAGTCAGATTTGCAGCCTGACCACTGTTTTACAATCTTAGCAATGTCATCTTCATTATTTATTTACTATGGAGGCTCCAAGAGAACATGATATTTTTCCTGTGGTTGCCTGGAGTTTGTGTTTGGAAACACTGAACTGATTTCTCCTTCATTGGCTGTGACTTGCATTTATGTGATTTTTTTTTTTTTTTGGTCAAATATTCCAAAGCTTTATGTAAACACAGCCAAGACAAAGCCTTCCTTTACTGAAGGACATCCTCTAGGAATAGTAATAGTAATATTTATGCTTTCATTTATTTCCCTTTCTTCCTGGGAGTATGCTGACAGCCATGAGAAATCTGTTTTCTTTAGAAGGATCAGATGTCATCAGAGCCACCTCCTGCAGAACTTTGGCTAGTTTGCTTACCTTGAATTTCCCATTGATATTTCATTTAACTATAACTAGGTCAAGCAAATCTTACTAGGTCTAGACAGGACTTCATTTTTCCCTCCCTTGGCATGCCTACTTAAAATTTTTTTTATTAACAGGTATTTCTAAGTACTTTCCTGTCTCTTCAAACATATGATCTCTTTAAGAGATGTAAAAATAAATAGCAAGAATGAAAAAAATACATTTAGTGAAGTTTGAAAGTCATTCAAACACAGAGAGCTTTACATAAGAAACTAAAACTCAGTCTTCCTATGTTCAGAGATTTTTGCTCATGATAAAATGTGGCTTCCTGTTTTCAAGACTAATCCAAGTGCATGAAAATCAACTTGTTATCAGAGGGTTCTTGCCAAACTGTGTTTTGGGTGATGTAAATTTAAGTGATTAAATGATATAGTCATAGAAATACTTAGTTAAATGCAAGACTGGAATATTTGAAATATTCCTTGGTGAAATACATTTGAACAAATTATTCCTAGAGAAATATATATCATTCTAGCAGACCTTACTAGATATTAAAAATATTAACACATTTATTCATCTCTCTCATTTTTAAACACAATGAACATTAATTTTTTTAGATTCATTACTTAATGTGTCGAATAATCAAACTTCCTCAAGAGCAACTTATTGTTCATGACAAATGCAGATTTTGGAAGAAGATTCTTTTAAAGTCTGCCCCTGTGCAGACTCAAACCAAATGAAATACAAAAAGCTCAAAACAGGGTACATGTATTTGATATTATATGTAGAAATTTTATATTCAGTGTAAAAATATTATGTTAATAAATGCTTCACAATGCATATGATAGTCAGTAATCATAAATTAACTAGTTTAGTTTAAATGTAGTGCTTTCATATTTCTTAATATGGAGTGATCTTGGGAGAAACCATATCTACTTGCCTGTGCAAAATAGCATGCCTAAGCATTTTACAGAAAATAGATGACCTTCTGGGGATAGGTAAAGGGCTCTGGGATGTTGGGAGTGGTCACTGTTTCAGGACACAAAGACATAAGGGTACTGGATAGTCAGGGGCCAACAGAGATGGACAGTATTCCTTTGTACAGTTCCACTGTTTGTTTATAAGTTTTACTGAGTTGAGAGTGGGGCCCAAGAGCAGCAGTAGCAGTGAGAGTGAAGGTAGGTGGAGTTTTACAGGCTTTTCTTAGGAAGATATTCCACCTCATGCCTTAACCTTTCCCCACTCTGCCTGATTCACATTTTTTTTTCCTTGAATCTGTACTTTCAAAAACTCTAGTAAACAGGTTTATCAATTATACTTTAAAAAGGAGTGATAAGAGTATGGCCTTGAGTTAGTATATATTAATTTTAGAAGTATTTTTATTGAGATATAATTCATATATGATGATATTTACCCAAAGTATACAATTCACTGTTTTTTTTTTTAATATATTCACCAGGTTATGCAACCCTCACCAGAATCTAATTTGAGAATACTTCTCTCTTTCCTTAAAGAAATCCTATATTCATTAGTAGTTACTTGCAATTTTCTCATACTTTCTCCTACCATCCTTAATCAACCATTAATATAATCAACCATTAATATACTCTCTGTCTCAGTACAGAGATTGGCATATTATATATTTTTCATATAAAGGAAATTATGTGGTAAATATTAAGAAGAGGTGGCAAGAATACACAGAAGAACTATTCAAAAGAGATCTTAATGATCCAGATAACCACGATGGTATAATCACTCACCTAGAGCCAGATATCCAGGAGTCCGAAGTCAAGTGAGCCTTAGGAAGTATCACTGTGAACAAAGCTAGTGGAGGTGATAGAATTCCAGCTAAGCTATTTCAAATCCTAAAAGATGGCTCTGTGAAAGTGTTGCACTCCATATGCCAGCAAATTTGGAAAACTCAGCAGTGGCCACAGTACTGGAAAAAGTCAGTTTTCATTCCATCTCAAAGAAAGGCAATAACAAAGAATGTTCAAACTACCACACAATTGCACTCATCTCACACACTAGCAAAGTAATGCTCAAAATTCTCCAAGCCAGGCCTCAACAGTATGTGATCCAAGAACTTCCACATGGTCAAGCTGGATTTAGAATAGGCAGAGGAACCAGACATCAAATTGACAACATCCATCAGATCATAGAAAAAATAAAGAGTTCCATAAAAACATCGATTTCTGCTTTATTGACTACGCTAAAGCCTTTGACTGTGTGGATCACAACTGACTGTGGAAAATCCTTAAAGTGATAGGAATACCAGACTACCTTATTTGCCTCCTGAGAAATCTGTATGCAGGTGAAGAAGCAACAGTTCCACAATGGACTGGTTTCACATTGGGAAAGTATGTCAAGGCTATATATTGTCACCCTGCTTTTTTAACTTCTATGCAGGTACATCATGCGAAATGCTGGGCTGGATGAAGCACAAACTGGAATCAAGATTGCCAGGAGAAATATCAGACATGCAGATGACACTATCCTTATAGCAGAAAGCGAAGAGGAACTAAAGAGCCTCTTTTTGAAAGTGAAAGAGGAGAGTGAAAAGACTGGCTTAAAACTCAGCATTCAGAAAAAGAAGATCATGGCATCCAGTCCCATCACTTCATGGCAAATAGATGGGGGAACAATGGAAACAGACTTTATTTTCTTGGGTTCCAAAATCACTGCGGATTGTGACTGAAGCTATGAAATTAAAAGATGCTTGCTCCTTGGAAGAAAAGCTTTGACCAACCTAGACAGTGTATTAAAAAACAGACGTTACTTGGCTGACAAAGGTCCATCTAGTCAAAACTATGGTTTTCCACTAGTCATGTATGGATGTGAGAGTTGTACTGTAAGGAAAGCTGAGTGCTAAAGAATTGATGCTTTTGAACTGTGGTGTTGAAGAAGACTCTTGAGAGTCCCTTGGACTGCAAGGAGATCCAACCAGTCCATCCTAAAGGAAATCAGTTGTGAATATTCATTGGAGGACTGATGCTGAAGCGGAAACTTTAATACTTTGGCCACCTGATGTGACGAACTGACTCATTTGAAAAGACCGTGATGCTGGGAAAGATTGAAGCTGAGAGAAGGGGACGACAGAGGATGAGACGGTTGGATGGTATCACCGACTCAATGGACGTGAGTTTAAGTAAACTCTGGGAGTTGGTGATAGATAGGGAGGCCTGGCGTGCTGCAGTCCATGGAGTCGCAGAGTCAGACACAACTGAGTGGCTGAACTGAACTGAACTGAACAAACTTTAGTGTACGAGTTGTACACTTGTACATCTAATGTACTAGATGTATTTGAATATCTGGTTTCACTTCTACTACCACTTGTTTTTATGAATAAAGTCTTATTGAAAAATATCCACACTCTAGATATGAAGATATGTTTAATTTTAAATAAAGTCAGTTCCTTCAAGCAGGTCTCTTTAACCTTATAGTCTGCTTTTCCACCTGGCCAGAACCCCAGGGCTACCAGACTAGAGTTATGGCTGGGGACACTCCTCTCCAGAGTAATTCCTTCCATTTACCCTTTTTACAGCTGAGGAGGGATAGCAACCCTTGGTATTATTAAATGGAATCTCCATCATACAAGTGAACTGGGGTGGGGCAGTTGTCCTAATATCCTTGGCCTGTCTAGAATAGAGTCTACCCTTAGGATGGGAGCTGGTTGAAAGAGTGACCTGGTCTTCTTGGCTGTGTCACCTGAAAAAGACCTTCTGCAACACAAGGCTGAGGGGTGTGAGAATAAACAGAAGGCTGCTTGGCATGAAAACTGTAGCCTCAGACAATGAGGTGGGGGAGAGACTATCTCTGTCTTCTTGGCAGGACAGTTTAGAGTCGGCCTAGGAGGTGAGGGGTCCTTGTAACCTGGAGGTGAGAGGTTGGGTGAGTGCATGATGGAGTGAGTTGTGGCTCAGACCCCATAGACTTTTGCTATTCTTACTAAGACTTAATATATTTTCTTGAATGACTATTTCTCCATTTGCTTTATGCCTTGAGGTAATTTTCAGAGCCTTCATATAATTGCTTTTTATAATTTTTACTAGTTCACTTACTGAGAACTGGGTTTCTTGAACTCTTCACCATTCTGGAATTCCTGCCTCTCTCATTTACATTTAAGTGGAACTATTCATGTAATTCTGACAAAATGATAATTAAATGATATTTAATTTATTATAACTTTTTGGGTTCCCAGAGATTTTACTTTTTCTTTTTCTATTTTTTAATACATGTTGTGACACATGGAACCTGAGGAGTTTAAATTTGCCTTTACTGTTGTGGGGAAGAGAAGCTCACTTTAGGCATGTGTGTTTGCCGGAATAGTGTGCCTCATATTCCTTTACCTGTATTTAGTCTTTTTGAGAGAAAATACGACAGTTGAACAGTTCTTTTTCTCTGTATGCATCATTTGATCCTGAGCAATAGATTGTTTCTTTAATGGCAAGTGATAATACTGTGCTTTTCTGTGAGAGATAGCTGATATCATTTTTTTCCCCTAAAGACTGAAAAGTGAAAATAAAATGGTATCCTTTTAGTGGAAATTTCTTGTCACTACTTTGGTATGAGATAAAAGAAAATAAAAACATGTTATGGCTAGGGAAAGCAAGATAAATTGTGACTGGTAACATTATTTGAAATTTAAATGGTATATGGGGAATAAGCTGTATGACAAGAGTCTGGTGGTTATTCATGATAACCACAGTCCTTGGGAAAACACAGACCACTGAGGGATGATTTTCAAAGTATTTCTTTATTGACTTCATTTTGAGTGTGGAACTTCTATAAGACCCTATAGCGTGATCCCTCAAAATCATGTTTATTGCTTCTGGTTCTACATAGCAGCCCTGGAAGTGGGCCTTAGCAGTATCCAAATTATAACACCAGGCTTTTATTATGTACATGGTATTTCTTCCAGATACTTTAATGGTTCTAAATTTGTGGATTTTTCCCACATGAAAGAATGAAAATAGTGATTTTTGTAATCACAGTACCCGAGGGACTCCTGTTTTTATGGACCTGACCACTCTACTTAGGCAGTCAACCACCATTCCAATAGGCTAGGCAAATAGTGTTTTACCACTCTTGCATATGGGATTATTGTCCATTTCTTTTACTATACTAGAATTAAAGTGGATTTCTGCTCATGAACCTTTTGTTTTAGAGTGAATGTTATGTCTCTTAGTACTTTTAATCTTTTCTATGAATAATTTCAAAAATACTTTGAAAGAAAATCATCCATTTTCATCTCTGTGCATGAATTTTTTTTGCAGAGATAAAGCTGTCTATGAAACACCTTTAGAAAGGATTTGCAGATGCCAGGGTCTAGTGGTGCTGGCAACTACAGCAAAAAACGTTCCAGAATTTCCCTAAGTTCCTGACTTGAAAGGGCTTAGAATCACAGAAGGTAAAAGAAAGGATAGTAGCTGGAGTTTCAACAATTTTATTTTCTGTTTGCGTTACTGCACTCTCTTTGTTGTTCTTCCCCAACTGGGAAAGCCTATGTGTTAAATAATTAGTATGTGCAATGTAGTGCTTCTGTATAAACCTTCATTCCAAATACACTATTTTATTTAATTTTGAAAGATAGCCAGTGAGGATGGCATAGCTTTTCCATTAGGAGAAATAGACTGATAGTAGCCATGCAGAGCAGAAGTAGCAGAACTGGAACTTAATTCAGACATCTTATTCCAAATTGATACTCTTTTCACTATAACATACATGTTAAGACAGAGGCATCCGTGGCATGTAAGAGAGGCCAATGGGAGAAAAGAAATCACTCAGGTTCCAGGAAATGAGGTGGAGGTAATACAAGTATGAGGTAGAGAAGATTTTTCCCTTCTTTTATTTTATTTTTTGACATTTCTAAATTCTTAGTAAGCAAAGTTTTAAGTTGTTTACTAATGCTGATATTTCTTAAGTTGATTTAGTGAAGTTTTCATCTTTTTGGGTTTTTATTGTAAAAGTTTACCAGAGTTTGTTTTTTTAAAAAAATTTTAATCTAAAATTGAGAAGTACAGATGGCTTGGAGAATCTTCTTTGTAGTTTCTATTATGAAAAAGAAGAATTATCAAAACTATGTATACATAGTTAAGAAAATTAATAGGTTAGAATTATTTTTGCTGTTCTACTTTTTCCTATCCTGGGCCAGAAGCATCAGGCTGTGTGTTTCATCTCCTGTAGAAGCATTCTATGTTTTTCATTTTACATTTCTAAATAAACATGTGTTGATGATAAATTCTTGAGTTTTTATACTTAACCTGTATTCTTCTTGTATGACAGATAATAGATGATATATGATGACTGAGCTCACTTATTCCATCTCCCACCTTTATTTTTCCATGTTTTCTTAATTTTTGATAATTATATCATTATTCAAAGCCTCTCATTTTGTTGTCTGTATAAAGTCACCCATTTTCATAGGATCTCTATTTTTGTTTTAGTTCTTCGTTTTAATTTTAGATAGTTTCTCTTGACTTCTTGATTTATATGATGATTATAATAACCCCCTACCTGCCCGTCCACTTGTGGTTTCCTCTTTCTATCTCATGGCTTCTGATAGCTCCATTTTGACATGACCATTAATATTTTCATACCATTCTATAACTATTATTAAATCATCTATACTTTGTGCGTAATTCTAGATGTTGAAAATGAATAAACACCATTAAAATAAAGAAGTATAATAACTAATATAAATTGAGTACTTACAATGTGCTGAGTACCATTCTAAATTGCTTTACATATAATTCAAAATTCTTTACATATATTTGCATATATTAATCCTCAAACAATACCATGAGGTAATATACTTACACATATTTTACAGATATGGAAACTGAGGCAATAGGAGGTTAACTAACTTGCTCAAAACCACATAGCTAAAAGTAGTGGAGCCAGGATTTGCATTTATGTACTCGAGTTAGAATACATTTCTGCTAGAATTAGATTTTGCCATACACCAAACAACACTAAAATTTTAGTGACTTAATTAAAGCAGCCTCTATTTCTTTACCTTAAGATTCTGTGGGCCAAAGATTTGTGGTGCACTTAACTGTGCAGTTCTTTGGATTTGGCTTGTTCATTTCAGGATCTGTGGTCAGTATAGTAGCCCTGCTTTTAGAAGTTAGATGGATGTAGGTTAGGGCCAGAAGGATCAGGCTATATGTGTTTCATCAGCAGGCTAATCTGGTCTTGTTCCCATGACATCTGGTGGTGTTCAGGGAGAGAGAGAAATAGAGGGAAACAGAGGAAGGCAAGGCCTAGGCCTGGAAATGGCACACTGTCACTTCTGCTGCATTCTATTGGCAAAAGAAGTCCTACAATCAGCCCAAGTTCGAGGGGAAAGGGAATAGATTCCATCTACTGTTGGGAGTTGCTGCAAACAACTAGTGTGCTTACAGAGAAACATAGTTAATTGTGGCCATTTTCACAATTTATCACAATTCTCTTGACCATTACACATATTGCTCTTTATTATATAAATATTATTCACTAGAGAGTCAATATGTACTATGATTACATTTCATTCTCTAGAATTCCAGTGTCATCACTCAACATAAAAAATGATATTGATAAAAACAGACATTTCTTAGACTCCATCATTTGCTCAATTATTATATTATGTTTTAATTTGTTTTACACTACGCTTTTTCTTTCTTGTATGTTTTTTCTGGGGCTTATGATTGCATCTCCCCCTTAAGAAATACATGCTTTCTTTACTATGTCTATAATAGTTTATAGCTTTTTATTTACTTTTTCTAATGTTTATAATCCATGCCCTTGTTTTTCCCCTTGAAAATGTCCCTGCATCCAGGTTATTCTGGTTGCACAGATCGCTTTGTAGGCTGTCATTCTGGGACTTCATTTCATGTATTTTTGTTTTTTTATTTACTCTTTGTATCTTACAGCTTTCTTGGCTTTCACTGTTGTTTGGCTAGGGGCTACCTTCAAACAACTTCTGCAGAATACAAGTAAATTTCCTGTGTCAAAAAATGGATTTATTTTCCTTTTACATTTACCTGAGAATTTGTCAGGGTGTAGTTTTCCAAGGTCAAAATATTTTCCTTCAGTGTTTTGAAAATCTTGCATGCTGTCTTCTAGCTTCTATTACTTCCTCTGAGAAACGTGATGGCAGCAACTCTCTTGTTCCTTTATAGGTTTCTTTTTTTCTTTTTCTCTCTTTCCCTTTTCTTCTCAGATATTAGATTTCTCTGTTCTTTTTGTTCTGAAATTTCACAAAAAAATATGTTTAAGCATGGGTCTTCTGTTAATATTTGTTAGATCCTCTTAAATTTTAAATATAAATTTTTAATTTCAAGCTCTCAGAAGTTTTTTTTTACAATAGTTGTCCCTTTGTTTTCTCTGTTTTCTTTAGAATTCCTGTAGGTAAAATGTTTGACTTCTTAGATTAAGTCTCTCTATGTGTCTTTTAAATCTCTTCTCTACCTGCCTCCTGTGAAACATGTATGCAGATCAAGAAACAACAGTTAGAACCGGATATGGAACAGACTGGTTCCACATTAGGAAAGGAGTACATCAAGGCTGTATATTGTCATCCTCCTTATTTAAACTATATGCAGAGTACATCATGTGAAATGCTGGGCTGGATGAAGCACAAGCCAGAATCAAAATTGCTGGGAGAAATATCAATAACCTCAGATATGCAAATGATACCACCCTTTAGCAAAAAGTGAAGAAGAACTAAAGAGCCTCTTGATGAAAGTGAAAGAGGAGAGTGGAAAAATTGGCTTAAAACAACATTCAGAAAATGAAGATTATGGCATCTGGTCCCATCATTTCATAGCAACTAGATGGGGAAACAATGCAAAAAGTGAGAGACTTTCTTTTCTTGGGCTCCAAAATCGCTGCAGATGGTGACTGCAGCTACAAAATTAAAAGACACTTGCTTCTTGGAAGAAAAGCTATGACAAACCGAGACAGCATTTTTAAAAAGCAGAGACATTAATCTATGGTTTTTCCAGTAGTCACATATGGATAGGGGAGTTGGACCATAAAGAAGGCTGAGCCCTGAAGAATTGATGCTTGTGAACTGTGGTGTTGGAGAAGACTCTTGAGAGTCTCTTGGACTTAAACCAGTCAATTCTAAAGGAATCAATCCTGAATATTCATTAGAAGGACTATTGCTGAAGCTGAAGCTCCCATATTTGGTGAAGAGTGTTGGAGGTGATGTGAAGAGCCAACTCATTAGAAAAGACCTGATGCCGGGAAAGATTGAAGGCAGGAAGAGAAGGGGATGACAGAGGACAAGATGTCTGGATAGTGTCACCGACTCAATGGACATGAATTTAAGCAGCTTCGGGACATGGTGAAGGACAGGGAAACCTGGCGTGCTGCAGTCTGTGGGGTTGCAAAGAGTCGGATGTGACTGAGCAACAACAACTCGCTTTTGTTCCACATTCTTAAAGATTTCCTCAACTTTATCTCTTAAATTTATAATTGAATTTTTAATAATAATATTTTTAATTTAAGGGTCTTTTTCTGAGTTTTTTTCTTCACATTATGTTCTTTTGTAGATTACTTCTTCTTGGACATTTTAGAATATATTTATGAGAAATTAAAAATTTTAAAAAATCAGTTTCTTTTAGGTTCCATTTTCTAAAAATCTGGTCTTTTTCATGTAGTTAGGTTTCTCCTAATGACCTCTGATTTCTGATTGTTGGTTCATGTATTGCCGTTGTTGTTCAGTTGCTAAGTTGCATCTGAATTGGCCACCCCATGGACTGTAGCATGCCAGGCTCCTCTGTCCTTTGGTCTCTCGTGGCATCACAGTTCAAAAGCATTTCTTTTGCACTCAGACTTCTTTATGGTCCAACTCTCACATTTGTACAGGACTACTGGAAAAACCATGGCTTTGACTATATGAATCTTTTTTGGCAAAGTGATGTCTCTGCTTTTTAATTTCTACACAGTGTGTTGAAAAGCAGAAATATTACTCTGCTGACAAAGTTCTGTATAGTCAAGGCTATGGTCCTCCCAATGGTCATGTATAGTTGTGAGAGCTGGACTGTAAAGAAGGCAAAATGCCAAAGAACTGATGCCTTCTAATTGTGGTGCTGGAGAAGACTCCTGAAAGTCCCTTTGACAGCAAGGAGATTGAACCAGTCAATCTTAAGTGAATCAACCCTGAATACTCATTGAAAGGAGTGATGCTGAAGCTTCAGCTTCAGTATTTTAGTCATCTGATATGAAGAGCTGACTCATTGGAAAAGTCCCTGATGTTGGGAGGGATTGATGGCTGAAGGAGAAGAGGGCGTCAGAGGATGAGATGACTAGGTGCGTCACCGATGTCGGGAGGTGGTGAGGGACAGAGAGGCCTTGTGTGCTGCTTTCCATGGGATCACAATGAGTTGGACATGGCTGGGCAACTGAACAACTAGCTTTCCTTCCAATGAGCGAGTAAGTGTCTTTTAATTTCATGGCTGTAGTCACCACCTACAGTGATTTTGGAACTCATGAAAATAAAATCTGCCACTGTTACCACTTTTTTCCTGTCTATTTGCCATGAAGTGATGGGACTGGATGCCATGATCTTAGTTTTTTTGAATGTTAAGTTTCAAGCCAGTTTTTTCACTCTCCTCATGTGATTGAGGGAATAGGTGAGTCCTCTGTGAGCTTTGTGTATACAAGGAATACTTGTAAACCTGCAGGCTTAGCTCTCATATGAGTAGTGGGAAGTTTATTGCCCTGTGTGAAGTTGTCAAAGAAGAGTGAAGGGTTGACCATTCACAGGTAGAAACCGTTCATTACTCCAATAGTTTCACTTTGAAGTTTAAGTGAAAATTGTTAAGGTTTCATTATCTACTGATTTGTTCAGTTCAGTTCAGTTCAGTCACTCAGTCATGTCCGACTCTTTGCAACCCCATGAATCGCAGCACACCAGGCCTCCATCACCAACTCCGGGAGTTCACTCAGACTCACGTCCATAGAGTCCGTGATGCCATCCAGCCACCTCATCCTCAGTCGTCCCCTCTCCTCCTTCCCCCAATCCCTCCCAGCATCAGGGTCTTTTCCAGTGAGTCAACTCTTCACATGAGGTGGCCAAAGTACTGGAGCTTCAGCTTTAGCATCATTCCTTCCAAAGAAATCTCAGGGTTGACCTCCTTCAGAATGGACTGGTTGGATCTCCTTGAAGTCCAGGGACTCTCAAGAGTCTTCTCCAACACTACAGCTGAAAAGTATCAATTCTTCAGCGCTCAGCCTTCTTCACAATCCAACTCTCACATCCATACATGACCACTGGAAAGACCATAGCCTTGACTAGACAGACCTTTGTTGGCAAAGTAATGTCTCTGCTTTTGAATATACTATCTAGGTTGGTCATAACTTTTCTTCCAAGGAGTAAGCGTCTTTTAATTTCATGGCTGCAGTTACGATCTGCAGTGATTTTGGAGCCCCCCAAAATAAAATCTGACACTGTTTCCACTGTTTCCCCATCTATTTCCCATGAAGTGATGGGACCAGATGCCATGACCTTCGTTTTCTGAATGTTGAGCTTTAAGCCAACTTTTTCACTCTCCTCTTTCACGTTCATCAAGAGGCTTTTTAGTTCCTCTTCACTTTCCGCCATAAGGGTGGTGTCATCTGCATATCTCAGGTTATTGATATTTCTCCCGGTAATCTTGATTCCAGCTTGTGTTTCTTCCAGTCCAGCGTTTCTTATGATGTACCCTGCATATAAGTTAAATAAGCAGGGTGACAATATACAGCCTTGACGTACTCCTTTTTCTATTTGGAACCAATCTGTTGTTCCATGTCCAGTTCTAACTGTTGCTTCCTGACCTGCATACAGATTTATTTCACAATAATTCCAGGAGTTGACTCCTTCCACATTGAAATTCCTTCCACAAATATTTTTAGTTTGCAGCTTTCTCCTTCCTATCTCACTTAGTGACATTCTTTTATTTCTTTATGTTAGATATTTGTTGAAATTCACTCCCCTGGACCTCTTATTTTCTATTACAGATTTATAGCTCTGTTATTCCTTCAGCATAATTTTAATAGATTCTCAAGAGGGAGGAGGAAGAAACATGTAACCTCAGTTGGATACTTCACCCAGTAGTTTTCTCCCTACCTTACTTTATCTGTCTGTAGTATGGGAGACCTGGGTTCGATCCCTGGGTTGGGAAGATTCTCTGGAGAAGGGAAAGGCTACCCACTCTGTGTTCTGGCCTGGAGAATTCCATGGACTGTATAGTCCATGGGGTTGCAAAGAGTCACATGACTGAGCAACTTTCACTTCTTCTTTTACTTTTCAAAAAAGAAAAATCCTATCTTTATATACTCTGCTCAGGAGGAATATCATTCTTCTTTAACTAATGAAGGAATGCTCTTTATGTAGTAGCATCTATATTTGCTATACTTTTAGGTCTTTTTAGCTAAAGCTCTTAAAAACAAAGATGTTTTTATGGTTTAGCATCTACTGGGATGGGAATGAAATACTTATGTTGGTGTACTGATATACTATCCAGATATCACTATATTATGGAATATGGTAGGTCTGTTATATTCTCCTCTTCCAGCTGTCCTGGGATTATCTGGTATATTGGACAGGAACTCTTACAATACATGTATATAAATATGCTTAATTAACATAAACAGATTTCTAGTCAGTGGTTGGTATATTAATCTGGCAAATCCTTCTCCCATCCTGCCAAATTTTTGATTCCATGAAAGTCTGCCAGTCTAGTTCTTAATGGCTCTAAATATGGGGAACCCTTCATTTAGACTTCCTTGAAGCAATGGCCTGTCTTCTTGTTCTCATTCTAATTCTTTTGGAATGTTATCTTTTTTTTTCCCCTGTTCAAAACCCTAGAAAGTTACTCCCTTCCTCACTGGGTAGATTTGCCTGGTTTACTCTCAAGTCCAGCTCATGTTTTATTGAACTCACATTGAATTCTCCCAGGGATGTGATTTGCATGTCCTCACCTTCTTTTCTTTCTTTTAAATACCTCTAGTTCTGTGTCTTCACCATCATCCAGAGTGTCCTTTAGACTCCCCCTGAGAGTTTTCACATACATTTTCCCTGTGTCACTTTACCCATGCAAGGCATGGAGGTGTTTTCTTTGCTGTTTTGATAGCCTTCTAGAAATACAGGTTAGATAAATAAGAAGGACTTTAGAAACCATTTGGACTTAAATTTTCAGCAATATTAGATCAATTTTGGTGTAGATCAAGGTGCAGATGGATTATTATTTTTATAAGTCTAAAGTATTTCATTCTATTAATTATATATATCTGTTCCTGTATATAGTATCATTAAAAGTGTTTCACTGCCCTAAAAGTCCTCTATGTTTCACCTATTCATTTCTTTTCCCCCACTAATCCCTGGCAGCCAGTGATGTTTTTACTGTAGTTTTGTTTTTTTTTTTTCCAGAATGGCATATGGTTTAAATCATATAGTATGTAGCTTTTTCAGATTGACTTCTTACACTTAGTAATATGCATTTTAGCTTCTTCCATGTCTTTTCATGACTTGACATCCTATTTCTGTTCAGCACTGAAATAATATTCCATTGTCTGGATGTACATAGTTGATTTATCCATTCACCCACTAAAGGGGACATCTTGGTTGCATCTAAGTTTTGGAAACTATAATGACCTGTTATAATCATCCAAGTGAAGAATTTTGTGTGGATTTTGGGCTCCAAAATCAGTGCAGATGGTGTCTGCAGCCATGAAATTAAAAGATGCTTGCTTCTTGGAAGAAAAGCTATAACAAACCTAGACAGCATATTAAAAAGCAGTGACATTACTTTGCTGACAAAGGTCTGTCTAGTCAAAGTTATGATTTTCCCAGTAGTCATGTATGGATGTGAAAATTGGACCATAAAGAAAACTGAGCATCGAAGATTTAATGCTTTTGAACTGTGGTGTTGGAGAAGACTCTTGAGAGTCCCGTGGACTGCAAGGAGATCCAACCAGCCAATCCTAAAGGAAATCAATCCTGAATATTCAATGGAAGGAGTGATGCTGAAGCTGAATCTCCAACACTTTGGCCACCTGTTGTGAAGAACTGACTCATTGGAAAAGACCTTGATGCTGGGAAAGACTGCTGGCAGGAGGAGAAGGGAACGACAGAGGATAAGATGGTTCAGTGTTGTCACTGCCTCAACGGACATAAGTTTGAGCAAAGTTTGGGAGATAGGAAAGGGCAGGGAAGCCTGGAAAGCTGCAGTCCATGGGGCTGAAAGAGTTGGACATGCTGAGTGACTGAACTGAGCTAAAATTTTAAATTCTTTTGGGTAAATATCAAACAGCATGATTAATGGATGAGATGTTTAGCTTTATAAGAAAGTATGTTTAGTTTTATAAGAAACTGCCAAACTCTCTTCCATAGTGGCTGTAACATTTTGTATTTCCCCTAAGCATTTCTGTTTCCCCACATACTTCCCAGTTGGTGTTATCAGGGTTCTGGGTTTTGGCCATTCTGGTTGGTGTGTAGTGGTAACTCATTATTGTTTTGGTTAGCATTTATCTAATGACATATGATGTTGGACACCTTTTCAAATGACATTTTGCCATATATATATATCTTTTTTGGTGAGGTGACTGTAAGTTCTTTGGATGATTTTTTAAAAATCAGATTCCTTTTTTTTTCCCCCAAGGTTTGAAAGTATATAAATGACACCTGAAGACCAGGCATGACTTTTTTTTTTTAATTACAATGAATTTATTGCCATGACAAAATACATAGTGTTATGTTTGAGATTTAGATGTGTTCAAGACCAGGCTAGGACCTAGTCATTCATTCAACACTTATTTATAAAGCACAAATAGACTCTCTCATATGAGAGACTCCAGGACCAAAGACGTTTTGTTTTTCCACTTTATTTTACTTTACATTACTGTATTGGTTTTGCCATACATTGACATGAATCCATCTTGGGTGTACATGAGTTCCCAATCCTGAACCCCCTCCCCCCCTCCACCCCATATCAACTCTCTGGATCATCCCCGTGCACCAGTCCCAAGCATCCTGTATCCTGTATCGAACATAGACTAGTGATTCATTTCTTACATGATAGTATACATGTTTCAATGCCATTCTCCCAAATCATCCCACACTTTCCCTCTCCCTCAGAGTCCAAAAGTCCGTTCTATACATCTGTGTCTCTTTTGCTGTCTCACATACAGGGTTATCATTACCATCTTTCTAAATTCCATATATATGTGTTAGTATACTGTATTGGTGTTTTTCTTTCTGGCTTACTTCACTCTGTATAACGGCTCCAGTTTCATCCATCTCATTAGTACTGATTCAAATGTATTCTTTTTAATGGCTGAGTAATACTCCATTGTGTATATGTACCACAGCTTTCTTATCCATTCATCTGCTGATGGACATCTAGGTTGTTTCCATGTCCTGACTATTATAAACAGTGCCGCAATGAACATTGGGGTGCATGTGTCTCTTTCAATTGTGGTTTCCTTGGTGTGTATGCCCAGCTGTGGGATTGCTGGGTCATATGGCAGTTCTATTTGCAATTTCTTAAGGAATCTCCACATTGTTTTCCATAGTGGCTGTACTAGTTTGCATTCCCACCAACAGTGCAAGAGGGTTCCCTTTTCTCCACACCCTCTCCAGCATTTATTGCTTGCACACTTTTGGATCGCAGCCATTCTGACTGGTGTGAAATGGTACTTCATTGTGGTCTTGATTTGCATTTCTCTGATAATAAGTGATGTTGAGCATCATTTCATGTGTTTGTTAGCTATCCATGTCTTCTTTGGAGAAATGTCTATTTAGTTCTTTGGCCCATTTTTTGATTGGGTCGTTTATTTTTCTGGAATTGAGCTGCATAAGTTGCTTATATATTTTTGAGATTAGTTGTTTGTCAGTTGCTTCATTTGCTATTATTTTCTCCCAACACTGATGAAACAAATCAAAGAGGACACTAATAGATGGAGAAGTATACCATGTTCATGGATTGGAAGAATCAATATAGTGAAAATGAGTATATTACCCAAAGCAATCTACAGATTCAATGCAGTCTCTATCAAGCTACCAGCGGTATTTTTCACAGAACTAGAACAAATAATTTCAAGATTTGTATGGAAATACAAAAATCCTCGAATAGCCAAAGCAATCTTGAGAAAGAAGAATGGAACTGGAGGAATCAACCTGCCTGATTTCAGGTTCTATACAAAGCCACAGTCATCAAAACAGTATGGTACTGGCACAAAGACAGAAATATAGATCAATGGAACAAAAGAGAAAGCCCAGAGATAAATCCACATACCTATGGACACCTTATCTTCGACAAAGGAGCTAAGAATATACAATGGAGTAAAGACAATCTCTTTAACAAGTGGTGCTGGGAAAACTGGTCAACCACTTGTAAAAGAATGAAATTAGATCACTTTCTAACACCACACACAAAAATAAACTCAAAATGGATTAAAGACCTAAACATAAGAACAGAAACTACAAAACTCCTAGAGGAGAACATAGGCAAAACAATCTCTTACATAAA
Source organism: Aepyceros melampus (assembly GCA_006408695.1). NCBI lineage: Eukaryota > Metazoa > Chordata > Mammalia > Artiodactyla > Bovidae > Aepyceros > Aepyceros melampus. The sequence continues at coordinate 11,022 of SJXQ01009627.1, read as the reverse complement.
TCACAGCAGGATCCTCTATGATCCACCTCCAAGAATACTGGAAATAAAAGCAAAAATAAACAAATGGGATCTAATTAAGATTATTTGTTTTCTTGAATTTTAAGAGTTCTTTGTATACTTTGGATAACAGTTCTTTTTCAGATATGTCTTTTTAAGTATTCCTCTCAGTCTGTAGCTTGTCTCCTCATTCTTTTGACACTATCTTTCACTTAGGTTTATTTTTGATAAAGTTTTGTGTTCTGTGCTGTCTATCTCTTTGTGCTGAAAAGTACTTCTGGAATCTGGAAATTTTTGTTGAGAGGTGAAATAATTTTTGTGAATTTTGGTGTAGTCTCTAGAGGGACATTCCAAACTTGATGTCTTAGTTTACCCTTGAAGTCTCACATTATATTAATATCTATCAGTTCTCACCTCCTTAAAGGGAATTCTATGCTCTTGACATTGGGAAGTTGTGGAGTTTTGGCCGTGAAGTGAGAGCTAAATATTCTGTGGGTTTTAGATCTCTTATTGGAAGAAATGTAAATCTTATTCCCACAAAATTAAAAACTACTGCAATAATGTTAGAGGCAGTGTGATTATTGGAATGTACATGTGCTGAGGAGTAATGAGATCTGGTTTTTAGTGTGAGCACTAGCATATGGTAGCTAGTAATTTTGGCTAAATAATACTAACAAAAACCCATTTCCTTATCTGTAAAGTTGGAATAATAAAGCTTAGTAATAATATTAATTACTAATAAGATTCTTTCATGGTTTTAATGGCTTGATAGCTTTTTTCTTTTTAACACTGAATAATAGTGAATAATTTTGTGATGGTTAATTTTATGTGTCAACTTGGCTAGGCCATGGTACCCAGGTTTTGGTCAAACAGCATTCTAGATATTACTGTGGAGGTGTATTAATATTTTAGATGTGATTGCCATTTAAAATCAGTAGGCTCTGAGTAAAGCATATTACCCTTCATAGTATGGATGGGCTTCATCTAGTCAGCTGAAAGCCTTAAGAAAAAAGATTGTGGTCCCCCAAAGAAGAACAAATTCTGACTCTTGATTGCCTTAGATTTGAGACTGTAGCATCAACTCTTTGCCAGATCTTCAGCCTACTGGCTTGCACTGCAGATTTTTGTCTTACCAGTACCCATAATTGAATGCTCTGGTTTCTTAAAATCATTCAGTCAATTAATCAGTCTCTCTCATACACAGATACACAGCACACACACACACACACACAGTACACATACCCTATATTGGTTCTATTCCTTTGGAGAACTCTGACTAATAAAACTATGCAGCTGCCTAGATACTATGACAGTAAGATAAAATCAGTTAATGAATGCAACTGTGCTATGTAAACTTCAGGGCACCACACTGAAATATAAATGACATAAAACCCAAATATAGATACAGAGGCTTTTCTGTATAAGGAAATGATTATTTCCTTGTTTTTTATATTTGTTCACCAACATTATACTAATTAAAATGGTTGCAAGGTTAAAGAGCAGGTCTGGAAGCAAAACATGAGCTCTGGAGGTGAGTAAAGATTTGGAATAAGGGTCAGTTAGAATGTACTGGGTCTCAGAAGGGTAAAGCAGAGAGGGGGTTGGTTATGAACACAAAGAAGGGGATGAAATAAGGGTTTCTGGCTTTGGTCATTAGGAGGTAACAGATGATATTTCATGAAATGGGTTTCATAGGTTGATTGTAGAGGATCTCCGTTGGTATGGGCAAATCTAAGGTCATAAAATGTTTTCAAGAAGTACACTCTAGAAAAGGATTAAAATCTAGGGCTCACACCCTGTAGAATTATTTTAGAAACACTTACTTTCAGAGGATCATGCATCATAAAATGGCCAGAACAGTAACTTAATCCAGTAGGGTAGGAGGTCTGTTTGTGAGTTTAAAAGCACAGAAGACATTTTAATACTTTACTTCTTTGTTCAGATTTCTCTTTAGACTGTGTAGGAAAGTTCTTAAGAAAGAAATTAAATAGAGAGATAAGAACTTTACTTAATATACTATGTACATTTGATGCTATCAAGATTGGCAAATTTTCTAGATTAAAAGTTGCTATTGGTTCACTTTTTTCAGCCAACATATTTTCATTCAAATTATCTACTATGCACTGACATACAAGAGAAACATCAATTCCTAATGAAATAAGTGCCCTAGTTTTCTAATGTTTTATGTCTAAGGGTAATCTCACGAATACAAAGTTTAATGGAACTCAAATGCTGTACTAAGTAAATACACCATTTTGCAGTAATCTCATGACCATATTTATTTTAAATTGCTAGAATAAATGACTTCTGTTCAGATGATTTTTAGGAAGACCTACCCAGAGTTGATTTCCTGATGCAAGTGCTGATGTGCAAACTGCAAGAGTGTGAATGCATGCACAATCAATAATGCATCTAGAGGCTCTCAACTGAGTTACTCAGAGTATCTATTAGACCTTGTCTCTCAATATCTCATCTCTATAGCTAATTAGACAAGCATTTCAGGGAACCTTGGCTGCAGTAACCCACCTTACTTTGAGTAATAAGGAAAAATAAATTATCCCTAGAGGGGTGAAGGGTAGTTTTCTGTGGTGGCTCCATACATATTTGAACCTATGCTGCAATGATTTTTCACAACTGGCACATATTTTAGAGTCCTTTATTCATTCATCATTTATTAAAAAAACATTAACTGAGTGTTTCCTAGGTGTCAATTACTGTTGGGGATAGAAGACAAGTTTTCTGCTATTTGTATACTGTTTTATCAGAGAAGATAGAAAATATACAAGTAAACCAATAAATAAATAAGATACTTTATAGCTAGGCCAGAGGCAGCGCTCGAGGCCAGGGGCGGTGGCCAGGAGGAACAACTCAATGTCCAAGGAGCTATGGCTGCATGGGTGAAGGAGTGCCTAGAAGATCTATCCCACGTTGAAGGTCAGGAAGGGTGGTGGTATGGAGATATCCCTCATCCAAGGTAAGGAACAGCAGCTGCACTTTGCTGGAGCAGCCGTGAAGAGATACGCCATGCTCAAGGTAAGAGAAATCCAAGTAAGATGGTAGGTGTTGCAAGAGGTAATAAACAGGGTGACAATATACAGCCTTGACGTACTCCTTTTCCTATTTGGAACCAGTCTGTTGTTCCATGTCCAGTTCTAACTGTTGCTTCCTGACCTGCATACAGATTTCTCAAGAGACAGGTCAGGTGGTCTGGTATTCCCATCTTTCTCAGAATTTTCCACAGTTCATCGTGATCCACACAGTCAAAGGCTTTGGCGTAGTCCATAAAGCAGAAATAGATGTTTTTCTGGAACTCTTTTGCTTTTCCCATGATCCAGCGGATGTTGGCAATTTGATCTCTGGTTCCTCTGCCTTTTCTAAAACCAGCTTGAACATCTGGAAGTTCACGGTTCACGTATTGCTGAAGCCTGGCTTGGAGAATTTTGAGCATGACTTTACTAGCATGTGAGATGAGTGCAATTGTGCAGTAGTTTAACAGTATGAAAAGGCAAAATGGTAGGATACTGAAAGAGGAACTCCCCAGGTCAGTAGATGCCCAATATGCTACTGGAGATCAGTGGAGAAATAACTCCAGAAAGAATGAAGGGATGGAGCCAAAGCAAAAACAAAACCCAGCTGTGGATGTGACTGGTGATAGAAGCAAGGTCCAGTGCTGTAAAGAGCAGTATTGCATAGGAACCTGGAATGTCAGGTCCATGAATCAAGGCAAATTGGAAGTGGTCAAACAAGACATACTCTGTAGGCATTCCAAAAAAGTCAGAGAACGTTTCAGGTGTTTTTTACTCTGCTTTGAGGATAGGAAAAACCAAGAGTCTTGGTTGAGATAGCACAGAATCTTCCTTGTGTGGTGCTGGGAGGGGTCTGTTGAAGTCTGTTATGGTGAGTTAGTGTGTTGCCTGTGAGGTCAACATTAATAACTATGCAGTATATGTTAAATAAAGTTTTATACACTTCCCAGGTGGCTCAGTGGGAAAGAATCTGCCTGCCATTGCAGGAGACCACGGGTTCAGTCTCTTGAATTGAGAAGATCCCCTGCAGGAGGAAATGGCAACACACTCTAGTATTCTTACCTGGGAAATCCTGTGGACAGAGGAGCCTGGCAGGTTACTGTCCGTGGGTCTCAAAAATGTCAGACACGAATTAGTGACTAAACAGCAACAACAACAACAAGGTTTTTGTGCGAAGCACGCACAAAACAAGAATATGTATTGAATGATTGAAGAAGATGTGACCAGAGGCTCACAGGACTTGACCCCGTATTTCCTGTAAGAGCAGCAATTCAGTATTTGCTGATTCATAGCTGTCTTGAATATTGAAAATCGACTGTATTTTACATTTGAGTAACTTAAGGAAGCTAAAGAACTTGTATAGAGTTATGTAGCTACTAACAGGAATTTGAATACAGGTTTCATATTTTATATTTAAAGTAGTAGGGCTTCAATAATTAATGCCTTCGAAAGCGTTGATAAAATTATGTCTTGGCTCAAATTTCAGTGTAACAAACATCCTAATATACTTTTATTTTTTTTGCTGTGCTTAAGTATTGTAATAATGAGTATATTTATAGAAGTCTTACTGTGGAAGGTAATGGCTCTCTGGTGAATTAGCAGGTGAAATACAGAACTGTTGTGCACACACCCTTTTCTTCATGTACCTCCCTTTTAACTTCATTATTTGAAGAAGAGCAGGTAGAATTTAAGCTGATTCTTGAAGAAAGATAGGGAGGGAGAAAATGGCCTAGCTTTGGACCCCAAATAGCTTGGGGAATAGAAAACAAACCAGTTTAATTGGTATAGAAGGTTTGTACAGGGAGAACTGGGAAACCCCACTGAGGGTTTAGATTTCACCTTGGAGGTAAATATTGAAGGCCTCTGAGTCATGGCTTCCTGCTACTTCGCAGGGAATTCTTGTCTGGGGAGGAGGGCTTAGAGGCGAGGTGCAGGTAACAAGGTAGGATCCTGGTATAGGAGTTCAGGCTGAAATAAGAGCCTGAATTCTAGGATTAGGTTCAGGATAAGTGGGAGGAAGCGAGCTTGCCAAGCCAATGGAAAAGAGAGCTGGTGCCTTTTGAAGTGAAGGTCAGAGGCTGAAGGGCACCTGGAATGATGAGGAAGATGATGTCACCTCTGAGCAGCAGGGGAATCCTGGGCGCGTTGACTGTGGACATGTGACTTAGAGGCAGCTTCTACCAGACACCCGCATGGCTGAGCTGCACAGGTAGAGTGTGGGTAGGAGCCAGAGGACTCATCATTGTGAGAAACTGCAAGAGCCTGGCTCTCCGTTGATGAATGAACTGGGACCACTGGAAAGGGAGTTGGTAACCTGGCGTCAGCAGACAGTCCTGGTTCCCTGCCTCCTCTCAGCAGTTGTGAGACATGGGGCCAGTGAGTGCATTATTCACTCTGCAGAGCCCCTGTTCTAAGCCAGAGGGTTAGAGCAGGAGTGAGAAGCTGACTGTAAAGGGCCACAAGTGTCCATCACAGATGCACAACTCTGCGGCTGTCATGTGCAGACAGCTATGACCTGTGTGGGTGTGCTGTGCTCCAGTAAAACTGTATTTATTTGGGCAGGGCTGGGCCATTCTTTGCTGACCCTGGTTTAGAATAAAGGATCTTTGAAGTCTATGCTAATTATGAGGCAACCTAATTCATTAGAGTTTTGCTGTGTGGAATTTGTTGTGATTTAGGGTACCAGTAGGAAGTCTTAGTTGCTAAACTTGGAAATTAATGGCAGATACTGGAGTTCATTTATATTCTTCCTGGGCTTACATTTTGTTAATTGGCCAGTGTACATTTGTGTATCTTTCTGTGCTTTCACATAAATTGTCTACTCCGGTCCTTTACTCCTCATTCCATGATGAATGAGTCATGCTTTATGGTCAAGGAGACAACATTAAGAACAACACAGTGATCTGCATCATCTCAACCGAAACAGCGCGTGGAGGTGAAGGGAACCGGGAGGTATTTTGTCAACAGTTAAGAACTGTATAGTGGTGTTCATCTTAGTTCTGCAGAGCTTAGGGACTGGCAGGTGCCCTTTTGGGAGAGACTGCTGACTTCCCACTAACAGTAATGTTCGTCATGTGTACAGCCCCGCAACTGAAGACTTCACTCCCAGCATGCCTTGCACCAGCAAGAGCTCTGCGTCCAGGTCTGGAGATCACGTGAGAGGAACCAAGTGTGCTTGCCCTCCTGCTTCCCATTCCCTTGGCACTTTGGTCAGTGATGATGGGGCTGTCCTCTGCCCCTGAGGAGTTGGGTAAGGTGGGGTATGGTGTTGGTGTAGTGTTTTGTTCTGTTGTGCTGTATTCTTGCAGCAAATTTGATTATAACCAGAAACTATGACATACATCTACCCAGTTCAGTTCAGTTGCTCACTCAAGTCTGACTCTTTTCCACCTCGTGGACTGAAGCATGCCAGGCTTCCCTGTTCATCACCAAATCCCAGAGTTTTCTTAAACTCATGTCCATTGAGTTGGTGATGCCATCCAACCATCTCATCCTCTGTTGTCCCTTTCTCCTCCTGCCTTCAGTCTTTCCCAGAATCAGGGTCTTTTCAAATGAATCAGCTCTTCACATCAGGTGGCCAAAGTGTTGGAGTTTCAGCTTCAGCATCAGTACTTCCAGTGAATATTCAGGACTGATTTCCTTTAGGATGGACTGGTTGAATCTCCTTGTAGTCCACGAGACTCTCAAGAGTCTTCTCCAACATCACAGTTCAAAAGCATCAATTCTTTGGCACTCAACTTTCTTTATGGTCTGACTCTTACATCCATACGTGACTACTGGAAAAACCATAGCTTTGACGAGCGGACCTTTGTTGTAAAAGTAATGTCTCTGCAAAGTAATGTCTTTTTTTTAACAGGCTGTCTAAGTTGGTCATAACTTTTCTATCAAGGAGCAAGTGTTTTTTAATTTCATGGCTGCACAGTCACCATCTGCAGTGATTTTGGAGCTCAAAAAAATAAATCTGTCACTATTTACACTGTTTCCCCATCTATTTGCAATGAAGTGATGGGACCAGATGCCATGATCTTCGTTTTCTGAATGTTGAGTTTTAACCCAACTTTTTCACTCTTCTCTTTTACTTTCATCAAGAGGCTCTTTAAATTCTTCTTCGCTTTCTGCTACGGTGTCATCTGCATATCTGAGGTTATTGATATTTCTACCGGCAATCTGGATCCAGCTTGTGTTTCTTCCAGTCCAGCATTTCTCATGATATACTCTGCATAGAAGTTAAATAAGCAGGGTGACAATATACAGCCTTGACGTACTCCTTTTCCTGTTTGGAACCAGTCTGTTGTTCCATGTCCAGTCCTAACTGTTGCTTCCTGACCTGTATACAGGTTTCTCAGGAGGTAGGTCAGGTGGTTTGGTATTCCCATCTCTCTCAGAATTTCCCACAGTTTGTTGTAATCCACACAATCAAAGGCTTTGGCATCGTCAATAAAGCAGAAATAGATGTTTTTCTGGAACCCTCTTGCTTTTTCGATGATCCAGCGGATGTTGACAATTTAATCTCTGGTTTCTCTGCCTTTTCTGAATCCAGCTTCAACATCTGGAAGTTCACAGTTCACGTAATGTTGAAGTCTGGCTTGGAGAATTTTGAGCATTACTTTGTTAGCATGTGAGATGAGTGCAATTGTGTGGTAGTTTGAGCATTCTTTGGCATTGCCTTTCTTAGGGATTGGAATGAAAACTGACTTTTTCCAGTCCTATAGTTACTACTAAGTTTTCCAAATTTGCTGGTATATTGAGTGCAGCACTTTCACAGCATCATCTTTTAGGATTTGAAATAGCTCAATTGGAATTCCATCACCTCCGCTAGCTTTGTTGGTAGTGATACTTCCTAAGGCCCACTTGACTTCGCATTCCAGGATGTCTGGCTGTAGGTGAGTGATCACACCATCGTGGTTATCTGGGTCATGATGATCTTTTTTGTGTAGTTCTGTGCATTCTTGCCACCTCTTCTTAATATCTTCTGCTTCTGTTAGATCCATACCATTTCTGTCCTTTATTGTGTCCATCTTTGCATGAAATCTTTCCTTGGTATCTTTGCTTTTCTTGACAAGATCTCTAGTCTTTCCCATTCTGTTGTTTTCCTCTATTTCTTTACATCTACCCAATGGCCTGCTCTATGTCATGTACCAGTTACTTCATTATCTGTCTTCTGTATCAATTAAACTTTAAAATAAAACTTTAGTTTTCCTTGTAACTATTATATCTCATTTTAGATTTTCTTTGCTAGGTATTTAGCTGTAGCTCATAGTAAGTTTATTGACTGAAGATAAATAATACTTCTTAAAAAGAAAGTTGTTTTATAGTGATGTTTTAAACAATAAATGGAAAAGTTTTGTCCTAAGGTGTAATTATAGACATTGGTTGATGTGGCAAGAAAGTGTGCTAAGAAATTTTACAGAGAAAAGACAGTGTATAACTATACTTAAGAGTGGTCATCTTCACACATTTCCATTTTTATCATAAGAAATATGTATATCCCCATGTTGTTTTTCCTGTCGCCAAGCAGTTCTCCAGTCCTCTGACACCAACTGGGTGTCATCCGATTCAGTTGCATTCTGACACAGCCTCAAGTTAGCACAGACCCTCCAGGTTATGGGCTCAGTCATACAACTGCCCTCCCATCAGAAGTCAGCCACCAACAGGTGGCCAGGCAAACACAAGAGGAACAAAGCCAGCATGATGGTGCAAAGGGAACCCCAGATCTGTTGACCCTCAGACACACTGCCTTAGCAATAAACGGTCCAGAAGAGCCTTTATGACTCCAGAAACCAGTCAAGAAGTTGCAGTCACCCAAGCCAGCAAAAAGCCAAGAGCAGCTGCACTGAAGTGGTGACAGGCTGCTTCACTTCCCTCACTCACAAGAGCCACGTCCACAAGTGCCCCTCAGCAGGACTCTCAGGGAACAGCTTCCTGGTTACGTGCCCAAGTGAAGCGCCTCACAGGTCGATTTCTCTCACCTGACTGGCATGATTGGCACCCCTGGGGCCACTGAGAACAAGGAGAGTTCAGCTGCTTGCAGCCAGAGAACCTGCAGCCCCACAGATGGATGCTGGAGGGAGAAGCAGTTTACAGCTTTGGGCAGTGACAGGTGGAGAGAAGACACGTCCCCAGAGAAGGTTTGGAGGCTCCAGAATCTAGCCAGGCTGATTGGTGAAAGTCTTTCCTCATATGAAGCCAGTTCAGAAAGACTGGGAGAGGTGGCAGTTTTACAAATGCCCAAATCCCAGCCAAAAATAATGAGGCAGATGAAGAAAGAGGGAAATGTAGCCCAGTCATAGGATCAAAATACATATCTGGAAACTGACCCTAAAGAAGCTAACGTGTGTGAATTAATGATGAATTCAAAATAATAGTCTTAAACTGTAGTATGCTACAAGAGAGCATAGTGAACTAACTACAGTTGGGAAAATGAACAAAATGTAAATATCAACAGAAGAAAGAAAGAAAAGGTAGTCACTCAGTCATGTCCAACTCTTTGTGACCCCATGGACTGTGTAGCCCACCAGGCTCCTCTGTCCATGGACTTGTCCTGGCAAGAATATTGGAGTGGGTTGCCATTCCCTTCCCCAGGGGATTTTCCCAACCCAGGGATCGAACCCAGCCTCCTGCATTGCAGGTGATTCTTTACAGTCTGAGCCACCAGGGAAGCAAATATCAAGAAAGAGAAAATATAAAAAAGAACCAAACAAATTCTGGAGCTGAAGAATACAGTAACTAAATTGAAAAATTCTCTATAGAGTGTTCAACAGCAGAATTAACCAAGCAGAAGAAAAAATCAGAATTTGAAGACAAGTCACTTGACAGGAGCAAAAAGAAAAAAGAATGATGAAGAGTGTGGGAAGCCTCGGAGGCTTAAGGCACACAAACAAGTAGACCAGCATATGTCATGTGGGAGACCTAGGAGGAAGGTCATGAAGCTTCTGAAACTCACGTCAGGATATGGACATCCAAATTCAAGATGCCCAAAAGAGGCGTGTACCAAAATACATTGTAATAAAACTCACAAGGCCGAGGCAAAGAGAGAATCTTGAAAACAGCAAGAAAAAAGCGAGTTGTCACGGGAGCTCCCATAAGGTTCTCAGCAGGTGTTTCAGCAGTGACATTATAGGCCGAGAGGGAGTGGGGCGATGTATTCAAAGTGTGAGAAAAAAAGCATGCCAACCAAGGAAACTGGATCTGGCAAAACTGTCCTTCAAAAGTGAAGCAGAAATAAGACTTTGTAAGAGAGTAAAAGCTGAGGGAGTGCACATCACTAGACTTGCTTTGCCAGAAATGCTAATGACAGGGTGCAAGGTGTGATGTAAAAGCACACGAAAACATAACACTCTGTTGAAGGTGGATATATAGACAGGTGTGGCGAGGCTCAGCCATGCCCAGTACTTGGCCACCTCATGGATTGCAGCCCATCAGGCTCCTCTGTCCATGGGATTTTCCAGGCAAGAATACTGGTGTGGGTTGCCATTTCTGCCTCCAGGGGATCTTCCCAACCCAGGGATCAAACCCACATTTCCTGGGGCTCCTTTGTTGGCAAGCAGATTCTTTACCACTGAGCTACCTGGAAAGCCCATATAGAAAGGTTCAAAATCTGTAATACTGTCATCAGTTCAGTTCAGTCGCTCAGTCATGTCCGACTCTGCAACCTCATGAATCACAGCACACCAGGCCTCCCTGTCCATCACCAACTCCCGGAGTTCACTCAGACTCACGTCCATTGAGTCCGTGATGCCATCCAGCCATCTCATCCTCTGTCATCCCCTTCTCCTCCTGCCCCCAATCCCTCCCAGCATCAGAGTCTTTTTCCAATGAGTCAACTCTTTGCATCAGGTGGCCAAAGTACTGGAGCTTCAGTTTTAGCATCATTCCTTCCAAAGAAATCCCAGGGCTGATCTCCTTCAGAATGGACTGGTTGGATCTCCTTGCAGTCCAAGGGACTCTCAAGAGTCTTCTCCAACACCACAGTTCAAAAGCATCAATTCTTCTGCGCTCA
>SJXQ01009626.1:152555-163875 GCA_006408695.1 Aepyceros melampus | reverse complement strand
GACGTTACTCTGCCGACAAATGTCTGTATAGTCAAGGCTATGGTCTTCCAAGTGTAAGGCTGGACCCTAGGGCCATGATGATCCGCCCGTTCTCTCCCCTGCTGGTGGGGGAAGTCCCTAACAGAAAGAGCCTCCCAGATCCCAGGGACCAGTGACAGCACACTTTGCCAGCTAAAGCCGCCCCACCACAGCCATACAGAAGGACCTATCAGCCCACAACACCTTGGCCTGGTGACCTATCCGAACCCTCGCCCATTATCCTGACCATCACTCACAATGAATGTAGGTAAGCTGCCTCTACCTCAGTGCAAGTGTGGACTTCCTCGACCTGCCTTGTTCGGGTCTGGAAATCCTGCCCGGGAGCACTTCCCCATTAAAGCTTGTTAGATACTCTTTTTGGTGTCCTAGTCATTCTTACCTAACACCAAGTTGTCATGTACAGTTGTGAGAGCTGGACCACAAAGAAGGCAGTGCGCTAAAGAATTGTTGCCTTCAAGTGGTGGTGCTGGTGAAGACTCCTGAAAGTCCCTTGGACAGCAAGGAGTTCAAACCAGTCAATGTTAAGGGAGGTCAACCCTTAATACTTGTTAGAAGGATTGATGCTGAAGCTGAAGGCCCACTATATTGGCCATGTGATATGAGCAGCTGACTCACTCGGAAAGTCCCTGACGCTGGGCAAGATTGAGGGCAGAAGAAGAGGGCAACAGAGAATGAGATGGCTGATGGCATCACCAATGCAATGGATGAGAAGGCAGTGCGCTAAAGAATTGTTGCCTTCAAGTGGTGGTGCTGGTGAAGACTCCTGAAAGTCCCTTGGACAGCAAGGAGTTCAAACCAGTCAATGTTAAGGGAGGTCAACCCTTAATACTTGTTAGAAGGATTGATGCTGAAGCTGAAGGCCCACTATATTGGCCATGTGATATGAGCAGCTGACTCACTCGGAAAGTCCCTGACGCTGGGCAAGATTGAGGGCAGAAGAAGAGGGCAACAGAGAATGAGATGGCTGATGGCATCACCAATGCAATGGATGTGAACTTAGGCAAACTTCAGGAAATGGTGAGGGACAGGGAGGTCTGCATGCTGCATTCCATGGAGTTGCAGATACAACTGGGCAAATGAACAACAACAATTTCTTGAGATAAAGCTGTTTCAGGGAGGGTAGAAGAAGAAAAGGTTTGTGAGCACAATGGAAGCACCAAGCTCTCCCCTAGAGAGAGAGGAAGTGGGTAGAGGCTAGCCACCTAGATTAGTGGTCTCCTGAAAGTGTGCCTTTTGGACATGCAGAGTCCACTTCTAACACAGCCTTGATCTGTAGGTCAGCAGGCACCATCCTGTGTCCCGAGGGCCTGATCTCCAATGTACCAGGCTCTCAGTTGATGTGAGATACCCAGCCCTGCTGGTGGACACTCAGGCTGACCACATGTCACTCCATGGCCACAGGCCCCTGGGAGCTTCCTCCTTGACGACAGCAATGGATCTGGACTTCCTTTCCATGGAAGGAAAGGTGGGAACAGGTCATGTCTGTCTTTCTTTTTCTGTTTCTTTTGTTGGTCAGCCAACACAGCTTGCAGGATCTTAGTTCTCAAACTCAGGATAGAATCCATGCCCTTAGCAGTGAAAGTGCAGAGTCCTAACCACCCCAGGACTACCAGAGAGTTCCCAGTAGGTCATCTCTTGAGCCTGGCAGATGGTCCAGAAGTCTGATGTTGGCTGCCAAGAGGCAGGTTTTATAGGCCAGGCTTTGATGAGGTCACCAAACATTCCTCTCTCCCTGACCTCTGGGAGCCCTGTGATAATGATCCATATCATAGAAACTTCTGGAGGTAGAGAGAACTGAAGGGTGACATATCCCCTCTCCACTCATATTCCTTTCCTGGCTACCCCATACTTTCCAATAAAATCATCTGTCCTCAATCCATCTAGAGAAAGCATGCTGTCCTCCTTTCTGGAAACCTTCCCTGAAGAAAAGGTAGAAATCACATCCTCTGCTTCTTCCTAACCTAACATGTGAAGGCTTTTCTGTACACTTGGTGATAAGCTTCTGCTAGACAGCTGTGGGTTTTCTTCCTTTTTTTTTCCCCTCTCAGTAAAACACACCCCCTTCACATCCAGGATAGTTTGAGCACAGGCCTCACTCTGTTCTCAAGGTTCTGTCCATCACAGTCTAGGAGAGAAGTAAAAAAACGGGGGTGCACAGAAAGAGAGTGGGGTGGGGACGTTTAGCAGAGGCGGTCTGCAAGAAGAGGTCCACAGGAGCAGGCTGCATCCTGGAAAATCTGGGTGGGTGGCCATTTGTTGATATTTGGGAGTCAGCTGGGAGCCGAGTTATCACCTGCATACCCCTTACCTGTCCTTGAAGTGAGCCCTCTCTAGGGATTCCTGATCTAAAGAATGCATTAATATACTAAATGTACACCAGAAATGCACAAGACTTAAACAACAGGAAATTGTTTTCTCTCATTTCTGGAGGCTAGACGTCCAGGATCAAGGTGTTGACAGTGTGGTGTCTCCAGAAATCTCTTTCCTTGATAAGCAGGCAGCTGCATTCTCGTGTCCTCCTGTCCCTTTATGTCCATACATCCTTGATATCTTGTGTGTCCTAATTTCCTCTTTATTTTTTGGCCGTGCTGCTTTTCTTCTGGGTCATAGTTTCCAGACCAGGGATTGATCTTGGGCCTTTGGCAGTGAAAGTTCTGAGCCCTAACCACTGGCCTTCCAGGGAATTTTTCCCTCTCTCTTTTTATATAGAGAACCATCAGATTGGACTAGGGCCCACCCTAGTGACCTCATTTTAACTTAATCACATCATTAAAGGTATAATCTACAAATATGGTTACATTCCAAAGTGTTGATGGTTAGGAATTCTACAGATAACTTTTTAATGCATTAATTTATTTGACTGCACCAGCTGTTAGTTGTGGTATGTGGTGTCTTCGGTCTTCCTGGCAGCAGGTGGGATCTAGTTCCCTGACCAGGGACAGAAGCCCAGCCCCTTGCATTAGGAGTAGCGAGTTTTAGCCACTGGACTTTTTGGAAAGTCCCCTGAACATATGGATTTTGCAGGACACAATGAAGCCCAAAACAGGGTAGATGATAGGGTGATTTGCCTGGCTACACATGCACCTTTATCTGAGACCTTTAATGATGTCAACTCCCTTGTCCTATTCATGGATATACTGATTCTGTGGGTATGGAGTAAGATCGGCAGAATCAACCAGAACTTTTCAAAAGCTCTCTAGTACTTACTGTTTAATATGGACACCTTAAGCAGCCAGGGAAACACCTGGAGCTTGTGAGAAACTCAGACTCTCAGGCCCCACCCACAACAGTTGGATGAGAATGTGTTTTTGCACAAGTTCAGTTCAGTTCAGTTCAGTTCAGTCACTCAGTTGTGTCTGACCCTTTGTGACCTCATGAATCGCAGCACACCAGGCCTCCGTGTCCAACACCAACTCCTGGTTCAGCAAGACTCATGTCCATCAAGTCAGTGATACCATCCAGCTATCTCATCCTCTGTTGTCCACTTCTCCTCCTGCCTCCAATCCCTCCAAGCATCAGAGTCTTTTCCAATGAGTCAACTCTTTGCATCAGGTGGCCAAAATACTGGAGTTTCAGCTTTAGCATCATTTCTTCCAAAGAAATCCCAGGGCTGATCTCCATCAGAATGGACTGGTTGGATCTCCTTGCAGTCCAAGGGACTCTCAAGAGTCTTCTCCAACATTGCCGCTCAAAAGCTTCAATTCTTCAGTGCTCAGCCTTCTTCAGAGTCTAACTCTCATATCCATACATGACCACAGGAAAAACCAGCTCCTTGACTAGATGGACCGTAGTTGGCAATGTCTCTGCTTTTGAATATGCTATCTAGGTTGATCATAACTTTGCTTGCAAGGAGTGTCTTTTACTTTCATGGCTGCAGTCACCATCTGCAGTGATTTTGGACCCCAAACAAATAAAATCTGACACTATTTCCACTGTTTCCTCATCTATTTCCCATGAAGTGATGGGACCGGATGTCGTGATCTTCATTTTCTGAATGTTGAGCTTTAAGCAAACTTTTTTCTTTTTCCTCTTTCACTTTCATCAAGAGACTTTTGCCATAAAGGTGGTGCCATCTGCTTATCTGAGGTTTTTGATATTTCTCCAGCAATCTTGATTCCAGCTTGTGTTTTTTCCAGTCCAGCATTTCTCATGATGTACTTTGCATATAAGTTAAATAAGCAGGGTGACAATATACAGGCTTGACATACTCCTTTTCCTATTTGGAACCAGTCTGTCGTCCCATGTCCAGTTCTAACTGTTGCTTCCTGACCTGCATACAGATTTCTCAAGAGGCAGGTTAGGTTGCCTGGTATTGCCATCTCTCAGAATTTTCCACAGTTTATTGTGATCCACACAGTCAAAGGCTTTGGTATAGTCGATAAAACAGAAATATATATATATTTTTTCTGGAACTCTCTTGCCTTTTCCATGACCCAGTGGATGTTGGCAATTTGATCTCTGGTTCCTCTGCCTTTTCTAAAACCAGCTTGAACATCAGGAAGTTCATGCTTCACGTATTGCTGAGGTCTGGCTTGGAGAATTTTGAGCGTTATTTTACTAGCATGTACACATAGGCAATTGCATAGATTAACTGACGGTTAAGAAGCATAGCCCAGGAGATTTGAGTGTGGCCCAAACTAAGATATTTGGATCCAGATCTCTGAGCTTGCTTGTACCCTAGCTTCCTTCAATATGAGGACATCCAGAAGCCCCAAAAGAGGGTGTGGAGTTTCTAGAATCTCTGAAGGGTGATGCAGAGGATGAAGCTCCCAGCTCAAGCTACAAAATCTGATTGGTTTATTGAATTACCAATTACCTGCTCCTCCCAAGGCAGGTACTAAATGTATCAGATGAAGAGAAATAAATGAATTCCTGACCCTCAAACCTTAGGGTCTCTCGAAGGAGTAGATTCTTGGGTATTTTAAGTATGTTCTTATTGTTGCTTGAGCTCCCATTGTGCCTCAGCTGGTAAAGAATCTGCCTGCCATGTGAGAGACCTGGGTTTGATCCCTGGGTTGGGAAGATCCCCTGGAGATAGGAAAGGCTACCCACGCCAGTCTTCTAGCCTGAAGGATTCCATGGACTGTATATAGTCCATGAGATCACAAAGGGTCAGACACGACTAGCAACTTTTACTTTCACTGTTGTGGTTTAGTTGCTAAGTTGTGTCTGAGTCTTTTGTGACCCCATAGACTATAGCCTGCCAGGCTCCTCTGTCCATGGGATTTCTCAGGCAAGAATACTGGAGTGGTTACCATTTTTCCTTGAGGAGATCTTTCTCACCCAGAGACTGAACCCAGATCTCCTGCATTAACAGGTGGATTTTTTTTTTTTTTACACTGCTGAGCCACCAGATATCAATCTTTCCCAAAGTATTGGATGATTTTATACTCTGGGACTGACTTCACTTCAGAATCAAGTGAGGCAAACATTGAACTTTCAGATTCCCAGGCCCCCTCCTAGGGCAATTTTAATTTCTTAGGTGTGATATACAGCCCTGGAATCTCTATTTTTAATAATGTCCCAGGTGCTTCTGAGATTTGAGGAATCTTTACAAGCATATGAAAGGGAAAATGTTACTTGTTCACTTGCGTTTGACCCTTGGGAAACCCATGGATAGTAGTAGCTCCCCAGGCTTCTCTGTCCATGAAATTCACCAGGCAAGCATATTGGAGTGGATAGCCCTTCCCTTCTCCAGGAGATCTTCCTGACCCAGAGGTTAAACCCCCATCTCCTCTACTGCAGACAGATTTTTTACTCTCTGAGCCATCAGGGAAGCCTAGAAGCATAAATAGGTAGTCAGAATATTCCTTCCTTTCCCCTAAGTTTTTGCAAACATTTTAAAATTGACATCCAGAATGTTTTCATTTTAAGTGTAAACACTGCAAAGGATGTACCTTTTGGCATACAATAAAAATAAACCCCTAAGTAAATCAAACTAGGAATATACTTAGTGCTCAGTGCTTTCAGCCTGGTGACCTGGGTTCAGTCCCTGGTCAGGAAAATAAGCTCCTGCAGGAAGTCTCATGCTGTGTGCATAAATAAATAAAACTGCTAATATCATGCTTTCAAATATATCCAGAAGAATGTAAAGAGCATAGAGTTTTAAAAAAAAATATTTAGTTTTTTCACTTATTTGGCTGCTTAGGTCTTAGCTGTGGCATGCAGGATCCTTTGTCCATTCTACTGCCCTCTGGCATGTGGGATCTTACCCATCAGGTATTAAACCCACATTCCCTGCATTGGAAGGGCGATTCTCAACCACTGGACCCCCAGTGAAGTCCCTAGCCTTGGATTCTGATATTTACCCACATTGAAGAAGGACATGGCAACCCACTCCAGCATTTTTCCCTTGTGAATTCAATGGATAGAGGAGCCTGGCTAGCTACAATCCATAGGGTTGCAAAATGTCAGACACAACTGAGCAAGTAGGCACAGCATTAACCATCAAGCTTCTTAAAAGAGTATAAAATGAGCTCTTTCTAATGGTCAGTTTTTTCTTTTTCCCTGTTCCATTGAGATGTAATGGACATATATTCTGTAAAGTGAAGGTGAACACAAGTTGATTTGATAAGAACAGTGTTTTTGATGTTATATCTGGTTACAGCACTTGAGATCACATTCATTAGTGAACAGCATTTTTATTCTAATTCAGTGACTCTGTTAACTTATAATGAATGGAAATACACATGTTTCTTCTCTGAAACCCTCCCTCCACCCACGAATCTGTGTGTACAGAGGTGTAAAGACAGTGGGAGGGAAAGCTTGAGATATAATCTAGGTGCTGCAAAGGAGGACAGAGAAGAGGGGGAGTAAGGGGGGAAGGGACAAGAAAGGGTACCAGGGTGTGACCTGGCACCCCTGACATGGTTTAAGAAAGCATGAGCCCCTGCCTAGAAAATGCTCCTGGAGTTCACCATGAAGATCCACAGTGAGGTCCCTGGGAATCCAATGGGTGCTTAGTCTTCAAGTGCAGGTCACTTGGGAGTCAGCTTGCTTCCTGCCCTCCTCACCCTGCCTCCCCTCCAACCCACCCTTTTGCCCTCGGAAGAGGACAGGAGGTTTCTGTTTGCAGCTGGAGAATTTTCTGGCTTTGGAAGAGAACCCCTGACTTTTTAGGTTCCTGACATCAGCCCATGCCCTGTTGGAATAGCTGTGTGGACCACCTCCCCTGACCTTAAACTGTTGAACCCCAAATAAATAAAGATTCAGACAAATTGCAGATAAGGTGGTGGGCCTCTGGATGACAGAGAGGGAAGTGGGGACTCTCACCACACTGAGACCTGGAAAATAGCCCCTCGAAGGGGCCCAGAAGCCCCTCCCACATTCTTTCCTCTCTCTAACAATTTGGTAGATTTGTTTCTATTTGAAAGATCCTATGAGGAAAAACTTGTTCAGTAACCTGATTGGAGCCTGGTAAAGGTACTCTGGATTGGATTAGAATGGGCTTTAAAAGGCTTGGAATCTCCTGATGCAGCCTGACTGAGAAAAGGCTTTTAGAGAGCCAGGTAGGAGATCCACAGACCCTGGACACAGGAAGTGGTGCTGCTATTCCCAGAGGAATCTTTCTGGGACATGGAGGCAAAGACACTCCAGCTTCACCCTCAACTTGTCCTCAGAGTAGGAAGTGTTTGGCTGCCCTGAATCAGCTGGACTTCAGGAGCTGGTGAGCCATGGGGTTTGGAATGCTTCCTTTTGTTCTCTTCAGCCATGAGTCTGCAAAGTTTTTCTGAAAAGGGCTAGAGAGTAACCAGGCATTAAGGGCCATGAGGTCTCTCCCATTAGCACTGTTAAATAGCCTCAGGCTGTGGCAAATGATCATCGCTGTGTTCCAATAAAACTTTATTTGTGACACTGAAATTTAGATAGCATATAATTTTTACATGTCACAAAATTTTCCTTTCTTTCCCCTCAAGTTTATAAAAGATGTAAAAATATTAAACATATATTTTAAAGGTAAAAAAAAAAAACACTAAAACATAAAAATCACTCTTAGCTTGCTGGTTGTGCAAAAACAACAACAACAACAACAAACAGACAGGAAACAAGCCAATTTGTCAATCCCTGTCTAAACCCTTTGCCTATATAATGCAGCTAGCATCACATTAGAGACTTGTGACATGATTTTAATAGGCTGGATTCTGCTTATGAAAAATAGAAATTTTCATTAAATCTAAGATGACATCAGCTTAAGATACAACATTATCCCTGTTACTTTTGGCCACATCCAGTGGCATGTGGGATCACAGGTCCCTGACCAGGAATTGAATCCATGCCCCTGGCCCGGAAGTGAGGAGTCTTAAATACTGGATTACCAGGGAAGCCCCACAGCATTATTCTTCATATCACTATAACATAAATATTTATATACATATGTGTGTGTGTGTGTGTGTTCAGTTATTTCAGTCATGTTTGACTCTTTGCAGCGCTATGGACTGTAGCCCACCAGGCTCCTCTGTCCATAGGATTCTTCAGGCAGGAATACTGCAGTGGGTTGCCATACCCTCATCCAGGGGTCTTCCTGACCCAGAGATAGAACCTGCATCTCTTACATCTTCTGCTTTGGCATAAGGCACCTTTACCACTAGGGCCATCATTTACACACAACCTAACAAACTATGATATGCTACTGATGAAATGTGGTCTGGTATCAGAAATGGTCAAATGCAAACTTCAGAATGTCTGTTAATGTCAATGAAATGTGTTAATGGCATGGAAGCTATCAACAAATGCATTATATGGAGAGATATTGTGTTACAAACCTTTTATCTCAAAGACCACCACCACCCCTGTCAGCATCCAGCTACATACTGGCAGACTGTCTCTCTTGCATGATAGTTTTAATTCATTAAGATTTGAAATTCATTAAATGCTTGGAGAAATTGCTTCTCAGCCTTTTGGCTAAGATCAACTGTAAGTACCTGGAGAGCCAGGAATGAGTGGGTAGAGTCTGTGGTATAGATAAATGATTGTTTAATAACAGTTACTGTTTGTTTATGCGGCAGACACGTAGCACTGACAGACACTACATGTTGTTCTAGAAACCAAAATACAGCAACCCAATAGCTCTGGAGGTGAATATGGCATGTGAGTTAGGGGAGGCAGTGATTTCTGACATCATGGTCAGGAAAGCCTGGCAGAGAAACTACAGACTGAGACAGGTCAGAAGTTGGGTGGTGGTACTTGAGACAGCGTCCAAGGCAGGAGGAGCATAGAAGTCATGAGAAGACTCCGTCCTCCCTCCTCACTACCCTTGTGAGATTGGGTCTGGAAACCCTGAATCTGCAGATGCCAAAAGCCATGGGTGCTCAAGTCCATTATATAAGATGGTGCAGTCTTGCATGTAACTTAAGGGGATGCTCCCACATGCTTTAAATCATCTCCATATTCATTATAATACCTAATACAATGTTGATGCTGTGTAAATAGTTTCAAGTACAGTGTAATACTCTCTCTCTCTCATGAGAACCAGCATGAGGCAGGTTTAAATTTTGTTATTAGAACTGGCTGGAATTTAAAAAAAAATTTTTTTTTTCATCCATGTATAGTGTATGGTGCCTTCTGTACTCAGAGAGTGGAAGGAGTGAGAGGCACCCCCAAGGGAGAGCAGGGGGCTATTTTGGACATTTTCTGTTGGTCAGCATTTCTGAGTGAGATTTTAGATCTATTAGCAAAATGGTGCCTACTAGCTCTCCTGCAGAGGTTAACAGGAGCACTGGGGCCACCATGGGGAGAAAAGGCAAAAGTGGTGGCTGGAAAAGGAAGTTTAAAATGATCATCTCACTTAACTGAATAAGAGATGATTCCTTATGTCTAACAGTGTTAATAGTTATCTCAATGTTTTAGCCAACGATTAAATCAGGTGCTAATTTTGTCTTTTGAAAGAAATATAATCACACCGAAATCAGATTGATTATATTCTTTGCAGCCAAAGATAGAGAAGCTCTACAGTCAACAAAAACAAGACCGAGAGGTGACTGTGTTTCAGATCATGAAATCCTTATTGCCAAATTCAGACTTAAACTGAAGAAAGTAGGGAAAACCGCTAGACCATTCTGATATGACCTAAATCAAATCCCTTATGATTATACACTGAAAGTGAGAAATATATTTAAGGGTCTAGATCTGACAGATAGAGTGCCTGATGAACTCTGCAATGAGGTTCATGACACTGTACAGGAGACAGGGATCAAGACCATCCCCATGGCAAAGAAATGCAAAAAAAGCAAAATGGCTGTCTGAGGAGGCCTTACAAATAGCTGTGAAAAGAAGAGAGGTGAAAAGCAAAAGAGAAAAGGAAAGATGTAAGCATCTGAATGCAAAGTTCCAAAGAATAGCAAGAAAAGATAAGAAAGCCTTCTTCAGCCATCAATGCAAAGAACTAGAGGAAAACAACAAAATGAGAAAGACTAGAGATCACTTCAAGAAAATTAGAGATACCAAGGGAACATTTCATGCAAAGATGGGCTCGATAAAGGACAGAAATGGTCTAGACCTAACAGAAGCACAAGATATTAAGAAGAGGTGGCAAGAATACAGGGAAAAACTGAACAAAAAACATCTTCATGACTCAGATAATCATGATATGATCACTAATCTAGAGCCAGACATCTTGGAATGTGAAATCAAATGGACCTTAGAAAGCATCACTAAAAACAAAGCTAGTGGAGGTGATAGAATTCCAGTTGAGCTGTTTCAAATCCTGAAAGATGATGTTGTGAAAGTGCTGCACTTACTATGCCAGCAAATTTGGAAAACTCAGCAGTGGCCACAGGACTGGAAAAGGTCAGTTTTCATTCCAATTCCAAAGAAAGGAAAAGCCAAAGAATGATCAGGCTACCACACAATTGCATTCAGTTCACATGCTAGTAAAGTAATGCTCAAAATTCTCCAAGCCAGACTTCAGCAATATGTGAACCGTGAACTCCCTGATGTTCAAGCTGGTTTCAGAAAAGGCAGAGGAACCAGAGATCAAATTGTCAACATCCACTGGGTCATTGAAAAAGCAAGAGAGTTCCAGAAAAACATCTATTTCTGCTTTATTGACTATGCCAATGCCTTTGACTGTGTGGATCACAATAAACTGTGGAAAATTCTGAGAGAGATGGGAATACCAGACCACCTGACCTGCCTCTTGAAAAATCTGTATGCAGGTCAGGAAGGAACAGTTAGAACTGGACATGGAACAACAGACTGGTTCCAAATAGGAAAAAGGAGTACGTCAAGGCTGTATATTGTCACCCTTCTTATTTAACTTATATGCAAAGTACATCATGAGAAA
>SJXQ01009626.1:140398-152347 GCA_006408695.1 Aepyceros melampus | reverse complement strand
AAGCTGGAATCAAGATTTCTGGGAGAAATATCAATAACCTCAGATATGCAGATGACACCACCCTTATGGCAGAAAGTGAAGAGGAACTCAAAAGCCTCTTGATGAAAGTGAAAGAGGAGATTGAAAAAGTTTGCTTAAAGCTCAACATTCAGAAAACGAAGATCATGGCATCTGGTCCCATCACTTCATGGGAAATAGATGGGGAAATAGTAGAAACAGTGTCAGACTTTTTTTTTTTTTTTTTGCGGGGGTAGCATACAAGGTCACTGCAGATGGTGACTGCAGCCATGAAATTAAAAGACGCTTACTCCTTGGAAGAAAAGTTATGACCAACCTAGATAGTATATTCGAAAGCAGAGACATTTCTTTGCCTCCTAACCTTCGTCTAGTTGGACTGTGAAGAAGGCTGAGCACCAAAGAATTCATGCTTTTGATCTGTGGTGTTAGAAAAGACTCTTGAGAGTCCCTTGGAGTGCAAGAGGATCTAACCAGTCCATTCTGAAGATCAACCCTGGGATTTCTTTGGAAGGAATGATGCTAAAGCTGAAGCTCCAGTACTTTGGCCACCTTATGCGAAGAGTTGACTCATTGGAAAAGACTCTGATGCTGGGAGGGATTGGGGGTAGGAGGAGAAGGTGACGACCAAGTATGAGATGCATGGGATCATGGACTTGATGGACGTAAGTCTGACTGAACTCCGGGAGATGGTGATGGACAGGAAGGCCTGGCATGCTGGGATTCATGAGGTCGCAAAGAGTTGGACACAACTGAGCAACTGAACTGGACTGATAATCACTAACACATATCTGCAGAGAATAAGTTTCAAGACCCCCAGCAGACATCTGTAACCTCACATAGTATCAAACCCTATATACACACCAGTTCTTCTATATAAACATACCTGTGTTTCATGCAGTTTATTTCATAAAAGCACAGTAAGAGATTGACAACTGCCTAATAAAAACAGGAAAGTTAAAATGAAGTCGCTCAGTCATGTCCAACTCTTTGCTACCCTATGGATTGCAGCTTACTACACTCCTCTGTCCATGGGGTTTCCCAGACAAGAATTCTGGAGTGGGTTGCCATTTCCTTCTCCAGAGGATTTTCCTGACCCAGCAACGAAACCTGGGTCTCCTGAATTGTCAGCAGAAACTTTACCATCTGAGTCACCAGGGAAGGTATAATAATAACATAGAACAATTATAACAATATAATTTTATAAAAGTTTTGTGAATGTAGTTGCTATGTAAAATATATTACTGTACTAATTCAGTGATTCTTTTTTCATCCTAACTAAGCACTTACTAGCTCTGTGGCTATACCTATTGCAGTTTGAGGTTTGACAGCAAAACTAACCCAGAGTTATTTTCTCTTCACATTCACCACAGACATTAGCAACCTCAGCATAATTTTTTTTCTCTTTTTATATCAAATTGAGAACTTCGATCTTTTCACTTAATGGTAGCACTTAATGGATTCTCTCTGGCATATCTAAATGGCCAGCATCACTCCACTTACGGTTTGGGGCCATTGTTGAGTAAAATAAGGATGACTTGGTCACAGGCCCTGTGACATCTCAACAATCATTTTGGTAACCGACTGACAAACAGGTGGGATGTACAGGACTAAGGAATGAATCACATTTTGGGCAGGAGGAAGCAGGATGCTGTGAGATTCCAATCACACCCCTCGGAAAGATCTGCAGTTTAAAACACATGAGTTAAATATTTCTGGAGTTTTCCAGTTAATTTTCTTGGTGAACACCTGAGGGTTAACTGAAACCACCTGGAGTGAGACCTGAGATCAGAGGGGATGACCTTGTCTGGTGATTTCCTTTGGGTGGAAAAAACACTAGAAGGGGTGACTTGAATACAAAAGTGATTGCAAAATGGCCCATCTCTTCCCATGTGAGGAAGCACAAGCACCACCACAAACCAAGAAAAAGACGCAGGGTCCAAATCCAGAGATGAGGACAATGACAATGCTGAGGTCAACTTTGTTGGAGTGGAGCAAGACAATGAGAATGCTCAAACCCTCTTTTTCAGAGTGATTTCAAGTTCAAAGCCAGTCATGTCTAACATTTTGAACAGAGTGACCAGGGACTCATCTTCAAGAAAAAAGATGGGCCACGTGAGTTCAGATCCCTCCTGCACGTTGCAGCTGGCAAATCTCAGGACCCCAGCATCAGAGCCAGCTGCTGTATCACCAGCTTCTCAGTCTGTATGGGGAGGAAGAGGCAGTTCTATTATTTCTGAGCCTTCATCTAAGCCTGATTATAATACAAGCTCTCTGGAAGCTGTCCTTCACAATTCAGAATTGCTCTCTGTCTTCTGGAGCTGTTCTCTCATTAGGAGGCAAAGATGAAGTTCAGTTGAGTTCAGTCGCTCAGTCATGTCTGACTCTTCCTCATTCATTGCAGCATGCCAGGCCTCCCTGGGCCCTCTTAATTCAAAGTGGTGTCCCACTTCAGATGTAAAATATAACAATGAGAATCCCCAAAGACCCAAACTCAGCGATGGAATCCCAGGGGGACCTGCCTCCACCATGGCCCCTTCAGGTGTCTCTCCTACAGAGAACATGATTATGACCTTGGAAGAGTCTCTGATCTTACAGAGCCATGTTCATGATGGGGCATCATTTTCACGGACTCGTGCCAATGACCAGGCATGCTTCAGTCTTATGGATCCAGGAGGAACATGTAGTTTGGAAGGGCTGGAGAAAATGGACTTTTTGACTCTTGCAAATCAGAGCAAGACTGTTGATCTCATGAAAGGAAATCTGACCACGTTATTTGATGACTTTTACTATGGCAGCATACAAGAGATGGCAGCCAGAACAGAAGACTCACAGAGCCTTTACATGCCTCAGCTGCTTGAGAATTCTCAAAAATGTCAAGTTTATGACCCACATGAGGAACCATCTGGAGCTTGAGGGGCAGAAAAGTGACAGCTGGGAAATCCACACTACCTGCCAGCACTGCCACCACCAGTTTCACATCCCGTTCCAGCTTCAGTGTCACACTGAACGTGTCCACGCTTCCTTGGGAGCTCTCCACTCTCTGTAATATCTGTGAATTGTCCTTCAAAACAGATCAGGTTCTCTTACAGCACTTGAAAGACAGTCCCAAACCTGGAAAAAATGCCTTATGTGTGCCATGTTTGCAATTACAGATTGTCAGCCTTTGCCAATGTAGAGGCATATTTTTAAACATGGCAAGGAAACAAACAATTTGCTTTGTCTCTTTTGCCTCGAAATTTTCAAACTGGTGACACCCTTGGTAAACCACGCTTGGAGGCACTGGAACAGGAGGGTCTTTCCATGTTGCAAGTGCTGGCTACAGTGTTTGAACCTAAGGAAAAGACGGAGCACCAAACCAAGAATGATCAGTCATTCAAAAAGCCGGAGCAATTGCGAGGGTTGCCTCCTGAAAAAAAGGTCATGATATGAACTTCAGTTCATCTGGGACTGAGAGAGACAGCATCCATCATTGTGAAGACCACTGATTCCCAAGCACCACCCAGAAAAATTACACAGATTGACCACAAACACAAAATATTCCAGATGTGTTACAGCAAAAGGATCTGGCTAAAAATTATGTTCTACGTACCTACAGGAATTTTTAAAAAGCCCTATTGAAGTTCAGCCCGCTGTACATAAAGACCCTGCCTGGCTTTTGTTGTTCATTTGCTCAGTCGTGTCTGATTCCCTGTGACCCTATGAACTTCAGTAAGCCAGGCTTCCCTGTCCATCACCATCTCCTGAAGCTTTCTCAAACTCATTCCACTGGGTTGCTGATGCCATCCAACCATCTCATCCTCTGTCATGCCTTCTGCTCGTGCCTTCAAGATATCCTACTATCAGGGTTGTTTTTTTTTTTTTGTTTGTTTGTTTGTTTTGTTTTGTTTTCCAATGAGTTGATTCTTCCCATCAGGAGGCCAAAGTATTGGAGCTTCAGCATCAGTTCTCCCACTGAATATTCAGGGTTGATTTCCCTTACGATTGATTGGTTGGATCTCCTTGCAGTCCAGGGAACTCTCAAGAGTCCTCTCCATTCTCCAGCACCACAGTTTCAAAAGATCAGTTCTTCAGCACTCAACTTTCTTTATGGTGCAGCTCTTCCATCTGTATCTCACTACTGGGAAAACCATAGCTTTGACTTTCTGGACATTTGTTGACAAACTAATGTCCCTATCTTTTAATATACTGTCTAGCTTTGTCACAACTTTTCTTCCAAGGAGTGAGTATCTTTTAATTTCATGGCATCAGTGACCATCTACAGTTATTTTGGAGCCCAAGAAAATAAAATCTGGCTGTACTGTAACTGAGATTGTACTTGTTTCATCTCTCTACTATCAAGTAGCTTTGAAACCTTTTGTTCCTTCCTGGCCACTCTGCCCTCAAAAGAAACCAATACTCTAACCTCTAACAGCAGGGATTCATTTTTCTTTGTTTCAAATTTTAAATAAATAGAATCATATAATAGAATTTCTGTTCCCTTGGTCTTGGTTTTCTTTTAAATAAGTGAGATGTATTCTTGTTGTAAGTAGATGTGGAACATTCTTTTTCATCGCTGGGTAGAATTCCCTCAGATGAATGGCATAGTCTTATTACATAGTCATTTTACTGTGCCTGAAACTTGAATCTCTTATTTTGCCTTTTTGAATAAGCTCCTTATGAACCTGTTTGTGTCTTTCAGAGTAATTTCTCTAGGAGAGCTATATCTGTATGTCTAGGCATGAGAGTTTCTGATAAACCACATGTGGTAATGGTTTAGTTGCTAAGTGATATTTAACTCTTACAACCCCACACACTCTAGACCACCAGGTTTCACTGTCCATAGGATTTCTCAGGCAAGAATATGACAATGGGTTGACATTTCCCTCTCCAGAGGATTTTCCTGACCGAGGGTTCAAACCTAGGTCTCCTCCTTTACAGGCAGATGTTACTGACTGAGCCAGTCTAATATGCAGCTACAGTCAAATGCTTTTTTCAAACTGATTGAAGCAATGTGTATTTCCACTAACAGTATTGGCGTTTCCATTTCTACCGAACACTTGACATTGTCAGTCTGTTTCATCATATAACTGAGCAGGACCCTGCAGGGCTTTCCCAGTGATAGACCACCCCCTGCCCACCCCCCACCAATGTACCCTGTCTCTTATTTGTAGGAAAAAAAAAAAAACTTTAGATCCTAGACCTTCCATGAGTTTCAAAGAACAAATTTAATTAGAAGTGAAAAACTGCAGAAACAAGAAAAACCTCAAGAAAGACAAACAATAATTTATTGTTGGGCAGTCGTGTTCACTCTTTGCAATCGCATGGACTGTGGCACACCATCATCCACTTCTCCTCCTGCCTTCAATCTTTTCCAGCATTAGGGTGCATTCTGATGAGTATCTCTCCCCATAAGTTGGTCAATGTATTGGAGCTTCACTTTCAGTATCATTCCTTACAGTGAATATTCAGTGTTGATTTCCTGTAGAATTGACTGGCTTGATCTCACTGCCAGTCCAAGGGAGTCTCAAAAGTCTCCAACAACACCACAGTTCAAAAGCTTTAATTCTTTGGTGCTCAACCATCTTTATGCTCCACCTCTCACATCCATACATGACTAGTGGAAGAACAATAGCCTTGACTACATGGACCTTTGTTGCCAAAATAATGTCTCTGCTTTTTATTATGCTTTCTAGGTTTGTCACAGCTTTTCTTCGAAGAAGCAAGCATCTTTTAATTTCATGGCTAAAGTCACCATCTGCGGTGATTTTGGAGCTCAAGAAAATAAATTCTGTCACTGTTTCTATTGTTTCTTCATCTGTTCACAATGAAGTGATGAGACCTTTGACTGTGTGGACCACAACAAACTCTGGAAAATTCTTAAAGAGATGGGAATACCAGATCATATGACCTGCCTCCTGAGAAATCTGTATGCAGGTCAAGAAGCAACAGTTAGAACTGGACACGGAACAAGTGACTGGTTCCAAATAGGGAAAGGAGTATGTTAGGATTATATGCTGTTGCCCTGCTTTTTAAACTTAAATATAGAGTACATCATGGAAAACAGTGGGCTGGATGAAGCACAGTATGGAATAAAGATTGCTGGGAGAAATAGCGACATCCTCAGATATGCAGATGATGCCACCTAAATGGCAGAAAACGAAGAGCCTCTTGATGATGGCAAAAGAGGAGACTGAAAAGACTAGCTTAAAGGTCAACATTCAAAAAATGAAGATTACAACATCTGGTACCATCAATTTATGGCAAACAAATGGTGAAAATAACAGCAGATTTCATTTTCTTAGACTCCAAAATCACTGTGGAAAGTGAATGTAGGCACAAAATTAAAAGAAGCTAGCTCCTTGGAAGAAAAGCTATGACAAACATAGACAGCATTAAAAAAAAAAATAGCTAAGGCATCATCTGCTGACCAAAGCTCTTATATCAAAGCTACAGTGGCTCAGACAGTAAGAAATTCACTTGCAATGTGGGAGACCTGGGTTCAATCATGGGAAGGACATCCATGTAGTCCAGTGGAAATACTCTGTGTTCCCAAATTAGGGCATCCAAGTTCATTCCTTGGTCGGGGTATTAGATCACGCATTCTGCTACTAAAAATATTGCATATGACAATTAAAACTCCTGCTCCTACATGCTACAGTGAAGATTGAAGGGCCCTTGTGCTGGAACTAAAACCAAGCACAGCAACATAAATGAACAACTATTTGAAAGAAAGAAAGAAAAAGATATGAGAATTCCCTGTTGGTTCAGCGGTTAGGATTTGATGCTTTCACCGTCAATAGCCAGGGTTCAACACCTGGTTGTGGAATGAAGATCCCACAGGTTCCATGGCATGACCAAACAAAAACCCAGAAAGATAACTGAGGAGGACAGAACTCCCAAAGTTTGAAAATTAAGCAATATAACTGAAAACAGGCTGAGGATATAGTAAAGATTGCCAGGAACCCAAAGTGCAAAAGTGGCACCTCAGTAAAACACGAGCCTCTTTAATGTTGTGGCTTAGTCTCCTCCTTCTCCTGCTTCTGAACTTAAAAAAACTTATTGCTCCTAAGAGAAACTGTTATGGGGAAAAATATATGTATTTGAACTGAATGATATTGAAAATAGCAAATTTTTGAGACACAGCTAAAGCAGTTTCATGTGTTAATATGCATTACATTTGAAAAGAAGAAAGGTGGGCATAACAATGACCTAAGTCAGTGCTATTCACAGATATTTCTGCAGCAATAAAAAAATTTTAAATAATTGACTTTAATGTTGTGGCTTAGTCTCCTCCTTCTCCTGCTTCTGAACTTAAAAAAACTTATTGCTCCTAAGAGAAACTGTTATGGGGAAAAATATATGTATTTGAACTGAATGATATTGAAAATAGCAAATTTTTGAGACACAGCTAAAGCAGTTTCATGTGTTAATATGCATTACATTTGAAAAGAAGAAAGGTGGGCATAACAATGACCTAAGTCAGTGCTATTCACAGATATTTCTGCAGCAATAAAAAAATTTTAAATAATTGTTACATGTATTCTCTAATAAGGATGATCAGCTTTTCACATATATAAATGCAATTTTTTCTCTTCTGTGAGGTGACCTGTTTATATCCCTTATCTAAATTTTCAGATGGAGTGTTCATCTGGTAGGATTTTTTTTTTTTTTGCCTTGCTGTGAGGATTAAGGGATCGTCAACCAGGGATTGAATCTCTGCCCCCTGAAGGGGAAGCACAAATCCCTAACAACCAGATTACTAAGGAATCCTCAATGAAAATGTTTCCTTTGTCCTTGTCTAATATGCCACTTTGGAAATGTTAAAATGTAGCTAGTGTGACTGACGTATTAAATCTTTGTGTGTGTTCAGCTGCTTCAGTCTGTCCAACTCTTTGCGATCTCATCAGTGTAGCGTACCAGGCTCCTCTGTCCATGGGATTCTCCAGGCAATAATACTGGAGTGGGTTGCCATTTCCCTTTCCAGTGAATCTTTCTGACCTGGGGTTGAATCCAAGTCTTTTACGTCTCCTGCATTGGCAGGCAGGTACTTTACCACTAGCACCAATTGAGAAACCTATTAAATCCTTTTTATTATGGGATCACTTCCAAGGCAGTTTCCTCTGTTTAGCTTCTTCTGTTTGCTGGTCTGTTCAGTGTCTGGTCTCCACCCTAAGACAAGGGGGTGGGGGGGGCAGTGGAAGTCACTTTTTTTTTTAAGGCTCACTTGGTCAGTCGTGCTGTGGGGAGGGAGGGATGCTGCTACCAAATAGCTCTGGCATGTATTTGCAGTGCTCCAGCCCCACTGGGCCTGCCCCTACACCCAGAGCACAATGCTCAGGCTCTATGTTTCTCCACCGGAAACCGTCTGAGGCCGGCCCTAGGCTCATGTACCTTCCTGGTCTAAGCCCCTCAGGCTCAGTGCCCAGGTAGTCACAGATTCGATTGGGCCTGCGTTTTGTGTCCTTCCCAGGACCAAGTAGCTCAGGTGTTTGGCAAGCGCAGTCGCATGGCTTATTGCCTTTTCCTGCTGCTCAGTTTTCTGGGTGTACCCCTGTCGCCCCTTTTCAAGCAGATTGTGACTGTCCAGCACCCCAAGAAGTCTTAGTTAACATAGAATCCTGCTTGCAGTTTGGTCAGTAAAGTCTCTCTGGGGCTGAAGTTGCCACGTTCCAGCCCTTATGGCTCTGGCTGCCTGTCACCGGTGGGGGATGATCTGCAGCCGGCCATTTCTGTTCCGTCCTTTGTTCTGTGCATGGTCCTGGAGGTGTCTTATGTTTGAGCTTTCTGCGTGGTAACTGTCCCACAGTCTGGTGTGTTAGCCCAAGTTAGTTCGCTCTGGTTACACACCGATTCTTAAGAAGCGATGCTGCCTGCGTCTCCCGCGCCTCCTTACCCAGCCCCCACTTGCTAGTGGCAGATACAGGCATCTGCTCTGCTTCTCCACTGGGGGAGTTAACATTGGGCTCATAATATGTGGATCTTAATCACCCATTTGTTTTTCTTCTCTGTTATGTTGTCCTCTGTGCTTCTAACACTTGCCACAGATTCGGCAGTGAGAGTGTTTCCTGGCCTTTGGAAACTTCTCTCTTTTTAAAACTCTCTTCCCAGGACAGGACTCCCTTCCCAGGATGGAGCTCCTTCCCTACCTCCTTTGTTTCTTTTTTGGTCTTTTGTATTTTTCCTACCTGTTTTTGAAGACAATGTTCTGTTTTTCTGGATGCCTGATGTCCTCTGTCAGCATTCAGAAGTTGCCCTGTAGATTTTACTCAGCGTTAAGATGTTCTTTTGATGAATTTGTGGGGGAGAAAGTGGTCTCCCCGTCCTATTCCTCTGATATCTTAGCTCTACTCTAAATCTTTACTTTAATTTAATTGATTTAAAATTGAAAGATATGTCTAGAAGAACCGATCTTCCTTATAAATGAGCTTCACTTAACTTGTATACTCAGTAATTTGTGTATTTCTTAGATATTTTCCTCAAGATGAGATTCCATGCCCCTCCCTAAGTGTAGATTGGGTTTAGTGACTTGTTTCCAAAGACGAGAATAAGTTAACAGGAAGAAGAGAACTTTATAGCAGAAGAACTAGTGGTAAATCACATTGATAGTATGAATCCTTGATGGGAAGTGATGAGAAAGATATTTTGCCTTTGAGGTATAGTTATAAAATTATATAAACCCCAGTGCAATCAGGAGAAACATATCAAACCCATATAGAGTCATTCTGCAACATACCTGTCCCTGAAGGACGCCTGAAAATTGTCAAAAATCATGAAAAACAAGGACAGTTTAAGAAACTGCTATAGGCCAGAGTAAGCGAAGGGAGGTATCTGTAGCCTTTTGCTACATATCCTTCCTCATGCAGCTCGGTATCCTGTATGGGAATATGACACTGGCAAAGAACACTCGTGGGAAAACTGGTAAAATCTGAATAAAACCTGGAACTTAGTTAAAGGTACCCTACTGAAAGATGCTGGAATAATTGTGAGGCATAAAGGAGGTTATTTCACATATATACATTTTAGACATTGCAAGTGTTATCTCTACATAACACTCACTTCATTTTGACTTCACTGAGATGGAAAGCTAAAGTATGGCATACTTAACTGAATGGAAACCTTCAAATACAAAGGATCAATAATATTTAGACTGTGTGATCTGACTATAATGTAATATTGAGAAATTGACAAAGAAACTTCTTTTAAAATGCCATTCATTTGGAAAATATCAATAACTATATTAATACATAATATACATCTCCATGGCATTTTCAGGCAAGACTACTGGAGCAGATTGCCATTATTTTCTCCAGAGGATCTTCCTGACCTGGGATTGAAACTAGGCCTCTTGTGTCTCCTGCATTGGCTGGAAAGTTCTTTACCAGTTGAGTGACCAGGGAAGTAAATACAATATACAATCTTGTCTTCAGANGACAGCTCTTGAGAGTCCCTTGGACAGCAAGATCCAACCAGTCAATCCTAAGGGAAATCAACTCTGAATATTCACTGGAAGGACTGACACTGAGGCTGAAGATCCAATAGTTTGGCCACCTGATGTGAAAAGCCAAGTCATTGGAAAACACCCTGATGCTTGGAAAGACTGAGGGCAGGAGAAGTGGGCAGCAAAGGATGAGATGGTTGGATAGTATCACCAACTCAATGGACATGACTTGGAGCATACTCCAGGAGATAGTGAAGGACAGGGAAGCCTGGTGTGTTGCACGCAGTCCATGAGGTTGCAGAGTCCAAAATGATTGTGGACCTGAACAACAACAACAAATTCAGGTAAATTTATAGCATTATATATCAGAGAAATGATAGTTACAAAGAATTTTCTCAAATAGGTGTAAAGATGAGCAACAGAACAAACATAGTGATGAAAAGGAATGAAATTAGTAAAGATTGAAAAAGGAATATAATAGAGAAGAAAATATTGTAACAAAACCAAAATTTTATTCTCCCATATGACTACTAGCAGACTTCCAGCAGAAAAGGGCATTTTAAAAAGATTCTGTAAAGGGCCAAAAAAGAAATATTTTAGGCTTTGCGAATATGATCATTGGTGATTAATCAAGTTTCCAGCCACAGATTACAACCAAAGAAACTGGCAAGTCCCTGTTAACAGAACAAACATAGTGATGAAAAGGAATGAAATTAGTAAAGATTGAAAAAGGAATATAATAGAGAAGAAAATATTGTAACAAAACCAAAATTTTATTCTCCCATATGACTACTAGCAGACTTCCAGCAGAAAAGGGCATTTTAAAAAGATTCTGTAAAGGGCCAAAAAAGAAATATTTTAGGCTTTGCGAATATGATCATTGGTGATTAATCAAGTTTCCAGCCACAGATTACAACCAAAGAAACTGGCAAGTCCCTGTTCCAACTTTAAGGACTCCAAAAATTGAATTTCACATAATTTTCACATCAGAAAATTATAATCTTTTTGGTTTTCATCAGCCATTAAAAGTGTAAGGTTCTAAAATTTAAAAAAAAAAGAAGAAGGTCACTACAGACAGTGCAAAAACAGGGGGAGGCTGCCCTGCATTGATCGAAATGTAATTCCAAGAGGAGGGGCTACAAGATCCAGGTGTATGGAGAAGTTCCTTAAGGCCGGTCATTCCTGAGGGCTGTGAGTGCTGGACACCATCACTGGACTCCCCTGGTAGACTCAGAGGCAATTCTCAGCCCTGTGCCTTGGCTACTGTGCAGTCTATTTTTCCTCTTTTCCCCTTCAGTGAGCTGAGTAATCTTGACAGACCCAAGACCCTTGAGATTCAGATTCAGCCTGACCATGCCCCCAGGGAGTGTCTCCAGAGTGTCCAATTCCAGCTCATGTGCCCAATCGCCCTCACAGCCAATCAGATTGCAGGCGATGACAACTGGCAGCCAATCATCAGTGGCAGCGGGCACGCCTGTAGGGGCAGCTGAGGCGGTGCCCCAGGCCTGAGGAGG
>SJXQ01009626.1:55983-138250 GCA_006408695.1 Aepyceros melampus | reverse complement strand
CTTGCCTGGAAAATCCTATGGATGGAGGAGCCTAGCAGGCTGCAGTCCATGGGGTCGCAAAGAGTCGGATATGACTGAGCAACTGAACTGAACTGAATTGAACCAGTTCACTAACATTTTTGTTATTGGCAAAGGCAGCAAACCATAGACATCTCTTCCCTAAGGAAAAGGGATCCATCCCACCATTGCTGGATGAGAGAAATAAAATACTGGCAGTCAACAGGCTGAAGTGATCTCTCAGTTATGTGATTGGAGAGATCTTTATACTTAATTGAAGGTAATAAGGCATGACTTGAAAATATGTGGGTTATTTTCAAATGTCTTTGGATAATTGATTTCTAACATAATTCCACAGTGGAAAGAGAACAGACTCTATGTGACTACAATACCTTTAGACCATGAAATTTTTGCACCTTGTTTTATGTCTCTGGATATGTCTCCCAGCTTACAGTCTATGGAAACTTGAATAGAATTTGTACCTGCTGTTGTGTGAAAGTTGTATAAATCTTATGTTATGTTGAATCAGTTCTTTTCAGGTCTACTATATCCTTCTACTTCTCTGTATATTTATTCTATTAATTTTTGAGTTTGATATTGAAACTAAAACTAAAAATTTGTCTACTTAAAAAATAATTGTATGATATAGTGGAACTACATGTAACCTTGTCCTGTATTTTCCAAGTCTCCTGTAAATGTGTTACCACATTTTCAAAATTAAAAATAAAATAAAACGGAGAACCAGCAGGTACCTGCTGTGTGGCAAGGGGAATTCTGTCCAGTATTACATAACAACCTAAATGGGAAAAGAATTTGAAAGATAATAGATACATGTATATGTATAACTGAATCACTTTGTTGTACAGCTGAAACTAACACAACATTGTTAATCAACTCTACTCCAATACAAAATAAAAAGTTGGGACTTCAAAACAAGATAATGTGGCATGACTAATTATTAATACAATCATCATTCAAATGGTTTTGTGACCCTTTTCAGTGTGTATATATTGACCAACTCCAAGCATCTAAAATAAAGATGACAACTTTAGTTTGAAACCAGCAAAGAGCCTTTAATTATTCCATAAACATTTAGGATAAAATTATTTTAAATTCACTCTAATACAAAACAATTAACATAAGTGATCTTCTTTAGAATTTTTGGTAAAAAGCATTTTGTTAACTTGAACTAGCAAGAGGGTTTACAAATCCCCCTCAGATTTGACAGGATTTGTGGCTTTTCCATTTGTTTTCCTTCATTCCTGCATATATATTGATGGTTCAAAAGCCCAGTCTTTAATTCCAGTGACAATAAATTCAACTTTAGTCTGAATCTGTACTTCCTGACATCTTCTACCCAGTCTCCAAGAGATAAAAACAGTGCTTGAAATTTAGCCTTCTATGTAGAAAAAACTCTTTAGTGTGATATGAAGTGCAATAGAATCTCTAACCCCCAAAATGCTTCCCTTCCCACCCCCTGCCCTCATGAGTAAATATCTGAAACTGCTACATCAAACAGAAACATATAACAAGAGAGAATAGTCTTAAGATGTCAAAGGGAATTACCCACTGACTTAAATTCACTCTGCCTATTATGTTTCCCTTTCTGCCTTATTTTCCAGGAAGCTCAGAGTCAAATTTATTATTCAGTTGTAGTAAGATCAGTCCTGGGTGTTCATTGGAAGATCTGATGTTGAAGCTGAAACTCCAATACTTTGGCCACCTGATGTGAAGAGCTGACTCATTGGAAAAGACTCTGATGCTGGGAAAGATTGAGCACAGGAGGAGAAGGGGATGACAGAGGGTGAGATGGTTGGATGGCATCACCAACTCAATGGACATGAGTTTGGGTGAACTCCAGGAGTTGGTGATGGACAGGGAGGCCTGGCGTGCTGTGGTTCAAGGGAGTTACAAAGAGTTGGACACAACTGAGTGACTGAACTGAACTGAAGACTTTTCTACTTCCTGCTTCAGTTAAAAGGCCCATCACTTTTTCAAAATTATATGGATAATATGTGACCCCCCCCAAAGTCACATGTTGAAGTCCTAATCCCCCAGTGTGTCTATATTTGGAAATAGGGTGCTCTAAGGATGTAATTAAGGTTCAGTTCAGTTCAGTTCAGTTCAGCCAATCAGTCACGTCCAACTCTTTGCAACCCCGTGGACTGCAGCATGCTAGTCTTCCCTGTCCATCACCAATTCCCAGAGCTTGCTCAAACTCATGTCCGTCGAGTCAGTGATGTCATCCAACCATCTCATTCTCTGTCATCCCCCTCTCCTCCTGCCTTCAATCTTCCAAGTATCAGGGTCTTTCTAATGAACTGGTTCTTCACACCAGGTGGCCAAAGTATTGGAGCTTCAGCTTTAGCATCAGTCCGTCCCATGAATATTCAGGACTGATTTCCTTTAGGTGGATTGGTTTCAACTCTTTGCAGTCCAAGGGATTCTCAAGAGTCTTCTCCAACATCACAGTTCAAAAGCAGCAATTCTTCAGCATTCAGCCTTCTTTATAGTCCAATTCTCACATCCATACATGACTTCTGGAAAAACCATAGCTTTGACTAGACAGACCTTTGTCAGCAAAGTAATATCTCTGCTTTTTAATTTACTGTCTAGTTTGGTCATAACTTTTCTTCCAAGGAGCAAGCGTCTTTTAATTTCATGGCTTCAGTCACCATCTGCAGTGATGTTTGGATCCCAAGAAAATAAAGTCTGTCACCATTTCTATTGTTTCCCCATCTATTTGCCATGAAGTGATGGGACCAGATGCATGTCCCTTGTTGTAATTAAGGTTACAAAGGATTATAAGGGTGGGGCCCTGATCCTATAGGATCAGTGTCCTTACAAGAAGAGACACTAGAGAGATGCTACTCTCCTTCCCTCTCTAACTCTCTCTACACACACACCAAGAAAATGCTATATGAGAACACTGCAAGAAGGCAGCCAGAAAGAGAACTCTCACCAGAAACCAAACGAGCTAGAATCCTGATCGTGGACTTCCAGCCTCTAAAACCATAAGAAAATTAATTTCTGTTGATTAAGCTGCCGAGTCTAGAGTAAGCTCAAGATGACTTTTATATATATGATGCCTGTCTTCTCTTTTTATCTGACTCTTCACTGTTTACCTGGAAATCTGTCTCTCATTCCTGGTCACCATAAACTCTGCTGGGCTGCATCTCCCATCATCCATCTACCAGTTATGAAAACTTCAAAAAATGTATTTCACAAACTGAATGAAATTAAGAAGGATAGTAACTCAGCACAGTAATCTGGGGTCTACCCACAAACCATACTTGCAAACTTAAAATCGACCTTGTTTATTATTTTTCTAGAGTCCTTCTATCGGAGAAGGCAATGGCACCCCACTCCAGTACTCTTGCCTGGAAAATCCTATGGATGGAGGAGCCTAGCAGGCTGCAGTCCATGGGGTCGCAAAGAGTCGGATATGACTGAGCAACTGAACTGAACTGAATTGAACCAGTTCACTAACATTTTTGTTATTGGCAAAGGCAGCAAACCATAGACATCTCTTCCCTAAGGAAAAGGGATCCATCCCACCATTGCTGGATGAGAGAAATAAAATACTGGCAGTCAACAGGCTGAAGTGATCTCTCAGTTATGTGATTGGAGAGATCTTTATACTTAATTGAAGGTAATAAGGCATGACTTGAAAATATGTGGGTTATTTTCAAATGTCTTTGGATAATTGATTTCTAACATAATTCCACAGTGGAAAGAGAACAGACTCTATGTGACTACAATACCTTTAGACCATGAAATTTTTGCACCTTGTTTTATGTCTCTGGATATGTCTCCCAGCTTACAGTCTATGGAAACTTGAATAGAATTTGTACCTGCTGTTGTGTGAAAGTTGTATAAATCTTATGTTATGTTGAATCAGTTCTTTTCAGGTCTACTATATCCTTCTACTTCTCTGTATATTTATTCTATTAATTTTTGAGTTTGATATTGAAACTAAAACTAAAAATTTGTCTACTTAAAAAATAATTGTATGATATAGTGGAACTACATGTAACCTTGTCCTGTATTTTCCAAGTCTCCTGTAAATGTGTTACCACATTTTCAAAATTAAAAATAAAATAAAACGGAGAACCAGCAGGTACCTGCTGTGTGGCAAGGGGAATTCTGTCCAGTATTACATAACAACCTAAATGGGAAAAGAATTTGAAAGATAATAGATACATGTATATGTATAACTGAATCACTTTGTTGTACAGCTGAAACTAACACAACATTGTTAATCAACTCTACTCCAATACAAAATAAAAAGTTGGGACTTCAAAACAAGATAATGTGGCATGACTAATTATTAATACAATCATCATTCAAATGGTTTTGTGACCCTTTTCAGTGTGTATATATTGACCAACTCCAAGCATCTAAAATAAAGATGACAACTTTAGTTTGAAACCAGCAAAGAGCCTTAATTATTCCATAAACATTTAGGATAAAATTATTTTAAATTCACTCTAATACAAAACAATTAACATAAGTGATCTTCTTTAGAATTTTTGGTAAAAAGCATTTTGTTAACTTGAACTAGCAAGAGGGTTTACAAATCCCCCTCAGATTTGACAGGATTTGTGGCTTTTCCATTTGTTTTCCTTCATTCCTGCATATATATTGATGGTTCAAAAGCCCAGTCTTTAATTCCAGTGACAATAAATTCAACTTTAGTCTGAATCTGTACTTCCTGACATCTTCTACCCAGTCTCCAAGAGATAAAAACAGTGCTTGAAATTTAGCCTTCTATGTAGAAAAAACTCTTTAGTGTGATATGAAGTGCAATAGAATCTCTAACCCCCAAAATGCTTCCCTTCCCACCCCCTGCCCTCATGAGTAAATATCTGAAACTGCTACATCAAACAGAAACATATAACAAGAGAGAATAGTCTTAAGATGTCAAAGGGAATTACCCACTGACTTAAATTCACTCTGCCTATTATGTTTCCCTTTCTGCCTTATTTTCCAGGAAGCTCAGAGTCAAATTTATTATTCAGTTGTAGTAAGATCAGTCCTGGGTGTTCATTGGAAGATATAAGAGTCAGACACAACTGAGCCACTTCACTTTCACTTTTCACTTTCATGCACTGGAGAAGACAATGGCAACCCACTCTAGCATTCTTGCCTGGAGAATCCCAGGGACGAGGGAGCCTGGTGGGCTGCCATCTCTGGGGTCGCACAGAGTCAGACACGACTGAAGCGACGCAGCAGCAGCAGAGTCCTTCTATAACTTTGTAAAAAGCAATATGACTTTTTTTTTTTTTTTTCGTATAGTGTCCAGTTTTATAAGTGACGTTTCTGTAAAACTAGCAGAATTGAGATGTATGATACTATGGCTTGATTTCATGGGATGGTGTGTTACTCCTATCCTATTTTCTTTTCATGTTTTCCTGTGTTTTTTTTTCTCTAATTTTTAATATGATCCACCTCCCAGTCCCACTCCACTATTCTCAAGATTTTCCCTCCTAACAAAGTCAGCAAATGATCTCAGCATTTCCTGTACTTTGATATCATTCAACTTAATCTGTGAAAACTGTTTTCTTTTCATAAGACATACTCCAGACAGCCTGTAAGCCTCATGAACTGCAATCTCTTGTAAGGGAAGTACACATGTTTAGAGCACAGCAAGACTAGCAGTATTCAACTAATAGTTTTTATGTCAAGAAAATAAAATCATTAAGATAACAAGTTTCCACTACAGCTCACATGCTTAAAACTTTCTTTGAAAATTCTCCTTAGGGCTTCCCTGTGGGCTCAGTGTTAAAGAATCTGCCTCCAGTGTAGGAAATATGGGTTCAATCCCTGATCTGGGAAGATCCCACATGCCTCAAGGCAATTAAGCCCAAGTGCCATAGCTACTGAATCTATGCTCTAGAGCCACAGAACTGCAATTACCAAAGCCTGAGCACACTAGAGCCTGTGCTCTGCAACAAGAGAAGCCACCACAGTGAGAAGCCTGTGCATTGCAACCAGAGAATAGCCCCCACTCACAACTAGAGAAAAGTCCAAGCGGCAATCAAGACCGAGCAAAGCCAAAACTAAATAAAGAAAAAAAAATTTTTTTAATTATATCTATAAGTTAAAATATTTTGTATTTGTACTGAATGAAAATTCGTATTACTGGAATATTTGAGAAAAATCCACTTAGACATTTTTTTCTTCCTTAGATGAGGAAGTAAAGAAATAACATTTATGTTTTCAAAATTGTATTTGGTCATTTTTACAAAAGTGGTGGAACTTTGCTGATTTCTGTGTGGATAGACTTCAGCGTGAGATAATTTTAATGAAAAACAGGAAAAATAATAAGCTGAAGTTAAATGTTATTTAGAAATATTTTATGAGCAACTAAGAAAAATTCTTACAGCTGTCTCAGATACACTTGTCAAAATTAACCTCCTAGGCATTTAGACATTGAATAAAGTTAATTGACTCAAGATGTAATAGTGACTAACTAGAGAATGAGCATTTCCACTTAGCTGCCAAGCATGGATATTAAGTGTTCCTCTATACAAGGTACTGGGCTTCCAGGTGGTGCCAATGGTAAAGAACCCGCCTGCCAATGCAGGAGACATAAGAGATGCAAGTTTGATCCCTGGGTCAGGTAGATCCCCTGCAGGAGGGCATGGCAACCAGTTCCGGCGTTCTTGCCTGGAGAATCCCATGGACAGTGGAACCTGGTGGGCTACAGTCAACAGGGTCACAAAGAGACATGACTGAAGTGACTTAGCATGCAAACAGGGTACTAAAACAGACTATTGTTCAGGAGAGTGAGCACAGATCTCACTTCTTTAAGAATTAAAGTACTTAGTGTTTTCTAGAAATGCCTTGAAAGAACTTACCAAGCCTGACATGCATGGTGTTCCAAGGACTCCCACATACAGATGTTGCTAGTTTACTATCTCACAGTCCTATCACAGAACCTACTCTCCAGAGAAACTAAACCTCTCCTCGACCACACTTCCTAATGTCTTCCACCCAACTTATGCCTTATATTCTCCTGTTTCCTTCATAATACTTAACACTGTCTGCAGTTACCTAATTTATTTACGATCTGTCCCTTGTCTCTCAGAATGAAAGTCACATGAGAACAAGGATTTTTCCTTGTTTAGCGCTGAATATCCAAGGACTAGGACAGTGTCACACAGAATGTACTCTATAAATAGTTACAGAATGAATGAATGAAATACTTCTTATAAACATCTGAACTTCATTGCCTCTGTGTCTTAGCATGTAAAACTTCCTCCATCAAGATCTGTACTTTCCTTCCACTATACATCTTCATAGTCCAATTAAAGTTTTACAGCACTCAGGCCTGTGTGGGAGGTGACAGTGTGCAAGCTTCAGCTCTCTTCAAAGAGTGGAAGATATTTAAGGAGTCACCAATTGACGTGTTCTTTTCACATGCACAGACCCACCAGCGCACATGCACACACATACACACACACACACAACTGGCACAGCATCACTTAGGAAGCATTTCTTACATTAATTAATGTTACTAATGTAACATTCAAGCTCTAAATGTGATTTTGTTTTAGCTAGAAATGAACAAGAAAAGTGAACCCATCATTTGGTTAGTGCTGTGGCATGGCAGGAGAAATATATAAATTATATATGTTTGATCCACACAGAAACAGCAAGGCTGGTGAAATTCTGACATAAATTCAGATCATCAGTTAATAAACCTTTGCTCAGTTATCCCCTGCCCAGCTCGTGGGACATATCCAGGATTTTCCATGGCATTGCATGTGAGTTTGGAAAGAAGAAAAAACAGCATCTTCCCAAATCTACATAAATCTTCAGGGGTCTACTGTCATGGGTTTATGTCAGGCTGACCTCTGTTTTGCCCTGCTTAGAGAATCCAGCTTGACTGGGTCAGCGTGATTTATGAAGGCAGAAAGAGAAGCGCATGTGTTCACCTCTTGGACTGAAGGATCTTACCAGGTCAGCCATGCTAGTCCCACTCATTTTTCCAACCACCAGATTCTCTTTTCTCATTCCCCTTTCTTCACACACAGTCTAACAGCCTATTCAATGATAAGCTTTTTCAACTACACTCTAAGAACTATCAGGACTTATAATAATAGTGAGTATTCTGACTATGAGAAAGTCAGTGTTTAATCTCATCTTTTTCTCTTACCTCTATGCTCATTCTTTGCCTTATAACACAGAAATATGTCCTTTTTATTTATTTGCTGTGTAAGATCTCTGGCTGGGTATAGAGGTAAATGTAATCTGCAGATGATAACACAGTATATTTTGTTTTTTTGACATGTATGTTACAAATTGCCAATGATTCCCAAGATTCATTTTGTGATATCCCAGTTGTAATATCCCAAAAGGTATCATAAAACTCTCAAAACTAAATTAATTTGGATTTACCATTAAATTTCTGAAGTAAATATGGAACAATAGCATTTCTTGACACAAAACATGACAAAGTCGTTCTATCTCCAAACAGATTAAGAACTATTTATTGTTCTCAGAGACAGATTCAGTTCACTTCCTGAATATTGGTTACTGCACACAAAGTTTAGATGTGTTCTGATGATAATAACTGATTCATGTTGTTGCGTTCAAAGTCTTTTTATGTCAGAATATTTACTCATCTTTAAGACTTTGGGATTAGAAACCTGATGTGTGTGGAAAGGCTACATGGACAACAATTAGGAGCTGCACCAAGTTACTCCCAGGCTTTAAGCTGGCTTTCTAACATTAAAAAACAGTACAAGAATTACCTTGTAGTCAAGATAGAGAGATATATATTTATTGAAACCAATCCGTTTTACTCAAGCTGGTGAGAGTGAGACATGACTATGGCTTACTCACAAGACTGCCTTTAAACGTGGTTGAAAACATCCTATACAAATTGGGACATGAATTAGAAACAAGAGGAGGAGATAGGGAAAGGTTATTTGCACAGCCTCAGTCCCAAATGCACATGCATAGAGTTGGGAAGTATTTTGCTTGGTACCAGTACACTCAACACAAATAACACTTGCTGTTGTTGTTATTCAGTTGCTAAGTCATGTCTGACTCTTTGTGACCCCATGAACTTTAGGCACTCCAGGCTCCCGTCCATCACTATGTCCCGGAGTTTGCTCACATTCACATCTATTGAGTCAGTGATGCTATCTAACCATCTGATCGTCAGTCATCCCTTTCTCCTCCTGCCTTCAATCCTTTCCAGCATCAGCGTCTTTTCCAGTGAATCAGCTTTTCACAATCAGGTGGCCAAAGTACTGGAGCTTTAGCATCAGTCCTTCCAATGAATATTCAGGGTTGATTTCCTTTAAGATTGACTGGTTAGAACTCCTTGCTCTCCAAGGAAATCTCAAGAGTCTTCTCCAGCACTGAGTTTGAAAGCATCAATTCTTTAGCACTCAAGCCTTCTTTATGGTCCAACTCTCACATCCATCCATACATGACTACTGGAAAAACCATAGCTTTGACTATATGGGCCTTTGTCAGCAAAGTGATATCTCTGCTTTTTAATATGCTGTCTAGGTTTGTCATAGCTTTTCTTCCAAGGAGCAAACATCTTTTAATTTCATGGCTGCAGTCACCATTTGCAGAGATTTTGGAGCCCAGAAAAAAAATCTGTCATGCTTCCATTTTTACCCTTCTTTTTGCCATGAAGTGATAGGACCAGATGCCATGATCTTAGTTTTTTAATGCTGAGTTTTAAGCCAGCTTTTTCAGTCTCCTCTTTAACCTTCATCAAGAGGCTCTTTAGTTCCTCTTCACTTTCTGTCATTAGAGTGCTATCATCTACATATCTGATATTTAGAACTTATTACTTAGTATTTATTCAGTACTTAGCATGTGCCAGAAATTGTTAAAATCTTTTAACATGTTAATCCCTTAAGTCTCCCAGCAGATAGTGGGGCTAGGCTACTTTTATTGCTTTCAACATTTTACAAATAAAGAAACAGACACAAAAAGAATAAGTAACTTGCCCCATACATGAGAGGTTGCATTTTTGCT
Organism: Aepyceros melampus; assembly: GCA_006408695.1. Lineage (NCBI taxonomy): Eukaryota > Metazoa > Chordata > Mammalia > Artiodactyla > Bovidae > Aepyceros > Aepyceros melampus. The sequence continues at coordinate 128,242 of SJXQ01009626.1, read as the reverse complement.
AACAGCTTCAAAGATGCAGGAGACTAATCTAGCCCAAACTAACGTTAGCAAGAAGAGTACAATACCTGCATCATCACTGAAGGAAGACATTCCACAACTGCCAAAATAAGAAGCCACATAAAACCGTGCAGAAAAAAACATGCATTTGTTGTGGACAAATCAAATTACTAAGAAACTCAGCAAATACTATAATGATGAATTTTCCTCAGTTATATTTAAGGGGGAGTTAGATACACCCTTCTCAGTATGTCAGCTGCAAACAGGTATGCTAGAAAGAAAATGAACAAATGTCAAGTATTACCATTAGGTATCACTGAACAAATGTCACAATGATCATGAAGGCAACAGAGGTCTTTCAAAGTATCTTCATTACTCCTTCAAAGTCATTTATTTCTTAAGATAAAGTTCTACCACAAGTCCACCACAAAACCTCCATCAGTCAATGTGAGAGGCTATAAGGAAGAGTAAAGCTCTGTTACTAGTTACATTCTTTGTTTTTGTACTGTGTCAAGTAAAATGAACGAAGTGAAACGCTTGCCTGATGAGATACAGATTTGATATTGTGGTCAACGAAAAGATCATATAAAAGGCACCATTTCTAATCTATTCAATTACTTAGCAGATCCTTGGACCATTACATAGCCTTAATTAAAATTCTGCCACCTAAGAACTACAAATGTATCATTAATATTTATTTATTTTTATTAAAAAACACACAAAAGTAAAAATTGAAGTAAATTTGCAAATGAGAAAATAAATGATATAAACATATTTATTCATCTAGAAGCAATGTTATGACACCTGGAAATATAGAGAACATTTAATAATAATTTCAAATAACTTCCTTGCCCATGGCCCATGAGTTGCTAATAAAAATTACGTTTCAAAACATTTTCATCAAAATATGAATGGATAAAGATGTGTGTGTGTGTATATAGATATATATATATAATTGTTCAGTTGCTAAGTCATGTCCGACTCTTTTGCAACCTCATGGACTATAGCCATATATATACATATATATATGTGTGTGTGTGTGCGTGTGTACGTGTGTGCTCAGTTCCCCAGTTATATCCAACTGTTTGTGATCCCATGGATCACTGCCAATCTCCTCTGTCCATGGAATTTTCCAGGCAAGAATATTGGAGTGGGTTGTTTATCCTACATATTATATTGTCTCTGTTCAGCCACTCAGTCATGTCCGACTCTTTGTGACCCCATGGACTGCAGTACACCAGACTTCCCTGTCCTTCACCATCTCCTGGAATTTGCTCAAACTCATATCCATTGAGACAGTGATGCCATTCAACCATCTCATCCTCTGTTGTCCCCTTCTACTCCTATCTTCAATCATTTCAGCATCAGGACATTTCCTAATGAGTCAGCACTTCTCATCATGTGGCCCAAGTATTGGAGTTTCAGCTTCAGCATCAGTCTTTCCAATGAATATTCAGGACTGATATCCTTTAGGATTGACTGGTTTGATCTTCTTGCAATCCAAGGGACTCTCAAGAGTGTTCTCCAACACCACAGTTCAAAAGTGCCAATTTCTCCACGCTCAGCCTTCTTTATGGTCCAACTCTCACATCCATGCATGACTACTGGAAAAACAATAGCTTTGACTATATGGATGTTTGTCGGCAAAGTATATCTCTGCTTTTTAATATGTTCTCCAGGATTGTTATAGCTTTTCTTCCAAGGAGCAAGTGTCTTTTAATTTCATGGCTGCAGTCACCATGTGCAGTAATTTTAGAACTCAAGAAAATAAAGTCTGACACTGTTTCCACTGTTTTCTGATCTATTTGCGATGAAGTGATGGACCAGATGCCATGATCTTAGTTTTTGAATGTTGAGTTTTAAGCTAACTATTTCACTCTCCTTTTTCATTTTTATCAAGAGGCTCTTTAGTCCCTCTTCACTTTCTGCCATAAGGGTGGTGTCATCTGCATATCTGAGGCTATTGATATTTCTCCCAGCAATCTTGATTCCAGCTTGTGCTTCATCCAGCCTGGTGTTTCGCATGATGAACTCTGCATATAAGTTAAATAAGGAGAGTGACAATATACAGACTTGATGTTCTCCTTTCCAATTTTGTAACAGTCCAATGTTCCATGTCCACTTCTAACTGTTGTTTTTTGACTGGCATACAGATTTTGCAGGAGGCAGGTCAGGTGGTCTGATATTCCCATCTCTTTAAGAATGTTCCACAGTTTGTTGTGATCCACACAGTCAAAGGCTTTAGCATAGTCAATGAAGCAGAAGTAGATGTTTTTCTGGAACTCTCTTGCTTTTTCAACAATCCAACGAATGTTGGCAATTTGATCTCTGGTTCTTCTGCCTTTTCTAAATCCAGCTTGAATATCTGGAATTTCTCCGTTCACATACTGTTGAAGTCTAGCCTGGAGAATTTTGAGCATTACTTTGCTAGAGTGTGAAATGACTGCAATTCTGTGGTAGTCTGAGCATTCTTTGGCATTGCCTTTCTTTGGGATTGGAATTAACATTGACCTTTTCCAGTCCTGTGGCCACTGGTGAGTTTTCCAAATTTGCTGGTTTATTCAGTGCAGCACTTTAACAGCATCATCTTTTAGGATTTGAAATAGCTCACCTGGAATTCCATCACCTCCACTAGCTTTGTTCATAGTGATGCTTCCTAAGACCCACTTGACTCGCATTCCAGGATATCTGGCTCTAGGTGAGTGATCACACCATAGTGTTAATCTGGGTCATTAAGATCTTTTTTGTATAGTTCTTCTGTATATTCTTGCCACCTCTTTTTAATATCTTCTGCTTTTGTTAGGCTTATTTGCTTCTATCCTTTATTGTGCCCATCTTTGCATGAAATTTTCCCTTGGTGTCTCTAATTTTCTTGAGGAGATCTCTAGTCTTTCCCATTCTATTGTTTCCCTCTTTTTCTTTACATTGATCACTGAGGAAGGCTTTCTTCTCTCTCCTTGCTATTCTTTGGAATTCTGCATTCAGATGCTTATATCTTTCCTTTTCTCCTTTGCCTTTCACTTCTCTTCTCAGGTATTTGTAAGGCCTCCTCATGTAGCCATTTTGCCTTTGTGCATTTTTTTTTCTTGGGGACAGTTTTGATCACATGCTCCTGTACAATGTTACAAACCTCCATCCATCGTTCTTCAGGCATTCTGTCTATCAGATCTAATCTCTTGAATCTATTTGTCACTTCCACTGTATAATCATAAGGGATTTGATTTAGGTCATACCTGAATGGTCTAGTGGTTTTCCCTACTTTCTTCAGTTTAAGTCTGAATTTGGCAATAAGGAGTTCATAATCTGAACCACAGTCAGTTCCTGGTCTTGTTTTTGCTGACTGTATAGAGTGTCTTCATCTTTGGCTGCAAAGAATATAATCAATCTGATTTCGGTATTGACCATTTGGTTATGCCCATGTGTATAGTTGTTTCTTGCGTTTTTGGAAGAGGATGTTTGCTATGACCACTTCATTCTCTTAGCAAAACTCTGTTAGCCTTTGCCCTGCTTCAGTTTCCATTCCAAGGCCAAACTTGCCTGTTACTCCTGGGATCTCTTGGCTTCCTACTTTTGCATTCCACTCCATTATGAAAATGACATCTGTTTTTGCATATATATATATATATATGCATATTTACAATGGAATATTACTCAGCATAAAAAATAATGAAATAATACCATTTGCAGGAACATGATGGACCTAAGGTTACCATACTAAGCAACATCAGAACAATAAAGACAAATATATGACATCATTTATATGCGGAATCTAAAATATAACACAAATGAACATATCTACAAAACAGAGACTGACTCACAGATATAGAGAACAGACTTGTGGTTGCAAAGGGGATGAGGGGTGGATGAGGGAAGGATTGGAAGTTTGTGATTAGCAGATGCAAACTATTATATTTATAATAATAAAGGACTAGGTCCTGCTGTATAGCACAGTTCAGTTCAGTTCAGTCGCCCAGTCATGTCTGACTCTTTGCGACCGCATGAATCACAGTACACCAGGCCTCCCTGTCCATCACCAACTCCCGGAGTTCGCTCAAACTCATGTCCATCAAGTTGGTGATGCCATCCAGCCATCTCATCCTCTGTTGTCCCCTTCTCCTCCTGCCCCCAATCCCTCCCAGCATCAGGGTCTTTTCCAATGAGTCAACCCTTCGCATGAGGTGGCCAAAGTATTGGAGGTTCAGCTTCAGCATCAGTCCTTCCAATGAACACCCAGGACTGACCTCCTTTAGGATGGACTGGTTGGATCTCCGTGCAGTCCAAGGGACTCTCAAGAATCAAGATTTCTGGGAGAAATATCAATAACCTCAGATATGCAGATGACACCACCCTTATGGCAGAAAGTGAAGAGGGACTAAAGAGCCTCTTGATGAAAGTGAAAGAGGGGAGTGAAAAAGTTGGCTTAAAGCTCAACATTCAGAAAACTAAGATCATGGCATCTAGTCCCATCACTTAATGGGAAATAGATGGGGAAACAGTGGAAACAGTGTCAGACTTTATTTTGGGGGGCTCCAAAAATTGCAGCCATGAAATTAAAATGCATATGTCTATGGTAAGTATGATAAACATTGTTCTTTTTAGATATGTTTAATAAATTCAATTATGAAACTCTGAAAAAATTCCATATAGTTCTCTCAAAATGTCTCTGGGACCAATTTTTCTTTGTAAAAATACACATTAAAAAATTTGAGGTAGGAATCCCTGATGGTCCAGTGGTTAAGACTGTGCTTTCACTGCCAACTGTCCAGGTTTGATCCTTCGTCGGGGAACTATAAGCCACAGAGTGTGGCAAAAAAAAATTCAGGGCAAAGGGCCACATCAATTTCCTTGCTCCCAAATGTTTCAAAGGAAAAAATTACCATGCTATACGTGAACTTTTCTTTGTGAGATTTCTTTTTAAAAATAGATTTTTTTAAGAATATGGATAAAGGATAAAAGACAGGCTACGGATTGCATTCTTTGAGACTTTGTAGTAGTTTTACTATAGAATCAAGCCTTGAGGCTCTAAGCTTCTTGCTCTGCCTTCCACTTGATAAATTCTTTTCCACTTCGGGGCCTTTGTGCTTTTATTCCCACTGCTAGAAGTCCCTGCTTATGTCCATGGCTTTTTTCCTCACTGCACTCAGGTCCTGGCTCAAACTTCATCTCCTCTGGCAGTACCTTCCTCCATCACTCTCCATCCTTTTCCCGGCTGCAGTAGACTGTTATTTGAATCTGCTTTGGGCCTCTGTTGCTTCAAATAACGAAAAGAAATTCATGTGTAATAGACTCAGCTTTAAGATGGCTCCATGACATGGATCCTGAAACAAATTACAGCATTACTCATCCTTATACATGAATAAAGATTCTATTTTCAGACATAGTGACATTTACTGGTTTGAAAACTATTTTCATCTTAATATTAAAGAATATTACTTTTGTTAAAAAAAATCTCTTGAAGGTCTGATGACATTTGCTGATTGAATTTGAAAGTCAAGTACGCCTCCCAGGCACTATGAATGTCAGTTTTAAAGAGAGACAGACCTGGCTTCAGATCTCAGGTCTGCAGCTAACTAGCTATGTGAGCATAATCAAACAATTCTCATTAAAACCACCAGAAACCTTCTTTTGATTTGACCTAATAGACACTTTTTGGTTCTTACCTGATTGGTTCACGCAATCATTTGATAAAGATAACTTTGCTTTTTCCCAGAAATTTTGTCTTCTTTTTACGTTTTTAGTGCTCCATATCAGCCGCCTTTGCAGACTCCTCCTTTCTTCATCTTTCAAATATTTATGTTCCTCACGAATCTGAATAAGGCCCTTTTTCTCCTCACTCTCCATCCTTTCTCAGTGCTATCACCCACTCTCAGGCTTAGACATCCAATGTACCAACTTAGCTTTAAGTTCTCTCTTAAAGGCCAGATACAGTTTTACAACTATCTATTTGATACCATCGTGTAAATTTTCCAGAGAGACTTCAGATGAATTGTGTCCAAACCAGAACTTGGCATTTTCGTCACACAGACTGATATGCTCTTGCTTCCTGTGCTAACGAAGGCACTTCGACCCATTCCCATCACCCACTTCATAGACCTGCTTCTCCCTCTGCTTCATTCTCACCTTCACCCTTCCATTCTCTCTGTGCTCAGTCACTTCAGCTGTGTCCAACTCTGTGCGACCCTATGTACTACAGGCTCCTCTGTCCATGAGGATTCTCCAGGCAAGAAAGAATACTGGAGTGGGTTGCCATGCCCTTCTCCAGGGGATCTTCCCGATCCAGGGATTGAACCTGCGTCTCTTATGTCTCCTGAATTGGCAGGTGGGTTCTTTATCACTAACGCCCCCTGGGAAGCCCAGTCACCAAATCTTGTCACAGCTTCCTCCTGTGTGTCTCTCAAATCTGCCCATGTCCCTTCACTCTCACTGTCGTTGCCCTTGTTCGGGGGAAAAGATCACCTCTGTCCTGGATCACTCCTAGAAAACAGATGCTTAAATTTGTGGCACCACTATAAGAAAGAGTTAATGAGCAACTTCAAGTATTTGGAGTAAATTAATGTTTTACTCTAGTGGTTTCTGACTCTCAGGGAAGGTGAAAGTATCTCAAAAGGCCTTTTTTGGGAATCAGAGACCAGGAGTCTTGATAAGACTTCTACACGACTGAGTGACTTTACTTAAAGCAGAAAATAAAAGCATTTATCCTTCAGGGACACTGACTTAATAACTAAATGACACTGCTGCTGCTAAGTTGCTTCAGTCGTGTCAACTCTGTGTGACCCCATAGACAGCAGCCAACTAGGCTCCCCCGTCCCTGGGATTCTCTAGGCAAGAACACTGGAGTGGGTTGCCATTTCCTTCTCCAATGCAGGACAGTGAAAAGTGAAAGTGAATTCGCTCAGTTGTGTCCGACCCTTAGCGACTCCATGGACTGCAGTCTACCAGGCTCCTCCATCCATGGGATTTTCCAGGCAAGAGTACTGGAGTGGGGTGCCATTGCCTTCTCCAAAATGACACTATACAAGTCCAAAAAAAAAAAATTTTAACCAATCTGATTCTACTTGGTCCAGCTGGTTAAACTGAAAATACTAACAGTTAAGATTTAACTGTTTAAGAGATTTAGGGCTAAATATATTTATAATAAAATGGTAATACTATTAATGATTGTGTTTTCATATTAATTAAAATACTATGCCTATGCCTCTTGTGACTGACTTGAAAGCATCAAAATGATAACTGAATAAATATCCTACTTTGTTTAAAGTATATTAGGTTTTAGAAATGGTTACTATTTAAGTAAATAATAGTCACCACTCCTAACTTAATAATAAAAAGACAATCCAATTAAAAAATAGACAAAAGATCTGAATAGACATTTTCCCAAAGAATAGACACAAAAAAGTCCATGAAAATATGTTCAACATTATTAGGAAATAAATGCAAATTAAAACTACAATGAGATACTTACTTCATACCCACTAAGGTGGCTATCATAAAAAAAAAAGAACACTAATAAGTGTTGGTGAGGATATAGAAATTGGAGCCCTCGTATATTGCTGGTGATCATGTTAAATAGTGCAACTTCTTTGGAAAACAGTTCCTCAAAATACTATCATCACTTAGCAACTTCACTTCAATGGATATACACAAGAGAAATGAAAACACGTCTACACAAAAAAACTTGTACACAAATGTTCACAGCAGCATTTATAAGAGCCAAAAGTACAAACAACCCAAATGTTTATCAACTGATAAATGGAGAAATAAAATGTGGTAAATCTATGTAGTGAATATTATTCAGGCATAAAACAGAATAGTTTATGCACTACAACACATATGAAAACACATATGAACCTTGAAAACAAGATTCTTTTTCATTTCTAATTACTTCTCATCACTAAGTAACAGAAGTCAGACACAAAAGGCCATATATTGCATGATACCATTCATGTGAAATACACAAATCTATGGAAACAGCAAGCAGGTTAGTGGTTGCCTATGGCTCAAGAGTGACGGAGGGAGGGAGGAGATAGGAAATGACTGTGGATGGATATGGGCTTACCAGGCAGCACTAGTGGTAAAGAACCTGCCTGCCGGTGTAGGAGGCATAAGAGACATGGGTTTGATCCCTGGGTTGGGAAGATCCCCTGGAGGAGGGCACGGCAACCCACTCCACTATTCTTCCCTGGAGAATTCCCATGGACAGAGGATCCTGGCTGGTTTACAGTCCATGGGGACACAAAGAGTGAACACAACTGAAGCGACATGTGAGTGGATACGGGGTTTGTGGAGAGGAAACAAAAAAGGTCTAAACTTAGATTGTGGTGATGATTACACAACCATGCGGATACATTTACAAACACACTGAATTCACCCTTTAAATGGATGAATTGCATAGTATGCTAATCATAACTCAATAAATCTCAATTTCTTTAAAAGGGAAAGAGAGAAAAAAGAAGTCAGTACACAAAACTTGTTTATCAATAGTGTTGGTTAGAAACGCGTTTGACTATCACCATCAGGGTGATAGTCTAGAGGCGAGAAACGACTCTTGGCTCTCTGCTGCTCTACGGCACCCTCATGAATCCAGGCTCTTGGATTCATGGGTCCTGCTCTTTGACATATGATGGTTACAAGAAGAATGCTGTACCTCCAAATACCCAATCAAAACGCGAACAATAGGAAGAGGGCAGGAATACTTACTTCTGTCCTATTACCAAGAAAGCAAAGCTTTCAAAGACATAACTGGCTGACTCCCTCTTATATCTCATTTGCTGAGAACTACGTCACAAGGCCACCCCTGGCTTCACAGAGCCTTAAGAAGTAAGTGATTTTCACACGACAGCTCCATTCAAAGTAAGAGTTTTGTAGGCAGTGAAGAAAAAGGGAAGGGTAGAAAAATAGCCTCCATAACACCTCTCTCCACACGCAAACCCTGGAAGCACTCCTAATATAGAATTATACTAACAGTCTTAATTTTAAAAAAACACAAGATTTACATCTGCTATCTATGGGGTCACACAGAGTCGGACACGACTGAAGCGACTTAGCAGCAGCAGCCCCCTGGTTGGTACAGAATATAAGCAAATCTCTCCCTCCTTTCACCTTTCCTCATCCCTCTTCTGGCCACTGGGATGGCTTTCTTGCTACTGAGGCCACCTTCTAGGCTCTTTACTTTCTAGTCTCTGGAAATTCCCAGATAGTTTGAGCGTGTGTTGACCAAAGAAAACACAAAAGTGCATGCACACATACACACACGCGCATGCACGCACACACACACACACAATATTCTGCTGCTGCTGCTGCATTGCTTCAGTCGTGTCCGACTCTGTGTGACCCCAGAGACGCCAGCCCACCAGGCTCCCCCGTCCCTGGGATTCTCCAGGCAAGAACAATGGACTGGGTTGCCATTTCCTTCTCCAATGCATGAAAGTGAAAAGTGAAAGTGAAGTCGCATAGTACTTAGTCCAACTCTTAGCGACCCCATGGACTGTAGCCTTCCAGGCTCCTCCATCCATGGGATTTTCCAGGCAAGAGTACTGGAGTGGGGTGCCATTGCCTTCTCCAACACAGTATCCTGACCACATATGAAATGTGCTGGTTTTCTAAGAAGGAAGAAAACTTAACTTCTCTTCCCATAATCTGTTGGCTTCATACCCTCCAACCTCTTCCCCCAACACACAAAGACCACCCACCATCCCCCCTACAAAGTCCCTTTTACTTTTCTCCCCAGAGAGTCACGTCAGTCTCTCCTAAGGCTGCTCTCTTCACCTGCTCCTTGGTAATTTTCTCAGGTACATGCCTCTATTTTAGCCAAGTCAACATAGGAAAGAAAGTGCGGTGCGGTTGTGCGCTAGTATGTGTGACACGGGCTTCTCTCAGAGGCCATTCCGTTTCAGATCTTCATGCGGGCCCGACAGTTGGCACCATCATGCTTAGAAGTTCACCGCCTATTGGGGAAATCCCACATGCCAGACAGTATGCCAGACACTACCATGTGCCAGACATTGAATGCTCAGGACGCGTCAGTATTATTGCTAACGCTACCCTTTAAGATTAGTGCGCTAGACCCAAGCAGCTGAGTAACTTTCCAACTAGTTAGTTGCAGGACTGACATTTAAGCCAGGTCTGTCCAACTTTAAAATCCATACTATAGTATGGATGAAAGGGAACATCTTATGGTACCTACGCCTCCAAATTCAATCAGAAAATGTCATCAGACCTCCAAGAGATTTTTTTTTAAAGTAATGTTCTTTAATATTAAGATGGAAATAGTTTCCAAACCAGTAAATTTCATTATGTCTGAAAATAGAATCTTTATTGATGTATAAGAATGAGTAAGGGTACAACTTGTTTCAGGATCGATGTCATGGAGCCATCTTAATGCTCAGTCTATTACCTATGAATTTCTTTTTTCTATATGGAACACAAAAGTCCAAAGGAAATTCACAGAAAATCTTCCCAGTAGTTAAGATTGCTTATTCCCCTCGCGTCCACTGCAGAGGGCATGGTTCAATCCCAAGTCAGGGAACTAAGATCCCATAAGCAGCTGTGGTGTGATCAAAAAAAAAAAAAAGGAAAGAAAAAAAACTTTCCTAAAAATGAATTATCAAATGTATTTACAGCATAATGCAAAATAAAATCATCCACTCAGAATCATTGTATAACAATTTCCCCAACTGATTAATTTTTAAATGTTCTCTACTTCAAATTATAACTTCACTGAATATAACATTTCCGTAACCTTTATGTTATAAAAGCATTTCAAGCATAAGTTCTTGAAACAATTAAATAGACTGCCTTGGTAGAGTTTCTTCAATTATTCAGTGGATAAGGGATTTACGTATGCAATATTTCCATAAACTCATAAAGCATGATGCTACTGACTTCTTTATTTGCCAAGAGAGATAAGTGTTCAGTTCAGTTCAGTCACTCAGTCGTGTCTGACTCTTTGCGACCCATGAACCACAACATGCCGGCCTCCCTGTCCATCACCAACTCCCGGAGTCCACCCAAACTCATGTCCATTGAGTCGGTGATGCCATCTAACTATCTCATCCTCTGTCGTCCCCTTCTCCTCCTCTGCCTTCAATCTTTCCCAACATCAGCGTCTTTTCAAATGAGTCAGCTCTTTGCATCAGGTGGCCAAAGTACTGGAGTTTCAGCTTCAACATCAGTCCATCCAGTGAACACCTAGGACTGATTCCCTTTAGGATGGCCTGGTTGGATCTCCTTGCAGTCCAAGGGACTCTCAAGAGTCTTCTCCAACACCACAGTTCAAAAGCATTAATTCTTCTGTGCTCAGCTTTCTTTATAGTTCAACTCTCACATCCATACATGACCACTGGAAAAACCATAGCCTTGACTAGACGGACCTTAGTCGGCAAAGTAATGTCTCTGCTTTTGAATGTGCTATCTGGGTTGGTCATAACTTTTCTCCCAAGGAGTAAGCGTCTTTTAATTTCATGGCTGCAATCACCATCTGCAGTGATTTTGGAGCCCAAAAAACTAAAGTCTGACACTGTTCCACTGTTTCCCCATCTATATGCCATGAAATGATGGGACTGGATGCCATGAGCTTAGTTTTCTGAATGCTGAGCTTTAAGCCAACTTTTTCACTCTTCTCTTTCACTTTCATCAAGAGGCTCTTCAGTTCTTCTTCACTTTCTGCTATAAGGGTGGTGTCATCTGCATATCTAAGGTTATTGAGATTTCTCCTGGCAATCTTGATTCCAGCTTGTGCTTCCTCTAGTCCAGCGTTTCTCATGATGTACTCTGCATATAAGTTAAATAAACAACCCAAAAAACTAAAGTCTGACACTGTTCCACTGTTTCCCCATCTATATGCCATGAAATGATGGGACTGGATGCCATGAGCTTAGTTTTCTGAATGCTGAGCTTTAAGCCAACTTTTTCACTCTTCTCTTTCACTTTCATCAAGAGGCTCTTCAGTTCTTCTTCACTTTCTGCTATAAGGGTGGTGTCATCTGCATATCTAAGGTTATTGAGATTTCTCCCGGCAATCTTGATTCCAGCTTGTGCTTCCTCTAGTCCAGCGTTTCTCATGATGTACTCTGCATATAAGTTAAATAAACAAGGTGACAACATACAGCCTTGACATACTCCTTTTCCTATTTGAAATCAGTCTGTTGTTCCATGTCCAGTTCTAACTGTTGCTTCCTGACATGCATACAGGTTTCTCAAGGGGCAGGTCAGGTGGTCTGGTATTCCCATCTCTCTCAGAATGTTCCACAGTTTTTTGTGATCCACACAGTCAAAGGCTTTGGCATAGTCAATAAAGCAGAAATAGTTGTTTTTCTGGAACTCTTTTGCTTTTTCCATGATCCAGCAAATGTTGGCAATTTGATTTCTGGTTCCTCTGCCTTTTTTAAAACCAGCTTGAACATCTGGAAGTTCATGGTTTACGTACTGCTGAAGCCTGGCTTGGAGAATTTTGAGCATTACTTTACTAGTGTGTGAGATGAGTGCAGTTGTACAGTAGTTTGAGCATTCTTTGGCATTGTCTTTCTTTGGGATTGGAATGAAAACTAACCTTTTCCAGTTCTGTGGCCACTGCTGAGTTTTCCAAATTTGCTGACATATTGAGTGCAGCACTTTCATAGCATCGTCTTTTAGGATTTGAAATAGCTTAACTGGAATTTCATCACCTCCACTAGCTTTGTTCATAGTGATACTTCCTAAGGCCCACTTGACTTCACATTCCAGGAGATAAGTGTATTGCTCATTTATTCTCAGAACAAAGTCTACCTTTGACATCTCGTATTATGTCAAATTTCATTGTATTGTAGGAAACAATCACTAAGATGGAAAAATAAAACAATTTCTAGACTTTCCAGTAGCCTTCAGAAAAAAGAAGTCACAGCTAAGTCAGTCTTTTGGAATCTGAAATGCTCTTTTACATAAGAATGAGATCCATAACAGGACAAGTCAGTCCACAAATGCTACCTGGGAAATATATAACATTCCTGAAGCCAAGAGCAAATGCTTTTAGTAAATCTAGTTGCTCTACAACAATATTTTTTCTTTTTTTCCCTTCCCCTATCAACGTGGTATATAAGCCCAAATTTCTAACTACCTGTTTCAGTTATTCATTCTGAGCACTCCCATGAGTATGTATTTTTTTTTTTCCTTTGCTAATGTGTTCCTTGTCAGTTTGCTTTAAACATCTTCAGAACTAAACAGGAGAAGGTAGAGGACAGAGGTCCAGTTTGCTTTGGGGTGAACTGGGGGAAAATCCTACTCAACATGAACATACACAATCAAAAGTTCATACCTCCTTTTGTATGCCTTCAAATCCCCTATTAGTAATAGCACACGGCCAAGGTGTTTGGTGCCTCAGATGAGAAAAAATTTAAATTATGGCAACCGTCTCCTCATCCAAGATTGAGGCATAACTTATCTAGGAACAGACTTTTGTTAAGTGGGTTATCATTTGAATGGTAGCTTTTTTTATGTATGCAAGTAAAAGGCAGGCAGGCAGCCAAGTCCTGGGGGAAACTGGTGAAGCTTTATAAAGTCCCTTCGAGGTTAGACTCCTTTGTATGTAGCACTCAAGAGAAGCTGACCAGTTTATTCAAGAATCCCAAGACCCCTGGGAGGAAAAATCCTTAAGCCCCATATGACGCAGGTAGATCACAGTGGCTAGAGTGTAGTCCACTGGTGTGAAAAGATACTGAAACTGGGACTTAAACCCAGCCAAAACCCAGATCAGGACTTGAACCCATAGTTTTTTAACTGAAATCACACATCTAGTTTAAGGACTTAATGAAGCTCTGGTTCTTCATGTCTCATTGCAGAAAGAATTCGGTGACAGACAAAGTGACAGGTAGGAAGTGAATTTATTTACAGAGAAACACACTCCACAGACAGAGAGTGGGCCATCTCAGAAGGCGGAAGTGGCCTATTTCATGTAAAATACATTCTTAGCAATCATTTAGTATTTTGAGGTCACATGTTTCCCCACTGACCTCCAAAATAAGATCAGAGTCAGTCTTTCAATGCACCTTATTTTAAGGAATATTTCTCAACCATCCGTACACCTGCTCCTCCTTTTTTACCTCCTACCTAATGAGCAAAGAGAGAAGGAAGTGCCTTAATACCAAACCACAGATTAAGATTGAAAGCCCAAGAGTGCAGATTCTTCTGACTGTATTAGTCTAGTTTCTTTTCATTACAAATGTCAGACACCCAACTCAAATTAACGTAATTTAAAATTTTTTAAATTTAAGAATCTATTTGCTTATGTATCTGAAAAGTCTAAACATAGAACTAGTTTTATTTTATTTATTTTTTTTTTTAGAACTAGTTTTAGACATGATTTGCCCTGGGCATCTAAATGACGCAATCAGTCTTCTTTCCATCTTTATCTTTGCTTCCTTCCATGAGTGGGTCCTCTCTTCTAACCACAGACACTCTTCCTCCCTGTGACTGGGGAAAACAGCCACTGGCAGCCCTAAACTCACAGTATCCTAGCACCTTTACAGTAAAGGAAAGAGTCTTTGCCTGCTTTTTCTAGCAGTAAGGTCTCAATTTGCTATGTCAGTTTGGCTACCATACTGACAACCTCCAAGAAAGCAGAGGTCTAAAATACAGTGATTGACAGTTCTTCTATGACCCCATAGAATAAGAAAGGATGATTCCCCCAGAAAAGATAAATGCTGAGTAAACAAATAAGATCTATGTAGAACAGAGAGTAAGAAGTGGAGGCAGAACTCTTGGAAAGAAATTAAATATGTAATTTAAAACTGTCCTCCACACACACACACACACACAAAAACCACATATTCTAGATTCAGATGGCTTAACTCTCTTGAATTCTACCAAATATTCAAGGAAAAAGGAATACCAATATTGCATAAACTCTTTCATGGGAGGAAGAAAAACCTACCATCTTGTTTTATGAAGCCAACTCTGATACCAAAACCTGAAATCAAACTTTAAAAAAAAGAAAATTATAGGCCAATATTTTTCATGAACACAGATTCAAAAATTCTCATAAGGTACTGGCCAATGGAATCCAAAAACACAGAACAAGGACAACATAACCGTGACCAAGTGGGGTTTTGTCTTAGGAAGCAAGTTACGTCAACATGAGAAAATCAATCAATGTAATTTAGCACGTTGACACTATAAGAAAGGAAAAAAGCATAATATTCTCAATAAAAAGCAGACCAGCATTTGAGAAAATTCAATATTCATCCCTGATAAAAATCGCAGAAACTAGGAATCAAAAAAAATTATCTCAGTCTGAAAAAAGGACATTGGCTAAAATCCAATAAGGATATGTTAAATGCTTTCCTCATAAGTTCAGGAATAAGACAAAGACATCTTTCATCTCTTCTATTCAACACTGTATTGGAAGTCCTAGACAGTGCAATGAAATACCTTAGCTACATTGTTAAAAAGAAGTTGTGGGTTTTCCATTAATGTGCTATTTCCCCTGTTATTTTTTTCTTTTTTATTCAACTTTTTATTTTTTATTGAAGTATGGCCAATTAATGGGCTTCCCAGGTGGTAAAGAACCCACCTGCCAATGCCACCCACCAATGCAGGAGACAGAGGGCAGGTAACCCACTTCAGTATTCTTGCCTGGAGAATCCCCATGGACAGAGGATTCTGGGGGGCTACAGTCCATAGGGTTGCACAGAGTCAGACACAACTAAAGTGACGTAGCACACATACATGGACGATTAACAATGTTGTGATAGTTTCAGGTGTATAGCAAAGGGAATCAGTTACACATATACGTGTATGCATTCTCCCCTGTTATTTTAAAGGCATACAATCTTGAATCTGTCAACTCATCCATCTCATCCATAAAATTGTGGGTTAAGGAAGCTATTTCACTAAAACAATTTTCAAAGAAATGAGATGAGACTGGGTTATTTTGGAAGCGCATATGATCTTGTATGTTTATCTAGCAGGAGGAGGAAAAAATAATGCCTCCAAGAATAGACTGACTTTACCGCATCAGTGCAATTTGCTTGCAATTGTCCCTTTGTCACTAAGTACATTCACATCATCACCTTCTGTGACCAGGGACAAATAATGACTATTTCAACTCTCCTTCCATTTCATCTTCTCACTTTTTACAAGCTCAGATATCTACTGGAAATGCAACAGTTCATTATACAAAAAAAAAAAAAGGCCTTGTTTTTCACTATGTCTGCATTTTATAACCCATTTATAGTTGTGTAGTATTTGTTGTGACTATAAAGTTTATGGTAGAGCATGTAAACAAAGCAACTTTTTAACAACAACATTAGTTATTTTGTAATTGGGAAGATGTTCTAAGTATTTTATATCCCAATATAGTTTGTTGGTTCCTACGTACCTCAGTGGTAAAGAATCCACCTGCCATGCAGCAGACATAGAAGACACGGGTTGGATCCCTGGGTTGAGAAGATCCCCTCAAGAAGGGAATGGCAACCTAGTCCAGTGTTCTTGCCTGGAAAATCCCATGGACAGAGAAGCCTGGCCAGCCTACAGTCCATGGGGTAGCAAAGAGTCAGACACCACTGAGTGCAAGCACCCATGATAGTTTGTTATGTGTGCATGAACAAAGGCCCAAATTATGATAGACAGGCAGACAGATAGATGGATAGACAGGCAGACTGACAGATAGATAAGAAAGACAAAAAGCATGGAGAGATGTGAACCAAGATGGAGACACAGACATCCTGGCCAGAATGTGAGCACTGCTGCTAGACTGCCAAGACTCTGAATCTTGAGCAAGCCAGCACATGCCTAGCATTCCCAGCACTAAGATGAATCTGCAGAGCCTCTCTGCACCAAAGTCTTGCACATCATAAAGGAACTCTCCTTTCTGCTGAGATTATATTGTGACTGGCCATTCTCATCTGCTTCAGTGTGATGGCACAGTCAGTACCCAGGGTATTTCTTCCCGTTGATGCAAGTTGAACTGCATCTTCTTTCTAAGATGCAGTTCATCAGCTAGCCCTGGGGTTCTCTCCTCTGCATCCTCACAGTGGTGAACTCTACCTGATCATTTCCATCCCTGGCCTGGTTAAAAAAGGCAACCTGTCCAAAATCATCGCCTGGTTGCCCAATCCGACAGTAGGCTGTGATGGCTACTCCACCTTTCCTTTGGGACAGCAAGACACAGAGTAAGCTCTGCTGCCTCTGCAGATGGCAAGCAGGCTAATGCCCCTCATTTCTCTGAAACCTGCTAATAACTCCTCCATTTGCAATAACTCCACCCAGCTCCAGTAATGCTCCCTGCCCACTCCTAGCCCCCTACTGAGGTAAAAGCGCCTTGATAGAGATTATTTAGCTTTACTTCTGTGCATCAACCCTACCCTCCTAGATGTAGCCACCTTTGGGCTTCAAGGAGATATTAGTTCTAGCTGGTTCCTACCCTACCTAAAGCAACAAGATGAACAAACAGTGTGCCTGGGATTTTCAAATCCAAACTCTAGGCAATGACCTCACTCTAAATAATCTCCTCTGTGTAAATAATTCTAGGGTAGGATGAAAGTGAAAGTCACTCAGACTTATTCCCGACTCTATGCAAGCCCATAGACTGTCCTCCGCCAGGTTTCTCTGTCTGTGGGATTTCCCAGGCAAGAATACTTGAGTGAGCAGCCATTCCTTTCTCCAAGGGATCTCCCAACCCAGGAATCAAACCCAGGTTCCCTGCACTGCAAGCAGATTCTTTGCCATCTGAGCCATGTGGTGACTTGGAGAAGCCCATGCACCGCAACTAGAAAGGAGCCCCCCACCCCATTCACCACAACTAGAGAAAATCCTGTGCACATCAACGAAGACCCAGCAAAGCCATAAATAAATAAGTAAACTTTAATGAAAAGAACAATTCGTTATTCAGTTCAGTTCAGTCGCTCAGTCGTGTCTGACTCTTTGTGACTCGATGAATCACTGCACACCAGGCCTCCCTGTCCATCACCAACTCCTGGATTTCACTCAAACTCATGTCCATCGAGTTGGTGATGCCATCCAGTCATCTCATCCTCAGTCATCCCCTTCTCCTCCTGCCCCCAATCCCTCCCAGAATCAGGGTCCTTTCCAATGAGTCAACCCTTCGCAAGAGGTGGCCAAAGTATTGGAGTTTCAGCTTTAGCATCAGTCCTTCCAATGAACACCCAGGACTGGTCTCCTTTAGGATGGACTGGTTGGATCTCCTTGCAGTCCAAGGGACTCTCAAGAGTCTTCTCCAACACCACAGTTCAAAAGCATCAATTCTTCAGTGCTAAGCTTTATTCACAGTCCAACTCTCACGTCCATACATGACCACTGGAAAAACCATAGCCTTGACTAGACGGACCTTGGTTGGCAAAGTAATATCTCTGCTTTTCAATATGCTATCTAGGTTGGTCATATTTCCTTAAAAGGACTAAGAGTCTTTAATTTCATGGCTGCAGTCACCATCTGCAGTGATTTGGGAGCCCAAAAAAATAAAGTCTGACACTGTTTCCACTGTTTCCCCATCTATTTCCCATGAAGTGATGGGACCAGATGCCATGATCTTCGTTTTCTGAATGTTGAGCTTTAGGCCAACTTTTTCACTCTCTACTTTCACTTTCATCAAGAGGCTTTTGAGTTCCTCTTCACTTTCTGCCATAAGGGTGGTGTCATCTGCATATCTGAGGTTATTGAGATGTCTCCTGGCAATCTTGATTCCAGCTTGTGCTTCTTCCAGCCCAGCTTTTCTCATGATGAACTCTGCATAGAAGTTAAATAAGCAGGGTGACGACATACAGCCTCGACGTACTTCTTTTCCTATTTGGAACCAGTCTGTTGTTCCATGTCCAGTTCTAACTGTTGCTTCTTGACCTGCATATACGTTTCTCAAGAGGCAGGTCAGGTGGTCTGATATTCCCATCTCTGAATTTCCCACAGTTTATTGTGGTCCACACAGTCAAAGGCTTTGGCATAGTCAATAAAGCAGAAATAGATGTTTTTCTGGAACTCTCTTGCTTTTTCCATGATCCAGTGGATGTTGGCAATTTGATTTCTGGTTCCTCTGCCTTTTCTAAAACCAGCTTGAACATCAGGAAGTTCACAGTTCACATATTGCTAAAGCCTGGCTTGGAGAACTTTGAGCATTACTTTACTAGCATGTGAGATGAGTGCAATTTGTGTGGTAGTTTGAGCATTCTTTGGCATTGTCTTTCTTAGGGATTGGAATGAAAACTGACCTTTTCCAGTCCTGTGGTCACTGCTGAGTTTTCCAAATGTGCTGGCATATTTAGTGCAGCACTTTAACAGCATCACCCTTCAGGATTTGAAATAGCTCAACGGGAATTCCATCACCTCCACTAGCTTTGTTCGTAGTGATGCTTTCTAAGGCCCACTTGACTTCACATTCCAAGATGTCTGGCTCTAGGTGAGTGATCACACCATCATGATTATCTGGGTCATGAAGATATTTTTTGTACAGTTCTTCTGTGTATTCTTGCCATCTCTTCTTAATATCTTCTGCTTCTGTTACTTCCATACCACTTCTGTCCTTTATCTAGCCTATCTTTGCATGAAATATTCCTTGGTATCTCTAATTTTCTTGAAGAGATCTCTAGTCTTTCCCATTCTGTTGTTTTCCTTTATTTCTTTGCATTGATCGCTGAAGAAGGCTTTCTTATCTCTCCTCACTATTCTTTGGAACTCTGTATTTAGATGCTTATTTCATTCCTTTTCTCCTTTACTTTTCTCTTCTCTTCTTTTCACAGCTATTTGTAAAGCCTCCTCAGCCAGCCATTTTTCATTTTTGCATTTCTTTTCCATGGGGATGGTCTTGATCCCTGTCTCCTGTAAAGTGTCACGAATCTCATTCCATAGTTCATGAGGCATTCTATCTATCAGCTCTAGTTTCTTAAATCTATTTCTCATTTCCACTGTATAATCATAAGGGATTTGATTTAGGTCATACCTGAATGGTCTAGTGGTTTCCCCCACTTTCTTCAATTTATGTCTGAATTTGGCAATAAGGAGTTCATGATCTGAGCCGCAGTCAGCTTAGATTTGATTTAGGTCATACCTGAATGGTCTAGTGGTTTTCCCTACTTTCTTCAATTTCAGTCTGAATTTGGCAATAAGGAGTTCATGATCTGAGCCACAGTCAGCTCCCGGTTTTGTTTTTGTTGACTGTATAGAGCTTCTCCATCTTTGGCTGCAAAGAATATAATCAGTCTGATTTCAGTGTTGACCATCTGGTGATGTCCATGTGTAGAGTCTTCTCTTGTGTTGTTGGAAGAGGGTGTTTGCTATGACCAGTGCATTTACTTGGCAAAACTCTGGCCCAGCTTCATTTTGTACTCCAAGGCCAAATTTGCCTGTTACTACAGGTGTTTCCTAACTTCCTACTTTTGCATTCCAGTCCCCTATAATGAAAAGGACATCCTTTTTGGATGTTAGTTCTAAAAGGTCTTGTAGATCTTCATAGAACCTTTCAACTTCAGCTTCTTCAGCACAGACTTGGATTACTGTGATATTGAATGGTATATCTTGGAAACCAATAGAGATCATTCTGTTGTTTTTGAGATTGCATCCAAGTACTGCATTTTGTAGTACTCTTTTGTTGACCATGATGGCTACTCCATTTCTTCTAAGGGATTCCTGCCCACAGTAGTAGATATAATGGTCATCACAAGGCCAAATTTTCCTGTTACTCCAGGTGTTTCTTGACTTCCTGCTTTTGCATTCCAGTCCCCTAGAATGAAAAGGACATCTTTTTTGGGTGTTTGTTCTAAAAGGTCTTGTAGGTCTTCATAGAACCGTTCAACTTCAGCTTCTTCAGCGTTACTGATTGGGGCATAGACTTGGATTACCATGATATGGAATGGTTTGCCTAGGAAATGAACTGAGATCATTCTGTCGGTTTTGAGGTTGCATCCAAGTACTGCATTTCGGACTCTTTTGTTGACTATGATGGCTACTCCATTTCTTCTGAGGGATTCCTGCCCACAGTAGTAGATATAATGGTCATCTGAGTTAAATTCACCCATTCCAGTCCATTTTAGTTCGCTGATTCCTAGAATGTCGACGTTAAATCTTGCCATCTCCTGTTTGACCACTTCCAATTTCCCTTGATTCATGGACCTGACATTCCAGGTTCCTATGCAATACTGTTCTTTACAGCATCGGACCTTGCTTCTATCACCAGTCACATCCACAGCTGGGTATTGTTTTTGCTTTGGCTCCATCCCTTCATTCTTTCTGGAGTTATTTCTTCACTGATCTCCAGTGGCGTATTGGGCACCTACTGACCTGGGGAGTTCCTCTTTCAGTATCCTATTATTTTGCCTTTTCATACTGTTTAAAGGAAGCTCCTTTGTATTCCAGGGTCTTGGCCAGGTCTCCAGCACAACATTTCCTCCATCTGGAGTTTCTTACTTGCCTTTGCAGAGTTTCCATGTATTTGTATATGTATATGTGCTTTAATAGCAATATATCTAATTCTCCTGTTGTACACAAATGGAGGAATATGATTTATCCTGTATTTTTTAATAATACATCTATCTTTTTAAGAACTGTGTAATATTTCCCCATTACTATATGGTTAGGTTGTCCCCCACCCAATTTTTTTCTCCCTATAAATAGTGCTGCAACAACATGTATGTGCATCTTTTCAGACCTGTATAAAACTGGATAAATTCCTAAAAGTGGAATGCACAGATGAGAAGCCTTGTGTATATTGAATTTTAATGGATATTGCTAAAATGTCCTCCACAGGGTAATTTGTACAAATTTCTGTGTATTATATTATCCAATTGTAATCTTTTAAAATAATCTGATAGGTAGAAAATAACCTCTTTTGTGTTCTTTTCTTTGCTTGTTTCAATAAGTTTGGGGGAGGTGGTAGGGGGAGCCCCATGCCATGTGGCTGGCAGGATCTTAGTTTCCTGATCAGGGACTAAGCCCAGGCCATGACTGTGAAAACACCAAGTCCTAGCCACTAGAATTCTAGGGAATTCACTCAATGTGCATTTTTTCATTTATAAATGAGGTAGACCATATTTTGATATGTTTATAATCTACCTGTACTTATTTTTTTGTAAAATATCTATTTATATTATTTGATCATTTTTTCTTTTTTTTATAAGCTTGCATTTTCTTGTTAAGTCTTGTTATAATAGTTGTGTACTAAGAAAATGAGTATTTTGCCTGACATGTTATATGTATATATTTATAGACAATCTTCCAATTGTCTTTTGAATTTGTTTAGAATATTTGTTATTGTACCAAAAGCTTCTTTCTCTTTGATCTATAGGCATTTATCAGTCTTTTTCTTTCTATGTTTGTTTTTGTATCTTAATTAGAAAAGTCATGTTAAGGATGTTGTGGGTGTGGGGAGGAAGTGTTATTGTTGTTGAGTCGCTTAGTTATGTCCAACTTTTTGTGACTCCATGGACTGCAGTACACTAGGCTTCCTTGTCTTTCACTATCTCCCAGAGCTTTCTCAAACTCATGTCCATTGAGTTAGTGATACCATCTAACCGTCTCATTGTCTGTCACCCCCTTCTCCTGCCTTCAGTCTTTCCCAGCATCAGGGTCTTTTCCAGTGAGTCGGCTCTTCACATCAGGTGGCTTCACACTGGAGCCTCAGCTTCAGCATCAGTCCTTTCAATGAATATTCAGGGTTGATTTCCTTTAGGATTGACTGGTTTGATCTCCTTGCTGTCCAATGGACTTTCAAGAGTCTTCTCCAGCATTGCAATTGAAAAGCATCAATTCTTTGGTACTCAGTCTTCTCTATAGTCCAACTCTCACATCTGTACATGACTATATCTTTCTCCAAATGGAAATTCAGTTGTTTCAATACATCAATAAATAATTTATTGTTTATTATTTATAAAATATATTATATATTAAAATACATACTTTATAGTTATGTGAAACATATAATGTTATAAAATAAAATATTTTAATATTATATCATTGATGGTGGTGATTTAGTCACTAAATCGTGTCCGATTCTTGTGACCCCGTGGACTGTAGCCTGCCAGCCTCCTCTGTCCATGGGGATTCTCTAGGCAAGAATATTGGAGTGGGTTGCCAGTTCCTTCTCCAGGGAATCTTCTCAACCCAGGAATCGAACCTAGGTCTCCTGCATTGCAGGCAGATTCTTTACCAACTGAGCTATGAGGGAAGCTACTAAATAATATATTTTTCACTAGTTTGAAATGTTACCTTTAGCACCCATCAAATTCCAGATTATTTAAAAATCTATATGCACACTGCTCTTGTCTAGAGGTAATATAGGGTAGGCAGACCTCCGCGAGTTACAGAGGTACCAAAACATTAGTCCCCTCAGTCCCTGGGGCACCTTAGCCAAGTCTGATGCAGCCCAAAGTCTGCTGCCCTGCACGCAGCCTTGTTTCAATTTCCCATCATGCCATAAAAATATTTTTCAGTTTCTCTGTGAACCAGAACATGAGGAAGACCGGGAAGCATGGCCGTCTGCAGCAGAACAGGCTGCAGTGATCTCTGCGTAAAACGCTTGTTGTTGCTTAGTCACTAAGTCATGTCCGACTTTTTGTGACCCCCTAGGCTCTAGCCTACCAAGCTCCTCTGTCTATGGGATTCTCCAGGCAAGAATACTGGAGTGAGTTGCCATTTCTTCTCCAGAGGATATTCCTCACCCAGGAATCACCCATGTCTCCTACATTGGTGGGTGAATTCTTTACTGCTGAGCCACCCTGTCTAGGTTCAAATCCAGGCTCTGTTCTTACTGGTTGTGTGACCTTGGGTGAATTATTAACTTACCTTGTCTAAAAGGTAATTAAAGCAACTTGTGATTATTAGTGTGTGTGTGTGTATGTGTTTGCATGTGCTCACTCAGTCGTATCCGACTCCTTGCAACCCCATGGACTGTAGCGGGCTAGGTTTCTCTGTCCATGGGATTTTGCTGGCAACTAGAGTTGCCTAAAGAAGAAAAAAAAATGCATTAATTGTAAGCTATACATCTACTGACAGCAGGGCAGGGTCTGTCTTCCTTGGATCAGATACAAACCCCATGAATTGGAATGACAAGGTCAAGCTGGTTAGCTGGCCAGGAGTCCTACCAAAATCCACTGCTAGAATGAGGCAGCCTCAGCAATGAGAGGATAAAGGTGCCTCGTGGATGGAGAGGTGGAGGAGGGATGAAACTGGCCACAGAGAAGCAGCATCACTTTGTTAAAAGTTAAGGACTTTTCTGCCCCTTTTCTTTCCCCTATTTTAATATTAAAGACCTCAAAACAGCAACTATTAAATGGAGAATGCAGTGAAGTAAGGAAAGGAAAAAGGTGAAAGCCGTTCCCTTTCCCATCCCTTCAGTCCTCTAAGCTTGGTAGTGGTGGTGGTTTAGTCACTGTTCATGTCCAACTGCTTGCAGTCACATGAACTGTAGTACCCCACCAGGCTCCTTTGTCCATGAGATTTCCCAGGCAAGAATATTGGAGTGGGTTCTATTTCCTTCTCCAGGGGATCTTCCCTGGAGATTGAACCCCCGTCTACCTGCATTGCAGGTGGATTCTTTACTGACAGAGCTATCAGGGGAGCCCTCCTCTAAGCCTGATGTACACCTAAACTAAGGAAGAAAAGATTTTAAACTGAATGGGATTTTGAACTTTTGATATTTGACTATACTGTGATGTTAATTATTTAGTGAGACAGGAAAAAACTTGAGACCTGACTGAGATTGTATTCCAGGGGCTAGAAATATGTGTTATAACCCAAAGAACAAGGGAAAAAAACAAAGGTGCTTTCTGCTTCATTCTACTGAGTGCAGCTCATTTAATAAACCAATTAAATAAGTATAACTTGTCATATTAGGAAGAAATCCCAGTTAGGAAAACTTCTGAGTTAGACTTACTGGGAGAACAAAGTAACATAACTGTGAACTCTTTTGATATGAAAAGTAAAGCTAAACAAAGCCTCCTTGGCCAATTTCCAAATACTCTACAGCAACAAAAGATTAGAGATTCATAGGAAAGTAATAATATGTACTCCACTATTGGGCATCTTCCTGAGTTTATCCATATACCACTAATTTTTTTCTATCATTTAATCTCAGGACAGGGAGATTGTGACCTGTGAACTATAGAGTTCCCGTGTGAATAATTGTTTTTATTCTTTTCTAAAGCTGACCTTGAGTAGGAAGCTTGTAAAAAGGTTCAACTGTGGTCAGATAAACAAGTTTCTACCACCTTTGCAATAGGATACAAAGTTCATCCACAAAAGGAGATAAATGAGTCAGAGATTAAATATAGTGATGTTTTCAGATCAGCATGCCCTGGTAGGTAGATCCAGGAATATTTAAGGCATGTCCTGAATTTATCATATAAACAATCTTTCTGAACACATGGTGGACAGCTATGAAGCTTAAAAACACAGAAAGAACATGGGTAGGGCCTACTTCTAAAGTAGAAAATAAAGTGATAGCCCTAAAAATTATAACCTGGTCACCTTAACTTCGATACCTGAATAGACCAAATTAGTCAATCACTCCATTTATAAAATACTAAAACATCACAAGATACCAGAGAATCATAAGCAGGACTTTAGTTAGTTAGTTAAGTCGCTCAGTCGTGTCCAACTCTGTACAACCCCGAGGACTGTAGCCCACCAGGCTTCTCCATCCATGGGATTCTCCAGGCAAGAGTACTGGAGTGGGTTGCCATTTCCTTCTCCAGGGGATCTTCCTGACCCAGGGATCAAACCCAGGTCTCCCTGCATTAGAGGCAGACGCTTTAACCTCTGAGCCACCAGGGAAGCCCTTTGGGAAGGATAAATCAGTTTGACCTATGTAATATCATTCCATGACAGAATGCCAGGCATTACTGCTAGAAAGGGAAGAAAAAAAGACTTTAATCCTGGTATTAAAGGACATACTCATAAATAAAGCAGGAAAAATATTTTCAAAGTATATCACTATGTGAATTCTCAACTAATTACAAGGCAGAACAGATGGATTTTTATTCTCCTCTTTTCTTTCCTGGAGAGAAGACAAGAGGTATGGTTAAGTTTTGATTAAATATATAAGAATTTTTTTTAAAAAACCCTCCACCAAATTTTTGTAAATTGGGAGGGTATTATTCATTCTGGAAGGAGAGAAAATGCACTTTCTCCTCTTACAGAATGAAGACTGTAAATTCACAGTTTTCAAAGTCTGTAATATCTATCTGTAATTGACTTTGAAGATGGATATATTTTATGCTACATTAATCTGAAAAGAATCAAAGGCTAGGAAAGTTACTCCCAAGAAAAACTGAGAGAATTTCAAGATAATTCAGAAAAGAAAGCTAGCTGGGGAAAACCAAAAGCAGAGTGAACAAAAATAGAGGAATTCTTGGGATCTAAGCTTTTTCATATCAAGGAAATGGAAAGAAATTTAATCTGTGTTGACAGAATCATGTGAGGACAGGAAATGAGTGCTTAATTCCATTGACACAGAGACAGCTTTAATCTGAAGCCAAGAGGGTACACTCCCACAAAGACCCAAGACACCACAAGAGAATACTCAAACTGTGAGACAAACTAGTCTGTATCATCTCAGAATTTTCCACAGCTGTTGCCTCAACATGACCACAGGAAAAACCATAGCCTTGACTAGATGGACCTTAGTCGGCAAAGTAATGTCTCTGCTTTTGAATATACTATCTAGGTTGGTCATAACTTTTCTTCCAAGGAGTAAGCGCCTTTTAATTTCATGGCTGCAGTCACCATCTGCAGTGATTCTGGAGCCCCAAAAAACAAAGTCTGACACTGTTTCTACTGTTTCCCCATCTATTTCCCATGAAGTGATGGGACCAGATGCCATGATCTTCGTTTTCTGAATGTTGAGCTTTAAGCCAACTTTTCCACTCTCCTCTTTCACTTTCAACAAGAGGCTTTTTAGCTCCTCCTCACTTTCTGCCATAAGGGTGGTGTCATCTGCATATCTGAGATTATTGATATTTCTCCCAGCAATCTTGATTCCAGCTTGTGTTTCTTCCAGTCCAGCATTTCTCATGATGTACTCTGCATATAAGTTAAATAAGCAGGGTGACAATATACAGCCTTGACGTACTCCTTTTCCTATTTGGAACCAGTCTGTTGTTCCATGTCCAGTTATTTAATATGCTGTCTAGGTTGGTCATAACTTTCCTTCCAAGGAGTAAACGTCTTTTAATTTCATGGCTACAATCACCATCTTCAGTGATTTTGGAGCCCCTCAAAATAAAGTCTATCACTGTTTCCACTGTTTCCCCATCTATTTCCCATGAAGCGATGGGACTGGATGCCATGATCTTAGTTTTCTGAATGTTTAGGCCAGTGAACATTAAAGTGAGCTTTAGGCCAACTTTTTCACTCTCCTCTTTCATGTTCATCAAGAGAGTTTTTAGGTCCTCTTCACTTTCTGCCATAAGGGTGGTGTCATCTGCATATCTGAGATTATTGATATTTCTCCCAGCAATCTTGATTCCAGCTTGTGTTTCTTCCAGCCCAGCATTTCTCATGATGTACTCTGCATATAAGTTAAATAAGCAGGGTGACAATATACAGCCTTGGCGTACTCCTTTCCCTATTTGGAACCAGTCTGTTGTTCCATGTCCAGTTCTAACTTGCTTCCTGACTTGCATACAGATTTCTCAAGAGACAGGTCAGGTGGTCTGGTATTCCCATCTCTTTAAAATTTTTCTGGAGTTTGTTGTGGTCCACATAATCAAAGGCTTTGACATAGTCAATAAAGCAGAAGTAGACAATAACAGTCAGTGTGCCAACATATAATTTGGATATTACAAAAGCAATTTTATAGTTGATTTAGGAATACAGAGAAACAAGAATAGCTTAGGAACATGGTAGATTTTTTTTTAATGGCTGAAGAATTTCCTCAACCATATTTTAAACAGCAACATCTTCGTCTCTGTGACAAAAATTCCCCCAAAATAAAACACATTCTGATTATATCTAATGCTAGAATGTAGTTAGAGACAGATTTAATTATTAGAAATCTCATTTTTCTATTGACCTGAAATCTTTCTTCCAGAAGCTCTTAGTATTTGACCGTATTTCTAACCTCTGAAGAAACAATAGATACGTTTACTTTGTCTTCAACTGAGTGATGACATTACTTCTTGAAACAGAAATAGAGAGGAGGGGATAAAAACTACTCCAAGATTTTTTAAAAGTGCTATAAGCTAACTTCAAAGACAAATTATTCATTAATTTTTTAAATATCCATAGGCTTCCATGTAATTAGTCTCCCTTTCACTTTCATGCACTGGAGAAGGAAATGGCAACCCACTCCAGTGTTCTTGCCTGGAGAATCCCAGGGATGGGGGAGCCTGGTGGGCTGCCATCTATGGAGTTGCACAGAGTCGGACAGGACTGAAGTGACTTAGCAACAGCAGCATTGGGTTAGCCAAAAAGTTTGTTTGAGCTTTTTCCATAAAATGCTACAAAAAAACCTGAATGAACTTTTGGCTAACCCAACAGTTAAAACAGATGATGCACATTAACCCTCTTTCATGCCTGTAAAGTGAGTTAAACTTACTTATCTCACAGTTTTTAAATTAATAGTATATAAAATGGGGACAATTAGAAAACACAGTTTTTTTACTGGTGAAAAATCTAGAAGTCCTTCAGTTACAGAAATAAAGCAAAACAAATCAATAAATCAATATTTTACATCGAGGGACAGCTATTCTTTGGTCTTCTCAATGATATAACTTCATTACATGCTGTACCCTGTGGTGAATTTAAAGAGCAAATATTAAGTATCAGAAGCTTTATGTGCAACATTGATCACAGACAGGCTGGTTTTGGTATATAAAAAGTATTCACTCTCAAATAGAATCTTAAATGTGCTATGTTATTACAGTGAGACATCTTTTTAATTATAAATAATATAAAGTATTTAATATAAGCAAAAATTGGGATACAGATAACCATATAGGAACATTTTCATTTTAGATGATTTTTTACTCAACAAATATATTTAAATCAGTAATAAAGTACCATTTGTTTTGCATTTTACAGCATCACTCATATATAGTTTAAGTGCTAATTAAAATTTCACATAATATTTTTAAAAAGATATCACATGGAAAAGAGTAGGAAAGTATGCCTACAGCAAGGATTCCACAAATTCTGTGCAAAAGTTTTTCACCAACTATCCCAACATCTATTAAGGAATCAATACATGTTAGCTATATTGATTAGATTATGTGTATCAAGTAAATAAACTAAGAAATTAAAGTATATTATCGATGCATTCCTTGGATGCAAAAGAGTAACTTAATTAAAGCCTTTAACAATTGGAGATACTTTTATTAGTGCTTTAAAATCTCAACTAATTTCATTAAAAGAACAGATTCAGAGTAATTATTTTCTCTCTCCATTTAGACTATTAAAACTACATCAAAACCATTTTCTTCTTTTTAGCGTGAAAAACAGAATAATATTATAATAACTATAACAATAAAAGTTCTTCAGCTCTTTGTGCCAGGCACTATTTTAATTGATTTGCACTAATTAACTCATTTAGTTGCCACAACAGCCCTTCAAGGGAGCTATTATTAGTATCTTCAATTGTAGATGAGAAAACCAAGGCATATGAAGTTAAATCACTTTTTCCAGGGTCACAACTAGGAAGTGGATTCTAATTCAGGAAGTCGATCCCCAGGTTTACTTAGGTCACAAAACAATATCTCCTGTCATCTAGGATAGTACCTAGCTCATGGTAGATTCTACAGCATCATTTTTCAACTGCTCAGTCATGCCTGGAAAGAATAGTTCACCAGATACTACAGCAATGTGTGATGAAATGCAACCAAGCCTTCTTCAGGATGGGTTTCAGGATGAGAACCCTTCAGGGAAGCAACTTGGAACTCAAAGATGAACTTTGCAGTTCATGCCCTGACAGGACAGAGATACAGCAGGGCGACCATCACACGTGGAGCAGGACACGGGCCCCTGACAGAACGTGCAGTTTCTCTGCCTGTCAGTTTCCTAGTTTATTGCTTGCGGAAGATGCTGACCCAGGTGGTGGTGGTGGTGCCCAGGCCACTGGACTGATGTGAAGAAGACTTGTCTGGTACAAAAGTACACACTCTACGGATCCTAGGCACAGTAAGTCTACTGTGAATGTGCCTCTGGTTCCAGCAAGGAGCCAGAACCTGTGCCGTCAACGTCAGGATGAATGAAGCTGCAGCTTGCCCGTCATCTCCAACTGCTGACGATCCTTCAGCTCTACCATTTCCCACCTCCTCCCCCTCCTCTAGTCAGGAACTCTTCTTGCCTGTTCCCTTGATGCCAGACCCTGTATGCCAGCTGTTGTACTTTACTACTGTACCTTTCAAGCTACTGTAAAGTTAAAAATGTCTTCCTTATTTTTGGTGTTTGACTTTTTATTATTTGTGTGAAATTATAAACCCATTAGAGT
The DNA here is from genome assembly GCA_006408695.1 of Aepyceros melampus. Lineage (NCBI taxonomy): Eukaryota > Metazoa > Chordata > Mammalia > Artiodactyla > Bovidae > Aepyceros > Aepyceros melampus. The sequence continues at coordinate 97,848 of SJXQ01009626.1, read as the reverse complement.
ACAGTACTATAGCTGATTGTGTCAGTTGAATACCTAAGTTCATTGGACTTAACAAATGTGCTCTTAGAACAGAACTTGTTTGTATGTATGTAGAGGACTTACTCCGGAGAAGGCAATGGCACCCCACTCCAGTCCTCTTGCCTGGAAAATCTCATGGATGGAGGAGCCTGGTGGGCTGCAGTCCATGGGGTCGCTAAGACTCAGACATGACTGAGCGACTTCCCTTTCACTTTTCACTTTCATGCATTGGAGAAGTAAACGGCAACCCACTCCAGTGTTCTTGCCTGGAGAATCCCAGGGATGGGGGACCCTGGTGGGCTTCCATCTATGGGGTCGCACAGAGTCGGACACGACTGAAGCGACTTAGCAGCAGCAGCAGAGGACTTACTATATTATTATCATTACTATATCCCAGCTTTTTTAGCTGACTCTCTTCTGAGTACACAACTGCTCAAGGCTAGGAAATTTTTTCATCCATCAGAAAAAGAGGTTATTTGGACTGATTTGCCTGTCTTGTAAGAGACTGAGTCCAATACTGTAAAAGGGGAATCTGTGTAAGTCTGTTCATATTCATTAGCTGTTGTCAAGGCATGCTAATTCCAGATTGTTCTGAGACACTAGGGAGAGAGAGGCGGATCACAGAATACAAATTTTCATCTGCTAGATGCCCTTGAATATCAGGAATGCTGTTTCTGTGAAAGTGTTAGTCGCTCAGTCATGTACATCTCTTTGTGATCCCAGTGGACTGCAGCCCACCAGGCTCCTCTCTCTATGGATTCCCCAGGCAAGAATTTCGGAGTGGGTAGCTATTCCCTTCTCCAGGGGAATCTTCCCAACCCAGGGAGTAAACCCAGGTCTCCTGAACTGCAGGCAGATTCTTTACAGTCTGAGCCACCAGGGAAGCCCTTCTGTTGCCTGTACCCTCTACCAAACCCCAAACTCCACTTCCAGAAATAGAGACTGAGACAGGCTGTCTCCTGCACTTTTTTGGGTTTTGAGTAGGGGGCAAGCAATTGCCCTCCTCTGCCCTCCACTGTCAGGGAGAACTGGTGAGCAAGTCCTTCAGATTCTTGCAGTTTTGAAAGCCAGTCACAGCTGCCTCATTCTTTCATCCCAGCCCTCACAAGGATGCACACAGCAACAAGATTCTGGGCATAAGCTGTCCACAGGAAACTAGTCTCTCTCTAGAATATACTTGCTTCCACATTGTATAATTTCTGAGTCAAATTAACATCAACCCTCATGACTGCCAAATACAAAACAAACAGACAACACACTGATCCGAGTAACACCTCCTTCCCTCGAATCACCCACACCTGTCCTAACCCTGGCTCTGAGATGCCAAAAATACATGGAACAATTCATTTTCTAACTATATTCCCTATAGAATCAGAAGTAAATCTTTAGCATGATACTCTTTTCATCTCAATCACTGCCATGTGAGTGACAGAATGCAATGCTGCAAAATTAATACCTAAAAGAGAAATAATATGCAGTTGCTCTTTCTCCCCACAAGTCCCTTTAGGATCTACAAAGAAAAAGCCATAATGCATTTACAATGCACGTAGTTACAAAATGAAGATATAGAAACACTGAGACTTTTTGGCAAAGGCTGACAGGGTAATGCACACACTGGTTTGGCCTCATTGCTTGACTTCACAGACACACTTGCTACTCAGAATCAATGTTCTCTATGGTGATGACCTCTCAAAACTAGCCCATAAGCACTGGTTCACTCTAGGAACTGAGGCAGTGAGGTGCATGATGGCAGGTAACTTAGGTATGAATTATGCTTCTTTATTTGCTACCCGTGTGGGTTGAAATTCATTATTTAAGTTTTCTAATCTTCAGGAGGATCATCTATAAAGCATACACACTACAAAATTTCCCCAAGAGCTCTAGGAGAGAATGTCACTGCAACCTGCTTAGCACAAAATTTAGCACATAGTATGAGCTCACAAAATGGTGATCACTAACGTAACCACTAAACAGCAGACACAACTTATGATTTTAACTATAACTAGCTACTAAGTCGGAGAAGGCAATGGCATCCCACTCCAGTACTCTTGCCTGGAAAATCCCATGGATGGAGGAGCCTGGTGGTGGGCTGCAGTCCATGGGGTTGCTGAGTCGGACACGACTGAGCAACTTCACTTTCCCTTTTCACTTTCATGCATTGGAGAAGGAAATGGCAACCCGCTCCAGTGTTCTTGCCTGGAGAATCCCAGGGACGGGGGAGCCTGGTGGGCTGCCGTCTCTGGGGTTGCACAGAGTTGGACCCGATTGAAGCGACTTAGCAGCAGCAGCAGCTACTAAGCAGAGCAATACGTGCATGCTAATTTGCTTCAGTCATGTCCGACTCTTTGCAACCCTATGGGACCTTAGCCCACCAGGCTCCTCTGTCCATGGGATTCTCCAGGCAAGAGTACTTGGAGTGGGTTGCTATGCCCTCCTCCAAGGGATTTTCCCAGCCCAGGGATCAAACCTGAGTCTCTTACATTGGCAGGTGGGTTCTTTACCATGGGTGCCACCTGGGGAGCCCAAGTATGGCAATGTTTTTTGTTAATATGGGAAAACATGAATTTCAAGGTTCACTTTCAGATGTTAGAGCATCACTTCTTTGACCTGGCAGTCAGCAAAAGGCTTTTTATCTTTTATTCAGTTCAGTTCAGTCGCGCAGTCGTGTCCGACTCTTTGCGAACCCATGAATCGCAGTACGCCAGGCCTCCCTGTCCATCACCAACTCCCGGAGTTCACTCAGACTCACGTCCATTGAGTCTGTGATGCCATCCAGCCATCTCATCCTCGGTCGTCCCTTTTCCTCCTGCCCCCAATCCCTCCCAGCATCAGGGTCTTTTCCAATGAGTCAACTCTTTGCATGAGGTGCCCAAAGTACTGGAGCTTCAGTTTTAGCATCATTCCTTCCAAAGAAATCCCAGGGTTGATCTCCTTCAGAATGGACTGGTTGGATCTCCTTGCAGTCCAAGGGACTCTCAAGAGTCTTCTCCAACACCACAGTTCAAAAGCATCAATTCTTCGGCGCTCAGCCTTCTTCACAGTCCAACTCTCACATCCATACATGACCACAGGAAAAACCATAGCCTTGACTAGACGGACCTTAGTCGGCAAAGTAATGTCTCTGCTTTTGAATATACTATCTAGGTTGGTCATAACTTTTCTTCCAAGGAGTAAGCGCCTTTTAATTTCATGGCTGCAGTCACCATCTGCAGTGATTTTGGAGCCCAAAAAAACAAAGTCTGACACTGTTTCTACTGTTTCCCCATCTATTTCCCATGAAGTGATGGGGCCAGATGCCATGATCTTCGTTTTCTGAATGTTGAGCTTCAAGCCAACTTTTCCACTCTCCTCTTTCACTTTCAACAAGAGGCTTTTTAGCTCCTCCTCACTTTCTGCCATAAGGGTGGTGTCATCTGCATATCTGAGATTATTGATATTTCTCCCAGCAATCTTGATTCCAGCTTGTGTTTCTTCCAGTCCAGCATTTCTCATGATGTACTCTGCATATAAGTTAAATAAGCAGGGTGACAATATACAGCCTTGACGTACTCCTTTTCCTATTTGGAACCAGTCTGTTGTTCCATGTCCAGTTCTAACTGTTGCTTCCTGACCTGCATACAGATTTCTCAAGAGGCAGGTCAAGTGGTCTGGTATTCCCATCTCTTTCAGAATTTTCCACAGTTTACTGTGATCCACACAGTCAAAGGCTTTGGCATAATCAATAAAGCAGAAATAGATGTTTTTCTGGAACTCTCTTGCTTTTTCCATGATCCAGCGGATGTTGGCAATTTGATCTCTGGTTCCTCTGCCTTTTCTAAAACCAGCTTGAACATCAGGGAGTTCACGGTTCACATATTGCTGAAGTCTGGCTTGGAGAATTTTGAGCATTACTTTACTAGCATGTGAGATGAGTGCAATTGTGCGGTAGTTGGAGCATTCTTTGGCATTGCCTTTCTTTGGAATTGGGATGAAAACTGACCTTTTCCAGTCCTGTGGCCACTGCTGAGTTTTCCAGATTTGCTGGCAAATTGAGTGCAGCACTTTCACAGCATCATCTTTCAGGATTTGAAACAGCTCAACGGGAATTCCATCACCTCCACTAGCTTTGTTCGTCGTGATGCTTTCTAAGGCCCACTTGACTTCACATTCCAAGATGTCTGGCTCTAGATTAGTCAACACATCATCATGATTATCTGGGTCATGAAGATCTTTTTTGTACAGTTCTTCCGTGTATTCTTGCCACCTCTTCTTAATATCTTCTGCTTCTGTTAGGTCCAGACCATTTCTGTCCTTTATCGAGCCCATCCTTGCATGAAATGTTCTCTTGGTATCTCTGATTTTCTTGAAGAGATCTCTAGTCTTTCCCATTCTGTTCTTTTCCTCTATTTCTTTACATTGATTGCTGAAGAAGGCTTTCTTATCTCTTCTTGCTATTCTTTGGAACTCTGCATTCAGATGCTTATATCTTTCCTTTTCTCCTTTGCTTTTTGCTTCTCTTCTTTTCACAGCTATTTGTAAGGCCTCCCCAGACAGCCATTTTGCCTTTTTGCATTTCTTTTCCATGGAGATGGTCTTGATCCCTATCTCCTGTACAATGTCACGAACCTCATTCCATAATTCATCAGGCACTCTATCTATCAGTTTGGGTTCAGTAGAGGTAGTTGGGAAATAGAAAAGTAGGGGTTACACTAAAAAATAAGTAACTCTGCAAAGTACTATCTTTCCTTTGAGTGTGGCCTGTAGTTTACAAAGCTTGCCTATACAAACTAGTTGCTTATCTCCACTGACTTTCTAGAATCATCGTTTATAAAAAATTCCAATGAAGGTGGAATTTCTACAGACATTCTTTCTACATGATCTGAGATGGTGAGTGTTTTCTACAAGGTTTTTGAGGGTATTTGAGGTGCAGATATTCTCCTGTATTTCTTAAGCTCCCACACAGCATCACCCAAGGATGCTGCCTGCTTGCTATCTTGCTTCTCCTTCTCTCTCACCATGCTTGTCATTACCTCATTTTCTTCATTCCTATGTATGATTTCCAAACACAGTCAGAAATATATAGGGATAAACTAACAGGGCATTGGAGGCAGAGATGTAGGAGAGCATGAAAACAATCAGATGTAAATATTAGACAGTTCAGTTCAGTCACTCAGTCGTGTCCAACTCTGCGACCCCATGAATCGCAGCACGCCAGGTCTCTCTGTCCATCACCAACTCCCGGAGTTCACCCAGACCCACGCCCATGGAGTCAGTGATGCCATCCAGCCATCTCATCCTCGGTCGTCCCTTCTCCTCCTGCCCCCAATCCCTCCCAGCATCAGAGTCTTTTCCAATGAGTCAACTCTTCGCATGAGGTGGCCAGAGTACTGGAGCTTCAGCTTCAACATACTGTAAACTCTCTTTTCCTATGAGCGATGTGCTATGCATTTTCTACCCTGTAGTCTGTCCTACCCTAGCCTATCCTACCTTACCCTGTTCTGCCCTGTCCTATCTTATCCTCTCATATCCATTCCATTCCAGTCAGGATGGCTAATATTACAAAGAACACAAATGGAGAAAGGGAACCCCTCCTCATACTCTGTTGGTGGGAATGCAAATTGGTAAAGCCACTGTGGAAAACAGTGTGGAAGTTTCTCAAAAACTAAAAGTAGAACTATCACACGACCCAGCATTTGTATGACTGCGTACATATCTGAAAAAACTGAAAACACTAACTTGAAAAAACATATGCCTCCACCCTGGCAATGTTCATAGCAGCATTATTTACATTTGCCAAGATACAGAAGCAACTTAAGGGTCCATCAACAGATGAATGGATAAATAAGATGTCACACACACACACACCTGCACACAGTGGAATACTTCTCAGCTATTAAAAAGAATGAAATTTTGCCATTTGCTGTAACATATGGATTTGGAGGGCATTATGCTGAGTGAATGAGATAAAGAAAAATTCTGTATGATAGCACTTACATGTGGAGTCTAAAAAATACAGCAAACTAGTGAATATAAGAAAAAAGAAGCAGACTCACAGAGAACAAACTAGTGATTACCAGTGGGGAGACTGGGTGGGAAGGAATACGGGAGTGAGGAGCGGAGGTGCAAACCACTGGATGTAAGAAAGACCTACGGATGTATTGTACAACATGGGGGATAGGTATCCTAGTGACTGTAAATGGAAAGCAATGTTTAAGTATTCTACCACTTTTTTAATTAAAACAATAAAAACTGCTGGAGCCTTCACTAAACTGATTTCATAAGCCTATAATGAACCATGAGCCACGGTTAAGGCCCTGGTCTAGATCCCCGGTAACTATTCCACTTGGAGCAGTCAAGGTCACAGTTTAGGGCCTTGATTCTTCAAACCAGAAAAAGCCATCTTCTTCAGCAGCTCTTTTGCTCCTTTCCAAGACTGCGAAACTAGATGGTTATTTAATCATTCTACAATTTTTTTCTTTCTGTTGCACACATTATTTCATGCATTTTTTACCAGTAACTTTATGAGTTCAGTAAAACAGACTTTTATAGACTTCCATATCTTGTAAAGATGAAGAAAACTAGATCCCCGGTAACTATTCCACTTGGAGCAGTCAAGGTCACAGTTTAGGGCCTTGATTCTTCAAACCAGAAAAAGCCATCTTCTTCAGCAGCTCTTTTGCTCCTTTCCAAGACTGCGAAACTAGATGGTTATTTAATCATTCTACAAATTTTTTTCTTTCTGTTGCACACATTATTTCATGCATTTTTTACCAGTAACTTTATGAGTTCAGTAAAACAGACTTTTATAGACTTCCATATCTTGTAAAGATGAAGAAACTGAAACTTTGGTTGAGTGGTTTTTGAAGGTCACACATCTTGTGATCGACTCTGCTTTAGAATCCAGACTCATGTTCATCTCTTCTCTATTTGCTTCTCCAAGAGCAATAATATCACTTAAATCTCAATTTCCTAAGTAAATACTATTTGCTAAAAATACAGATTTCTGGTTCCCCTTCATACAGAAGCAGAATCTCTAGAGCTGGGCACGCAAATATGTGATTTCAAAATGGTCCAGAACTGGTATAGATCAAACCAAGTGTATATTCTCACTACAGAGAGAGAGGCAGAGACAAAGAACTTCTTGGGGCTTCAGTGAGGATTTTGTTATTTTATTTCCAAAGGATGTGAGGGAACACAGCTCCAATATTTTGGCCATGTGATACCAAGAGTTGACTCACTGGAACAGACCCTGATGGGAAAGAGGAGAAGAGGGTGACAGATAAGATGGTTGGATGGCATCACTGACTCAGTGGACATGAGTTTGAGCCAATTCAGAGAGATAGTGAAGTACAGGGAAGCCTGGCATGCTGCAGTTCATGGGGCTGCAAAGAGTCAGATGCAAGTTAGAGACTGACAACGAGAAGTCAAATACAACTGAACACCGTAAAAATTATAAATAAACCAAGTATGAAGACTGACTAACTAGAGCCAGAACGCAAAAACCAAGCCTGTCAGAAAAGTCACTTGGCTTTGAATTGGACTCAAATTCTTCTAGCAGCTATATATATATATGCATATATACATATATATATTCCGACAGTATTATTTTGGTTCTAATTCTTCCAGCATCTGAGCAAAAGAAAAGGTGTCTGCTACATTTCATTTTCTAAGTCAGAACTGAAGGAAGTACTGAAACATGGGTGCTGAGGAAGTCTACAAGTTTGGACACTGCTTTCAGATCTCTTACCCCATCCCAGCATTAACATAATTATAGTATAAGTACCAACTGAGTATCTATGCACAATAAGCATGATAAATAGATTTTTCTATTTCATATTCATAAAATTGTTAGGATGCATTTTCAACTTTATGGATAAGGAAACTAAAGTTTAATCAATTTATCCAGAGACATACAAAGTAAGTGAAAAAACTAGGATTCAACCCCAGATACTTCACCTCTAGAGCTTATATTCTGCTGACTCTCAGAAAAATGGTAAGTGAAATAACCGTGACACACATGCACCAGTCCTTTGAGAAAGAGAATGAAAGCAAAGATGAGGAAACAGGGAAAAGGAACAGTGTATGAGAAAATGTGAAACCCAGGCTGAATCAGACATTATTTACCAGGAGGGGGCGGTGCATAGACCTGTGTGTGTGTGCACTCGTGTGCACGTGCATGCTAAGTCACTTCAGTCGTGTTCCGCTCTGCGATCACATGGACTGTACATGGGATTCTCCAGGCAAGAATACCCGGGTGGGTAGGCACGCGCTCCTCCAATGGATCTTCTGGACCCAGACCCGAACTTGAGTCTCTTATGTCTCCTGCATTGCAGGCAGATTCTTTACCACTAGTGCCACCTGAGAACCTGTGCTGGGGTACAATTTGATTTGACCCAATACAGGACATGTAGACATGTCTTCTAAGTCCTGAGTTATCTCTGGCTCCCAATGACAAGCGCTTAGGCAATACCTGTACTAACAGAGGTCTGAGTTTCTTGAGAAATATGAAAACATTCAGTTTAATAAGCCTTAAAATGTAGAATGTAGGGATTTATTTTTATTTGTCTTTTCATTGGATCACATATTAATCATCCCCATTCGATTCACTAGCATTAGCTAGTTAGATGAGACTATGTGGGTATGTTCACTTGAAAAAATTATTTCAAACAAACTGTATTTAAAAATATACAGTTCTACTTTTGTCTTCATGATTAATTTCTGAAACTTCTGTTCTATATTCATTATATATATTCAGGCTAACAATGATTTTTGTGTAGAGATATGTATGATAAATAACAGATGACTGAAATATAGTATGCAATTATATACATTATTTATCTATTTCCATACTTATATTTTGAAGGCTAAGGAGTTTTGCACACTTTGTAAACTCAGCTTCCTTTCCTATAAAGAATTGGACTCCTGGATTTGGCTCCTATGTCTAAGACCTGAAAATATGTCCAAAATTGTATGATGTGTTGTCTGAGTTTCTTGGGTATAAACTGGAAAACTCTTTTACATGTATTAATGCTTTATATATAAGATCAGTTTTTCCTACAATAACCTTTTATACTATATCCTGCTGTGCTCTTACCTTTGTATCATGCCCATCAGACAAAGGTACACAAAGACATATTCTTTGCAAGACACTTAGCACAATGCTCAGTACTTACTAAGTGCTAAGAAATGCTTCTCTCCTTTCTTCCTTTCTAAACCCAAACCCCTCTCCGTTGTATGATCTGTGTCTGTCTCTTTGCTTTGTTTTTCTTTCGAGCGCACATTCACACTATGTTTTCAGCACTGCCTTTATCTCCAAACAGGAGATTGTTTTGAAATTGCCTTTTTGTTAAAGAAAGCTCAGAAGAGGAAATATGAACCTTTGTATCATGCCCATCAGACAAAGGTACACAAAGACATATTCTTTGCAAGACACTTAGCACAATGCTCAGTACTTACTAAGTGCTAAGAAATGCTTCTCTCCTTTCTTCCTTTCTAAACCCAAACCCCTCTCCGTTGTATGATCTGTGTCTGTCTCTTTGCTTTGTTTTTCTTTCGAGCGCACATTCACACTATGTTTTCAGCACTGCCTTTATCTCCAAACAGGAGATTGTTTTGAAATTGCCTTTTTGTTAAAGAAAGCTCAGAAGAGGAAATATGTGTTGTAATTATGTTCATTAGGTACAAAAACGTATTTTCTCTATTTGCTCTTGGTCATGTGAGTCACCAGGAGAAGTATTACCACTTTACTTCTCTTCTATTTTAAAATAGTAGTTATTCTAAGCTTCCCGAGAGACTGAAATATACTGTGAACTATAGAATGCGGTCCCCCTAGACCCCCTCTGACTCACTGAGGTGCTTTGCATGATTAGATACTATAGTCTATTCTATGAGAGCAAAGGATGTACCATCCATGACTGAGTAGAAATAGTTTTTCATTCTTTTGTGCAAGAGTTGGGTTGTTTTCAGATGCCGTCTCTCTGTTCTAAGAACCAACTACTGCTGTTTGCTTTATTTTTCCTCTATATTGCTTTCAAACTGGGATACTAGGTAAGATGAACACCACCGTCAAAATGGCACCATGCTGCTGAAGCTGACATCAAGCACTTTTGGTGGTCCACAGGAAACAGCATCACTTTATTCTGTGTTTAATGTCTAAGACAGGGAATCAGCCGAGGCACCTGCCATTTTATACAACTCTCTAATCTTCCTCTTTATTAGCTGTCTGGCAACATCATTACACTGACTGCATGGTTTAAATCTTGTTCACTCTTGTAATATAAAAAGACAAGGGAATGTCTCTGAAGAGATGAACTTAGTCTGTTCTACTGTAGACAGTTTTTTTTTTCAATGTAATTTTCCTTGAAACAAAAATGCTTTTATATTTTCACAGGAAAAGAGACCATCTCTTTGCCTTCTGAGTAAGTATTTTGCATTACAATTGTCCAGATGTTCAAGATGCCTACTGAAGCTTTCTCTGTTTAACAGCTAATTCTCTAGATCAGTTGTTTAAAAAGGCACACATTATAGTATATATCCTCATTCATTTACTTATTTATTTCATTCATTCAAATAACATCTATCCAGTTCTTGCTATGAATCACACACTAGGCTAGGTACTGTGAATATCAAAAAGAAAAAAGGATACTTTTATTTGAGCAAACAAATAGGGAAGATACATTTACAAAAAGATAAATTGTAACACAACACGTTAAGTGTTATGATGTGAGTATGAGCCAAATGTCCTAGGAACACACAAGGATTCCTATTCATGCTTGAACAGGAAAGTAGGAGATTTCACAGAAGAGGAAGAGTTATTTGAGTTCCATTTAGCCAGGGTGTGTCTGTGAGAGGATAAGGGGGAAGGGCATTCTTAATAGGCTAGTGTGGCTGGAACAAAGTAGCTTGGTAGGAGAACAGGACAGAAGATTGGAATGCCACTTGAATCACAATGTGAAAAATTAATTGGAATTAATCAACTGGAATTAATTGCCTAGGGAAGGGATAGCCAATGTAAATATGGCTAAAAGGTAAGAACTGGATCTGGGCTACAGAGGTGGTGTGTATCTTCAAACAGCGCTTCAGTCATGTCTGACTGTGACCGCATGGAACTGTCATGCACCAGGCTCCTCTGTCCGTGGGATTCTCCAGGCGAGAATACTGGAGTGAGCTGCCATTCCTTCCGCCAGAGGACCTTCCCAACCTGGGGACTGAACCTTTGTCTCTTGTGTGGCCTGTACTGGCAGGCAGGTTCTTCATCACTAGCACTCCTTGGGAAGCTCCATCTTGAAACAGGCTTCACGGCAGAACAAGAAGGGCCAGTACTAGACGGCACATCTGCAACATCCTCGGACACAAGACCTGGAGCCACACTGCTGTCTAAAAGGGGGCTCTGGCTGGCCTGAGTGAGGGGAGAAACAGCAGCAGCACGGGAGGAGGAGGGCAACGGAAAGAAATTGGGAGAAAGCTAAGCCAGGGAGGGCCAGATAAAGAGGAGGCCACAGAAAGCAAGGAGTGGTCTGGGGTAGGGATTTTTTCACCTGTGTGGGAGTTTAACCTTCCCTTTCAGTGTTAAAGAATCAGAACAAGCGCTAAGAGCAAAGTTCCCATCAGTCAGGAGCCCAGTTTTTCCCTCCTCCTCAGCTTATGGAAAGTGTACCTACGTTGAGACTAACCCAGGAGCCTTAGAGGGCTTCCCAGGTGGTGTTAGTTGTAAAGAACCCACCTGCCAATGCAGGAGACTTAAGAGATGCAGGTTCGATCCCTGGATCAGGAAGATCCCTTGAGGAAAGACAGGGCAACCCACTCTAGTATTCTTGCCTGGAGAATCCCCTAGACAGGGGAGCCTGGTGGGCTGCAGTCCATAGGGTCACAAAGAGTCGAACACGGCTGCAGCAACTTAGCATGCATCAGAAGCCTTAGAGCAGAGAGAGGAGAGAAAAGAAGGGTGTGTCCAGGTGGAGGGATATACAAATCAGTTATTGCTTGTGTATGTGATGAGAGAAGCATGGATTCCATAGCAAACGAGCACTGGGTCTGTCCTTTCCCAAGAGAGCTGCACTGCTTTCAAATGAGATGTTTGAAGTCTGCCCTTGAAGTTTATGGGAGTCTTCAAACTTTTTCACAGTGTTAAATCTAAGGTTACATTTGGCTGAGATGGTTGCAATTCTGCTTTTTTTTTTACATTTTTCTTAATGCTGAAAGCAATCAAAGCCTATTGCTTTCTCTTAAATCTCTGCAGCCACTGTACTAAAAGAGCTATACCCCACCTCCCTGCTGGTCTCTGCATTTGCGGAGTGGACACAGGACATAGCATCATCAGGTCCATGGAGGAAAGAATGGAGAACATCAACTGGTTGACCCCCTAGTGTTAGCATTTCCTTATATTTCACCCCTGCTCATGATCCTCAGGCTATGTTGGAAAGACTACCATGGAGGAACTCACAAGTTACCCGTGCCTTGGGTATGGCATGTTTTATAGCAATGTTCCTCTGTATATTGAGCTGGATGTGTTTCCGTGATCCTTCTGGCGTCTTACTTTATTACTTGGTACCATAGGCTTAATCAGATCTCTCTTCCACCTGAGACCCCTTCATATATTTGAAAACAGCTAACACACTTCTCAGCTCCTTCAAGAAGGGAATGAAAATGGATGGTGGAAGACTCACTGCCTTCTGTAACATATTAAACTGGGATCATTCACCTGACTTGGTTGCTTTATGATGATCAACATGAAAATCGATAAATAAGCAAACAAACCAGGAAAAACTAAGAAGAAAAGAGAAATTAATCCCAAGGTAAGACCAAGATTTAATGCTAGAGTAAGTTACACAATTAGTTGTATCAAAAATACATTTAAATTTAGCAGTGCTATAATGATACAGTAGTATTTCACTAATAATACCTCACCAGTGGATTCAATTAGAAGTGAATCCATGTCTCTGCCCACTACACATGCTTCCACTGCCTAACTGCTACTAATAGTGCAATTCTGAGTCCATCACTATCCTCGTTACTGTACATATAAGTATCCATGCACTTATATGTATATAAATGTATACTAATATACAGAATATAAATGGCTGAGACAAGATTTACTAACATGTGACTGTCTTTAGTATTTCCAGAGTCTATCTTGATTTTAATTTCTCTCACTGAGAAATCTGGATAATGTGCCAAGACAAAATCAGATTGATGGGAGAGACAGAGGGAAGGTTTAGGCAGAGAATCCAGGTGGAACAACATTATAAAATGTTGGAAGAGGAGAAAGAGATATACACAACAAAACTGTGAGAACTGGGGCATAAGAGGAGTTTAATATTTTGATTTGTGAAAACATTCAAAATATTGCCTATTGTAAATAAAGGAGAGATGGGGAAAGGGAGTTATTAATTTGATCATCTTAGTAATCTATGAAAAAGTCAAGTGAATATCAGAATTCTCTTTAATTAATAATCATTATCTAATCTGTGCTTTTTGATTGATACTCTATTTGGAAGCAAGGAAAAAAATACATTTTTTTATAGCCATCTAAATTTGTGGTACTCAAATCTAAACACAATATTCCTGGTGTGAAAAAATCCTAGTACTAAAGAGTCCTGGCATGGAAATAAGACCTACATCCTATTTTCACATACACTGGAAGGACAAAGAGAAATTAGATTTAGACTCTGTAATAAAAAGGAAATTTGTGTTTTTTTATTTGCAATCTTTCTTCTATATTTGAAAAATATGGAGACTTTTCATTCTAATCATATTCAGTCTCTGTACTCCTCTTTGGAGGAGGAAATGGCAACACATTCCAGTATTTTTGCCTGGGAAATCCCATGGACAGAGGAGTCTGGTGGGTTACAGTCTATGGGGTTGCAAAGAGTCAGACACGACCGAGCGACTGAACATGCATGGACCCTTCTTGCTATCTGCTCAAAGATACATTCACATTTTTCCAAAGGCCTTCTTTATCTTTACCATTCACTCTAATGATTCAGCTTGTAAGTCACTAAGCCCAAGTAATTTCAGCTCAGTGGAATGGATTAAACATTCTTTTTTACTATCTTCCCTACACTCTTGTCCTAAAATATACATTTATGCAAGTACAGACTATTTCAATGAGTTAATTTTTTGATATGTTCATTCTTTCTCTAATCCCATAGTAAAGTTGGAGAACAAACCAACCCCCAGACAACCCCAGAGCAAAAACAAAAGTCTTATCATATGTGTTTGCTTTTTGGTCACCTTCATGGGGGAGGGTCTTCTATAAGTAACGTAAATGGAACTCACCAAGATGGAAGAGGTAAGGGTTCAGTGCTCTTGACAAGGCTTAGATCAAAATAAGCTGTACAATATTTACTGATTTAGAACTTTCTAAATATGGTAAAAATGCGTAGAAATTGTAGTGATGAGCTCTACCCTTACGGAACTCTTGAATAGTCAAGGAAGTAAGACCCTTTGAGAAGGGCTTAACAACAGAAGATGAATGACAATTTCAGGCCCCAGGATGGTACAGAATGCAGTGTTTCAGAAATACTTTCCATTCCGAACAAGACCTTCCTGTCTTGGTGAAGGACTGCTTGGTGGTCGAGGTTCAGGAGTGAGTAAGGCAATGTGATAGTAGTCCTTACTTGGACACTCCATGACTTAGGACAGTTAACTTCTGTGGGCCTGAATTTCATTATTTGAGGGGGAAAAAGACTAAAGTGCATACTAATTGAAAGTACTTTTTAGATATACAAATCTGTAACTGATTCCCTTTCATGAGAAGGGCATGAGCAGACCTACAGGGGATCACACAAGTCATCAGAAAGGACTGTGTATATAAGTGACAGAGGGCTCAGGGGTAATGTAGGGATAGACTAGATGTCACAGGCAGGCTCAATCAAAATGTCAGTATTTCCTGGAGGGGGGTCTGGGACCATCAAGATTTGTTTCTTTCAATTCCTCCTTGACCACTGTAGTTTTCACAGGGTTAGAGATAATTGTTTTATCATGTACTGGAGTCAGTGTGAAGACTGTAACTGCGTGTCACCCAGGGTGTTTCAGACACTGATGGATGAGATGACTTGACACTACAGAGCTGTACTACCCCTTTATCCATGCGTGTTTATAAATTAGGTTTTGACTCTTGCTAACTCAGAGGCCAGATGAAGACATTTCAGTACTGTCCTGCTTTACATGGATTGTGAAATACCTGGCAATTTCTATGACACTGAAGTCATAGAAATTAGAAGTGCCATTTTTTCCTATTGGATCAAAGGGGACTCTTTCCTTATAAAAGTCAAAGTTTAACCTGTATGCATACTTGCCAGAACATGGGTCAAGATGAATCCAAGGACTTAGGTGGGAAGCTGACAAATCTCCCCTCCTTATACCATCAGTCTGGTGGACCCTGGGGTGTCTGTTGCCTCACCAAGAGAGGCTGAACAAAGTAGGATCTGTTTACTCCAACCCCTGCATTTGGGCTTACCCTGAGCCCTGGCACCAAGAGGCTCCTGTGAGATGGCCTTTGCATGTTGGTGACACAGTCTGGGGTCAGTGACCAGTCTCCGCTGAGGGAGGGATGGCTTTCCTCTAATATGCATGGATGATAGCTACATAAAACATTCTGTAGGTCCCACCAAGAGGAAGGGGCTCTAGTTGCATTCTTTTATATGGTTCTTCCACTTTGCCATTTTTATTACCATGGAGTAATAACTTCCAACCTTTCCTGTAGGTTTCCTCTCTTACACCAATCATCATTAGCCTCCTGTCCATCTACCATGAATGAAGGGGTTCTCTCTGCACACAAAGGCACAGACAATGCTAGTTGCTGTCCGAGTGAGATTTGAAAGCTGGCACCAAACCTCTCCTTCCAATGACTTCTTTCTTGCTATTTCATTCTCTTCTCTACTCTCACCCCACCTTCAGCAATCACTCAAATTGCTTACTTCTCTCACCTTTGTGATGTGTATCAAAATCTTATATTTAGAAAAAAAGTAGATACTGTTTGCTACCAGAAGATGTCCTAACTTGATAGACAATCCCAAGTTATCTATAATTTCACAGGCAACCAAATGTGACCATAGGGTGAATACATATATCTCTGATGGGGAAAATGAAAGATCATGTCCATAGAGAAGTTTATTTCAGAGAAGTGAAGATGCTGCCTGCCACTAATAATAACGCTTTGTAATAACAGTAATCATAGAAAAATAATAATATGGCAACAATCATTTGCTGTATTCTTACAATATGTCAAAGTGATTTGTAAACACACAATCTCATTTATTCTCTAACAACCTTAGAAAGAATGTAGTCTCATTTCTTTCATTTTACAACTGAAAAAAGCAGGGACTAGAGATGTTAATAAGCTGGCCCCACACGCAAAAAATATATGGGTAAATGACATTCAAACTCAGGCACTCGGATTTGAGAGACCAACTTCTCAACCACTATTCAGCACTTCCCAGTAAGTATTATAATTACATAAATTGAGGCTGAGATCATTTAGACTTCTTTAGATTAAGTGAGTTAAATTAGATTGGCAGATTGTCACTAGAGTCCCTTCCAATTATGAAAGTTATGTTTCTGAAAACACCTCTGGCAGCAGAATTTTCTGTTGAGGACCTCAAGACTTCAGTATTTTTTTTTTTTTAATGCTTTACAGGAAATCAATTTTAGTAAGGAAAATTAGAAAGCCTCTTCTAAGTAAATATAATAATACTCATGAAAATAAAACAATAGGAAAATTCCCTCAAAATTAAAACAATATTTAGAGCATGAGTTTATAAATTTCTATTCACTAACCACTGCTGATTTAGCAGAAAAAAATTAGCAGAGAACTTTCAGTCTCTGTTTCCCATGAAGTTTGGTTCAATCTACCACTACCATTCTTACAAAGGAGTCATTTCATGTGTATTTTGAATGCTTTGCTTGTTTTAAAATACAATGTAATAACACACTTGTTCTTGAAAGTCTTAAGATTGCTTAAATCGTAAAGGGAAAGAAGGCCTATAGCCAGACTTTTGAGAAAAGATAACTGACATTATAGATTACAATAAATAGATTACCACTAAACTGTGTTATAATAATCTATAAATAGCAATGCACCTCACACACTAGTAAAAAATATTATAGAATTTATTAGTATGCAGAGAGGAATCATTTGCTTATTGTCACACTCGTGGTTTTCTCTCAACCATAATGGTTTTTTCTCAATTATTTGGGACATATCTGAGTGCATAACTGAGCAGTGTGCTGGAAACACTGCTCATGTATCAGATACAGCAAGTTAAATTGAAGAGCTGTGATAACAGGTGAAGGTTTATTGTCAGAGATATCAAGGAGCATTGGAAAAATGTGTGGGGTTGGGAATATGGTGAAGGTCAGCCAAACAAGGTATGAATAGAGGAAAATCAGACCACAGGGTCTTGTCTGCAGTATGTATGTAATAAGTATTCACTGAAAAAAAAATGAATGGTGGATGGATGGCATGCTGAATGAATAGAGCAGAAACATGAATATTTCAAATTTCACAATTTTGCCAAAGATTTTATCAGATTATATTCAATTGCTACATTGTACTCTGTAACAATTTATGTTGTACTTCTCCATCCACAAGTGAAAAAAATAAAAGCATAATGGCTTGTAATCACTACCTGTGAAAAACTAAGGACATATTTCACTCTGCTTCTTTCATACTGTTTCATATTAATAAGAGGTGTTAAAACATCATGAAAAGTACCAACCTTGAACACTGCATTCTGTTTTTCTCATATCACCTGCAAAAAATAAAAAAGACAAGGGGGAAAAAAAGGAAATTTAAGTGAAAGCCAATTAAGGCAACAGCAATAA
Source organism: Aepyceros melampus (assembly GCA_006408695.1). Taxonomy (NCBI): domain Eukaryota; kingdom Metazoa; phylum Chordata; class Mammalia; order Artiodactyla; family Bovidae; genus Aepyceros; species Aepyceros melampus. The sequence continues at coordinate 80,025 of SJXQ01009626.1, read as the reverse complement.
AAAGAGCATTTGTTAAACAAACAAACAAACAAACAAACTTTTAGCATTTTTCCCTTGACAAAGGAGACACATTTAACTGTGAAGAGAGAAACTCTCTGAGGAAACTTTTTCTCCCCTTAAACTATTTTTAAAAATATCTTGTGCTTTTTGTATTTTGTTAGTTTGCTTTTTAAAATTTCTTAGAGGCATAGCAATCACGAATGACAATGAGGAAAGATACAAGGAGGATGTTTACTAAAAATGATTATATATAAGGAAAAATTACATAGGCAGGACTTAATCAACCTGTGGAATTCTGCATCATGAGAAGACTTTGATAAATTCAGACAAAGGTGTTTTAAGAGGCTATGACAAGGTATTCTTGGGTCCTGTGTTTCTACCCGGGAGAAGGCAATGGCACCCCACTCCAGTGTTCTTGCCTGGAGAATCCCAGGGACGGGGGAGCCTGGTGGGCTGCCGCCTATGGGGTCGCACAGAGTCGGACACGACTGAGTGACTCAGCAGCAGCAGCAGTGTTTCTACCCTTGAATGCTAATTAGAACACGGGCTCGTGCTACTTGTCTCTTCTCACTCCCCTGATAATCTGTTCTCCTTTATGGACCAAGTGATCATTGTATTATTTATAATAACTGTTCTACATTCCGTATGGAAATTGTAATTGTGACGCTGAATATTCAAACTGCAACCACTTTTCTCAGGGAAACTGTAATTATGATAATGCAATATTTACCCAACCGATGTTTTGTAGTCACTATTCTCTTTGAGGAATGAGGAGTGAGTGAAGTTGCTCAGTCATGTCCGACTCTTTGTGACCCCATGGACTGTAGCCTACCAGGCTCCTCCCTCCATGGGATTCTCCAGGCAAGAATACTGGAGTGGGTTGCCATTTCCTTCTCCAGGGGATCTTCCCACCAGGGATCGAACCCGGGTCTCCTGCATTCCAGGCAGGCGCTTTAACCTCTGAGCCACCAGGGATGAGGAGGTAAGGGAAAAACACTGAAATAAAACATACTGTTGGGATCTCAGATATGTACTTTGGGAAAGCATAATAATAATAGCATTTGCTATATGGTAGACATGACACAATCAGGCTGCCATACATATGACATGTGGGATATGTGCAGTTATATGTGAATTACACACATTTCTCATTTACCCTACCTACCAAGCCCATAAGGTAACTAACATTTTTATTAAATTTTTTTAGGGTCCAGAAGTATTGAAGAATTTACCTAACATCACAGAGCTTGTAAATCAAGAACATCCCAAAGTTAACACAAAAATTATACTACTTCAAAAAGTAAACAAAACTCATGGCCAGTCAATGAATCTGATTACGTGAGCTCCTAGGAACATGAGAAGTGGATCTCTACTAACTCATCTCATTTCTCTGACTTATTTCTACTTTGCCAGATCTCTACAACCAGTGCCCCAAACAAAGAGGGGAGGCCTATCCTTTCCTCCTTAGGAAGTCAGCAGTGGTTGTTTAGGACCTTTTCAAAATTGACAAGAGGTGACTGAGGAGCTACCATACACAGTACTTTGTAGATATGCTTTCATATCCCATAACTCTTCAGGCAAATGTTTTCACTGCGATTTTATTCATAAGGAAATGAATCATATCTGAAGTGATTAATTTGCCCAAATTTTCCAAGTTGGCCTCTGTTCTTTTAACTTGAAAAATCAACTAGTCCACCAAAAAGTAATAAGATGAAATGGAACCATGGAAATTAAGGGCAAACAAAACAGGAAATTAAAAAAGAAAGAATAATAAGTACACAAATTAGTGAGATGTTAGTAGACCACATTCTAGCCACTGGCTTACCACCATCTTATGCAGCTTAAACAATTCTGGGATCTAGTCTTGGTCCTTCTCTTAGCTTCTGATTCCTTTTGATCCTTGCCCAAGAAGTTCCATTCTCCTCTTACACTTCTTTTTTAGGCCTTAGGAACTTTCCCTTTGCTCTCTTGGTGGAGGCCACCTATTTGATTCAGGCCACACAATATATATTTCTATTTCTGCATAGCCTCATAAAGGCTGAGGACCTGCCCACCTTGGCAGTAACAGGATCCGTGCTGAGCTTCAGTTTCAGCACTATCCATAGGGAGATCAACCAGCCACGTGATAGAAAGCTGATTATGACATTGGACTCCTGCCACCTTAAGAACAGTGATTCATTTTGACCTGAACTAAAACCAGTTCTAAATAAGGGTCTGCTTATCTGCCAGCAGAGCCTTATTCATCACTGTTATCCAAGGGCCTATAGACCTGATTCATCAGTACACAACATGGCAGAATATTACTTCTGACCAATGGAAATACAGTGGAAGTCAGCAGTGTATATGTAATCATGGGACCCACCTATCCTGCTACATATGGCGTGAGCTAGAAACTGCTGGCCTGGCAGACGTATGAAATAGCCTCTCAGAGGGACAGCTATAGCTCCAGCTTGGAAATGATGTCCTGTGATGACAGGTGCCATGAAAAGGATGTGGGAAACACACTGACCCATGGCCATCCTTTGGTAGTACATCTCCAGGAGACAGGGCTTCCCAGATGACGCAGGGGAAAGAACCTGCCTGCCAGTGCGGGAGAGGCCCTGGAATGGGGAGTGGCAACCACTCCAGGATTCTTGTCTGGAAAATCTCATGGACAGAGGAACCTAGCAGACTATAGTCACGGGTTCCAAAATGTTGGACATGACTGAGCACGCACGTATGCTTACACATCAACAGACAGATTACATGGGTCTAGGAAACAAAGGGAGGAAGAAGTAGTCAAAGCTGCCATCACTCCCAGTGGCCCAAATGGGGAATCTGTGCTTTCTAACCCACAAATTTAGACTCTCTGCATCAAGAGATCCTGGTTTTCAGAGGGAGTATGCTTCATGAGGGGCTTTCCTCATAGTTCAGTCAGTAAAGGGTCTGCCTGCAATGCAGAAGACCCAGGTTTGTTTCCTGGGTTGGGAAGATCCCCTGGAGAAGGAAATGGCAATCCACTCCAGTGTTCTTTCCTGGAATATGCCATGGACAGAGAAGCCTGGTGGGCTACAGCATATGAGGTTGCAAGAGTCGGATACGACTGAGTGACTAAGCACCTGTGTGTGCTGCCTGAGAGGACACAGGAGTCGTCTCACTGAACTTTGGGATATGCCTCACATCCAGCTACTGTGGGTTCCTTGTGCTAGGAGACTGGCACAAAGAGAGGAGTCATATGATCAGGGATAAGTGATCACCATCAGGAGGAGGGGCTACTGTCAGATAACAAGGGCAGGGAAGAATCTGTAGTATTCAGGTGATTCACTGGGAATTTCTTGGTATTTCCTTGTTTTTGATAATAAATGGACAAGTGCAGCAGCTATGGCCTAGGAAGGGACTGGTGAGGAGGGGTTCAGACCCCTCAGTAATGGCCTGTTCCGCCCCCAAGGTAAGCCATATGGATCAACAGAAGTGCTGGTTAAGGATACCCTAGGACAGTTAGTAGAAGAGAGAACAGAATAAAGGGAGAGTAGTTCTCAGCTGTGTCCTTGAAACTAGCTGCACTGGCCCGGGCTGGAGTTCTAACCTTCCTCGTAGGGGCTTTGCCAGGAAAGGAGACTTACCAGAACACTGAAGGAGCTGTTCCAAGATGCAATAAATGTAATACATGAAGCATGAAGAGACAAGAGTCACAGGAATGGACATGGCAGATGCTGCAGGACCGAACCCAGATCTCCCTCAGGACAAGGCACTCATCCCCCAGCTGCCAGAATACTGGTTCCTGGTGCTCACAGTGACTCTTTCTCTGGGGATTTTCCTCATTCCACCAAAGGGAAGTGCTTGACCCAAGACCATCCACCTTCCCACAGGCGGCTCACTTCTAATGACTGATCCTTATACAGATACAAGGGCTTCCCTGGTGGCTCATATGGTAAAGAATATGCCTGCAGTGCAAGAGACCTGGGTTTGGTTCCTGGGTTGGAAAGATCCCCTCGAGAAGGGAATGGCAACTCATGTCAGTATTCTTGCCAGGATAATTCCATGGACAGAGGAGACTGGTGGGCTATAGTCCATGGGATCACAAAGTGACCAGCTAAGTGCTTTGACTGAGCAACTAATGCTTTCACTTTCTTTCACTCATATGGGTAGAAAGACCAGGCCCCTCTTTTGCCTTCTGGGATACCTATAATTAAACACAAATACACTCTTCAACAAACTTCCTGCATCAAAACCTCCATCTCAGAGTCCGTTTCTTTGGAAAACTGACCTAAGGCAAGAATACAGACTCAGAATACATGGAACTGAGAACTGAACACAGATATGACTTGATCTAAAGTCCATATCCTATTCATTTGATCTTCCCATCTTCCACAGAGAACAGTTTAATCTAATTTTCAACATATTTTGTCTAGGCAGTAAACACAGTTGATAATGATACGTTTAAATCTGTAAATTAGAAAGCATTCTTCAGTGTTACCCAATGAGTACAATTATACTGCTGTAGGAATATTAATCTAATCTATTTATGTCTCTTAAATTCCAGACTGAGATAAATTAGTAGATACAGAAATCTCTATCTATATATCTACATTTATGAACTTATAACATTATATTAAAATATATATGCACATATGTGTATATATCTGTGTGTATATATAGGGTTTCCCTAGTGGCTCAGATGGTACATATGCCCACAATGCAGGAGAGCCAGGTTTGATCCCTGGGTTGGGAAGATCCCCTGGAGAAGGAAATGGCAACCCACTCCAGTCCTCTTGCCTAGAAAAACCTACAAAAATAATTCAAGACTAATTTCAAAGATAATTAAAAAAAAAATCCTAATTATGCTAGTCTATTTTTTAAGAACAGTATTCTTTTAGTCATGCCATTTTCTAGGAAAAAAAAATCCAAAACAGCTCTGTTTTGGAAAACTTAAAAGATTAATTACAGAACAAAGGTTTAAATTTTCTACCATAAATGTAAGGATTTTATCAGGCATGAAAATGTAGTCTGAACAATTTATGGTCCAGTAAAATATTACTTCAGGCAGTCTTTACAATCAGAACGCAGAATCCTGTTACCTAATTCTGTGTAATTTTGAGAGACTGCAGTTAGGATTTTACAACCAGCAAACAGTTCAACTCAGCAGTCATCATCTTTCTGTAATCTCTTGTCTGGAATTATATTGCTTTAAGCTGTTTCTAAAGAAATTCCAGATCACTAATTCCTTTATTTCATTTGCCCATTCTTAACTCTGAGTGACATTATTGTACTCTTTTATTTAAACATACACGGTATTTTTGGTTTACTCATGTGATTCCATGGCAACACTGCACTAAGGGCTTAGCATGATAAGTAAACACAAGACAAAATCCGATAAACTGAGACCAGAAAGAAACTTGCCACGGTGGGGCAGAAAATAGTTGTTATACGTTGAGGAAGAGCCTACCAGTTGCTGGTGCCTGGCACTGTAACCAGCAACATGGTAAATATTTGATAAATATCTTGGAGTGAGTAACTGAATACGTATGTGGGAAGATAAAATAAAAGGGAGAGAACAGATGGGACAAAGATCACAAGTGACGGAGTGATAAAATAACGGTAACACAATGCATTTGGTGAGAATCATTATCTAATGGTAAAGAACCCGCCTGCCAATGCGAAGACTAAGAGACCAGGGTTCAATTCCTGGGTTGGGAAGATCCGCTGGAAGAGGGAATGGCAACCCATTCCAGTATTCTTGCCTGGAGAAGGGAGCCTGGAAGGCTATGGTCCATAGGGTTGCAAAGAGTGGAACACAACCTAAGTGACTTAGCAAAGAGATTATAGATATTATTTATAAACTAGTCCTTCAAATCACTCTTTCAAAATAAAATAAGAAAGCCATACAGTAAAACTATGAGACTCTCTATTCAGTCTCCACTCCTCTCTACCCCCAAACACTACATCATATAGAATGGTTTAGAATTCAGAAGTCTCCAACCTTTTTGGCCACAGGGGACAATTACACGGAAGACAATTTTGCCACGGACCAGAGATGTGGGGGTGGTTTCGGAATGATTCAAGTGCATTACAGTTATTGTGAACTTTATTTCTATTATTACTACACCTCAGATCATCAGGCATGGGATCTGAGAGATAGAGAACCCATAGTTTAGATAAGAGTATACAGAGCTGCACTATGAGAGTTCTGAACTAGCTACCGTATAAGTTCTCCCCCAAAAATGCCATGGCGAGTTTTATTATTACATCTGTTCCACATAGAGTAAGGTAGGGAATGAGCTTGAATTGCTTTTCAGTAGTCATATCAATATGGAGTACTGCTTTTTGTTTTGAAAAATCCACAAATTGGAAACAATATAGGAGAAAGGCTAAGTTAGTAAAGAAAATCAAAAGAACATTAATATAAGTAATCACTGAAAGAACTGAACGTGAGCACAGGAAGCATGTGAGCTGTTTTGGAACTTCAGAGAAAATGTTATAAAATTTTCCCTAGAGATATTTGAAATAACTAAGGAAGAATACTAAAAATGGTTTAGAGATGGTTTGGTCCTTAAGACAAAAGTTGGTGAATTACAGACTGCCAAATCTTGCCACCAATTCTATGCTCTTTAAAAACACATTGTTTTTTTCTGCTTTATTGCTACAGTAGCAGATGTGAAGAGCTGTGACAGAGATCATACACCCCACAAAGCCAAATACGTTTACTACGTAACCACTTACAGGAAATGTTTGCTGGCACCTGCCTCAAGAAAGAGTCACTCATTCATTTATTCATTCATTTAGCAAACATATTTCAAGAAAATATACTGTTTCTAACATGGATCAGACCCTGACAATAACAGGTAGGACAGAGTTTTAGCCCTGTACTAATTTCCCTGCCACCAGACATAAATTATGTGACCATTAACAAAGCATATTTTGGAGAGGAGCAGATCACAAAATCTATATTGACCTCAGTGCCTTCAAAGGTTTCTTTCAGCTGTGAAATTCTTTAAAAGGGGAATTGTCATGGAGGAAAAGGTCTTGAAAAGCAGGTAAATGAAAACAGATGAAGAAATAGGGGACTTGGGGTTCCTTTAGTTACGGGGAAGAGTCAAGGTAAATGATCAGAGAATCAAGACCAGTAAAGTTATATCAGTATGTGGGGCAGAGTGAGTACAGAGGACATATGTATGGATAGACCAAAACACTGTATGTGAAAGATATTCTTTGTCAGGCTTGACAATTGTTCAGCTTATTTCAGACAACAGGAAGCTATAAAGTATTTTTGAAAAGGGGTAGTATAAACAAAGTGAAACTCTGGGAAGATCAATTTGACATAGATATGTAGGATGGATTGGACGTGAAATATAGAACAGTTGCAATACAGGCTTAAAATAAGCACAAAACACTAAAAACTAGATGGGAAGAAAGAGGCAGGAATGCATGTGTATTTCACATGTATGGAGCATGTTGGGTCCACAGCAACTCAGGCTCATTAGGAAAAACAAAAATAAGAGCAGGAGCTGGGTGTGGCTAGAGTTCTGCACCGGGACATGTATTATGTCTTCCCAGAGCCAGAAAAGTCCTCTGTCCATGGCCCAAGGGAACATGGTAAATGCTACTGTGCTTTGACTCAATATCCAAGAAAATCCAGCATGATGGGCAGAAAGTAATGCTGTTCAGAACAGCATCCCTGACAGTGATGATGACTAAGAAAGTGTTTGAACTTTCAGACAGGAAGCCATCATCTTTTCCAGGGCCCCAGTTAATGAACCAGAGAAGGCGATGGCACCCCACTCCAGTACTCTTGCCTACAAAATCCCATGGACGGAGGAGCCTGGTAGGCTGCAATCCATGAGGTTGCGAAGAGTTGGACATACTGAAGGACTTCACTTTCATTTTTCACTTTCCTGCATTGGAGAAGGAAATGGCAACCCACTCCAGTGTTCTTGCCTGGAGAATCCCAGGGATGGGGGAGCCTGGTAGGCTGCCGTCTATGGGGTCGCACAGAGTTGGACACGACTGAAGCGACTTAGCAGTTAATGAACAACTGAGAAGTGGATTGCATCAAGCCTGAAAACAAAACACAGAGCAAACAAACAAAAAAAAAAAAGTCCCCTACTCACCTAGAGCCAGACATCCTGGAGTGTGAAGTCAAGTGGGCCTTAGAAAGCATCACTATGAACAAAGCTAGTGGAGGTGATGGAATTCCAGTGGAGCTATTTCAAATCCTGAAAGATGGTGCTGTGAAAGTGCTGCACTCAATATGCCAGCAAATCTGGAAAACTCAGCAGTGGCCACAGGACTGGAAAAGGTCAGTTTTCATTCCAATCCCAAAGAAAGGCAATGCCAAAGAATGCTCAAACTACCACACAATTGCACTCATCTCACATGCTAGTAAAGTAATGCTCAAAATTCTCAAAGCCCCAGTCTTCAGCAATTCATGAACCGTGAACTTCCAGATGCTCAAGCTGGTTTTAGAAAAGGCAGAGGAACCAGAGATCAAACCAGAGATCCAACATCTGTTGGATCATGGAAAAAGCAAGAGAATTCCAGAAAAACATCTATTTCTGCTTTCTTGACTATGCCAAAGCCTTTGACTGTGTGGATCACAATAAACTGTGGAAAATTCTTCAAAAGATGGGAATACCAGACCACCTGACCTCCCTCTTGAGAAACCTGTATGCAGGTCAGGAAGCAACAGTTAGAACTGGACATGGAACAACAGACTGGTTCCAAATAGGAAAAGGAGTATGTCAAGGCTGTATATTGTCACCCTGCTTGTTTAACTTCTATGCAGAGTACATCATGAGAAATGCTGGGCTACAGAAAGCACAAGCTGGAATCAAGATTGCTGGGAGAAATATCAATAACCTCAGATATTCAGATGACACCACCCTTATGGCAGAAAGTGAAGAGGAACTAAAAAGCCTCTTGATGAAAGTGAAAGAGGAGGGTGAAAAAGTTGGCTTAAAGCTCAACATTCAGAAAACTAGGACCATGGCATCTGGTCCCATCACTTCATGGCAAATAGATGGGGAAACAGTATCAGATTTTATTTTGGGGGGCTCCAAAATCCCTGCAGATGGTGATTGCAGCCATGAAATTAAAAGATGCTTACTCCTTGGAAGGAAAGTTATGACCAACCTAGATAGCATATTCAAAAGCAGAGATATTACGTTGCCAACAAAGGTCCGCTAGTCAAGGCTATGGTTTTTCCAGTGGTCATGTATGGATGTTGAGAATGACTATGAAAAAAGCTGAGTGGCAAAGAATTGAAGCTTTTGAACTGTGATGTTGGAGAAGACTCTTGGAGTCCCTTGGACTGCAAGGAGATCCAACCGGTCCATTCTAAACGAGATCAGTCCTGGGTATTCTTTGGAAGGACTGATGCTAAGGCTGAAACTCCAATACTCTGGCCACTTCATGCGAAGAGTTGACTCATTGGAAAAGACTCTGATGCTGGGAGGGATTGGGGACAGGAGAAGGGGACGATAGAGGATGAGATGGCTGGATGGCATCACTGACTCGATGCACATGAGTTTGGGTGAACTCTGGGAGTTGGTAATGGACAAGGAGGCCTGGAGTGCTGCAATTCATGGGGTCGCAAAGAGTCGGACATGACTGAGCTACTGAACTGAACTGAAAACCCAAAAAGCAAAAACTCCAAGCCAAAAAAAAAAGCTGGAAATTTGACTATAAGGTTTTAATTAACATGATAGAAAAAGGGAAAATCTGTGTCTCTGGATATTTGTGTGCCAAGGGCAGTGAGAATAATTCCCGGCCCCACTGGTGGATGAGTTTGAGGCTGTTGATATGATGTATAATGTGGAGCTGGGTGTGGCTTTGCATATAGGTAGCAAAGCTCTGGAAATATAAGCACTTCTCAGGGAATAATTATAACTGCCCTTTCCACTTTGGACTTGACATATATATTGAATATACAAGATCATATTTAAGGTCTAAATGGGTATCATCAAGAAGGAAAAAAAAAAAGCAATGATCTTTTCAAAGAAGGTCAGCTACTTTAAGGTCCTCATTAGTCTTAGACTATAACCATGACTTTAAAAGAAAATCTTTACCTCCACCCAGAGTCCACTCAGTTGTGTCTGATGAAAGTGTTTAGCTTAGAGAAAGTTGACCATGTACTGACAACTGAGGAACTCATCTGGATGGCCATTTATATTGTATTTCTAACCCTAACCATCCTATTGTACTGAGAAGAAGCCCACAACTGCCAGTTTGGGGAAGACCACGTCACTAGAATGTTGCCTTGTGGATCAACAGACTCAGACCATCATTCAAATTTCGTATCTTAAGTATTTTTTTTTCCTGTTACATATCCAAAAATGTATACATACTTTTAATGCACATAGTGATCATGTATTGAGTAGGTCACAGTAAAAACAGCAGAATCTTTGGGGTCAGACACACCTAGGTTGGATCCCAGCATCACTACATATTTATAGGGAAATACTGGGCAAGTTCCATAACTTCTCTGAACCTCAGTTTCCTTATCTATAAAATGGCAATAATTAAAAGATGTTTGTCCCTTGGAAGAAAAGCTATGATAAACCAAGGCAGCATATTAAAAAGCAGAGACATCACTTTGCCAACAAAGCTCCATATAGTCAAAGCTCTGTTTGTTTTTTTTTCCCAATAGTCACATAAGGATGTGAGAGTTGGACCTTAAAGAAGGCTGAGAACTGAAGAATTGATGCTTTCAAACTGTGGTGTTGGAGAAGACTCTTGAGACTCCCTTGTACAGCAAGGGGATCAAATCAGTCAATCCTTAAGGAAATTAGTCCTGAATATTCACTGGAAGGACTGATGCTGAAGCTGAAGCTCCAATACTTTGGCCACCTAATGCAAAGAGCTGACTCATTAGAAAAGACCCTGATGCTGGGAAAGATTGATGGCAGGAGGAGAAGGGGACAATAGAGGATGAGATGGGTAGACGGCATCACCGACTCAATAGGCATGAGTTTGAGCAAATTCTGGTAGATGGTGAAAGACAAAGGAAGCCTGGTATGCTGCAGTCCATGGGGTCGCCAAGAGTCGGAGAGGACTGAGTGATTTACCCACCTCAAGATTTGTTTTGAGAAATAGTGAGATGCTATACAGATAGCAGGGTTCCCTGGTGGCTCAATCGGTAAAGAATCTGCCTGCAGTGCGAGAGACCTCGGTTTGATCCCTGAGTTGGGAAGATCCCCTGGAGAAGAAGACAGCAACTCACTCCAGTATTTTTGCCTGGAGAAGCCTCTAGGACAGAGGAGCTTGTTGGGCTGCAGTTCATGGAGTAGCAAGAGATGGACAACACTGAGAGACTAAGCAGAGCACACACTGATAGTGCCCAGATTTATTAGACATAAAATAAGTATTAGCTCCTTTTCTTCTTTGATGATATTACTGAAATATTAAACTATCAGTTGATTGTATTTATCATCTGTGTCATTCAAAATATAAAAGCATTATTAGAACATCTCAAATGTCTAGACTCCAGATATTCTCCTATGAAATGATTCACATGCAAAGATTCACATGAAAAACTATATATGTCTCTGTAAAACAATCATATCAATAAATTATATATTAAGTGAGTTTAGCCAACGACCTAGAACACACTGTAGACCATAAATAGGTGTTCATTTATATTAAGGAGAGAAATAATATCCATAGGAGGGTTATTGAAAGCCATGTAAACACATTTAATATTTCCTTTGCTGTACATCAGCAGTATTCAGAGCGAAGCCCTGAATCTCATAGGGCTCATTCATGTGTGTTCTCTGGCTCCTCCATGGCTGAAAACCTCATATAGGAATATTATGATTAAGTTCTGCAAGCCACGTGCACATTTCAATGGAAAGCACTAAGGCATAGTGGCTAATAACACTTGCTCTGCTTTGAGACAGCCTTCTCATGCTCTTCAACTTACTGTGTGATCTTTGACAAGTTATTTAATTCCTATGCTTATGTTCTTGATCTGTAAAATGGGAGTGGTAATAAAAGAGCATCTATCTCACTGGACTCCAATAAGGATTAACTGATAAACAGCAATTAATGTGTTTGATACTTTGGAATCACCAAATAAATACTATCATAGTTTCTTTCATACTTTTTTTCCCAAACAAGGGTTTGTGGGGATTTATATCATACATAACAATTAGAAGAAAAAAAAAAAAAAAGGAATCCTGTGGTAAAAGGTCATAGGTGTAGAGGCATTGTTTTCTACCCTTCTTCAAGCCCAATCTAGAACCAAGTCTCCTGGTTAAAAATCTTAATTTGCACCTGCCTGGTGGCTTAGACGGTAGAGAATCTGCCTGCAGTGTGGGAGACTAAGGTCCAGTCTCTGGGATGGGAAGATCCCCTGGAGGAGGAATGGCTACCAACTCCAGTATTCTTGCCTAGAGAATTCCATGGACAGAGGGGCCTGGCAGGATGCAATCCATGGGGTCACAAACAGTCAGACATGACTGAGCAACAAAGACTTTCACACACACACCTGCCCTGAAAGATGAAGACTATTGACTCAAGTGTGCACTTCAGGCCGTTGGTGGGGTGGCCTCTGTCCATCTTACAGGAAGTATTCAGCCTTTAAGCTGAAGTACTATAGGCCTTCAGTCTTTTCTGTGCATAAGAGCAGAGATTTCTGGGCTTCCTCTTATCCTTCTGTCGGAGAAGGCAATGGCACCCCACTCCAGTACTCTTGCCTGGAAAATCTCATAGATGGAGGAGCCTGGTGGGCTGCAGTCCATGGGGTCGCTGAGGGTCAGACATGACTGAGCGACTTCACTCTCACTTTTCACTTTCATGCACTGGAGAAGGAAATGGCAACCCACTCCAGTGCTCTTGCCTGGAGAATCCCAGGGACAGGGGAGCCTGGTGGGCTGCCGTCTATTGGATCGCACAGAGTTGGACACGACTGAAGTGACTTAGCCTTAGCCTTCTTATCTTTCTGTACAGCCCCTTTTCTACCTGGAATGCTTTTTATTCCCTTCTTTAATCTCCCAAAAATGACCGTAGAGTGTGGGAAAGGCTTATTAGGAAAGGAAGTATGTGGACTTCTTGGAAGAGTGTTTTCAGAAAAGGACAACATATTCAAAACAGTGGAAACTGGTGAGAAGGCCTGTGGCTTTCAGACAGTGGGAAGACATGCTCCTCACTTGGAAGGAGGCAGTCCCTACTGAGAATCTCCCAGTGAGTGAAGCCATTATCATACACAGGAATTTGGAGTTGAGGGAATAAAAGGGGGTTGTCAGCTCTAAGCCCCAGCCATTAAATTAATGTTGAATCTTGATTTATGCTAATGACACTTAGCAATGTAATTCTCTGTAAGAGCATCTGTACAATAGCTCAGATATTCCCAGAGGTGTTTAGAGAGAGGGAGTAAGTCAACCAGATATATTGTGTGAAATTAATTAAACAGGGACTTTAATATAAGGATGCTCTGAATTGGAAAATACGTCTGTTTTGTATAAACATTTTCTTGCACCTCACCTGCGGTGTTTAGGTTTACCTAGAATTCTCATGGGAGAAGATTTTGGGGTAGAAAATTCTATGATCTTATGCTAATGCAGAAAATTTTATAAGTCTTGAGAGTAGGATTGCATCTATTAAATCCTTCTCATATATTTTATATTCACTAAAACATTATACAATATGACATGTGGAAATTTACAAATATTAAATTAGTAGTAATGGACATGAGTTTGAGTACACTCTGGGAGCTGGTGATGGACAGGGAGGCCTGGCATGCTGCAGTGCATGGGGCACAAAGAGTCAGACACGACTGAGCGACTGAACTGAACTGACAGGACTGAACTACTGATTTCTACTGCAAACGGTAGTTCAGTTCAGTTGTTCAGTCGCTCAGTCGTGTCCGACTCTTTGCGACCCCATGAATCGCATCACGCCAGGCCTCCCTGTCCATCACCAGCTCCCGGAGTTCACTCAGACTCATGGCCATCAGGTTGGTGATGCCATCCAGCCATCTCATCCTCGGTCGTCTGCTTCTCCTCCTGCCCCCAATCCCTCCCAGCATCAGAGTCTTTTCCAATGAGTCAACTCTTTGCATGAGTTGGCCAAAGTATTGGAGTTTCAGCTTTAGCATCAATCTTTCCAACACCCAGGACTGGACTGATTTCCTTTAGAATGGACTGGTTGGATCTCCTTGCAGTCCAAGGGACTCTCAAGAGTCTTCTCCAACACCACAGTTCAAAAGCATCAATTCTTTGATGCTCAGCTTTCTTCACAGTCCGACTCTCACATCCATACATGACTACTGGAAAAACCATAGCTTTGACTAGATGGACCTTTGTTGGTAAAGTAATGTCTCTGCTTTTGAATATGCTATCTAGGTTGCTCATAACTTTCCTTCCAAGGAGTAAGCATCTTTTCATTTCATGGCTGCAATCACCATCTGCGGAATTTTGGAGCCCCCCAAAATAAAGTCTGACACTGTTTCCAGTGTTTCCCCATCTATTTACCATGAAGTGATGGAACTAACGGTAGTTAGTTAATTCAAAAGCTATATTTTGGTATTAATAATTAGTCATTTTTAGTAATGTAATAAGCAAACGTCCTGTCAACACAAAAACTAGAAAACTGACAGTATGCTCTTCCTAGACCCCAAACATATGAACCCATCCCTTCAGGCAATCAGCATTTTGAAGTTCACATTTATCATTATCTTTCTTTCCTATTTTACAATTTGACTGCATCTATAATTATTTATTTAAAAAGGTGTTTATATGTGTGTATGTTTATGATGTTTTTAACTTAAAACATGTTTGCATCTAATCATTTTATCTTGTTTCTTTTTCAGTTAAATATTTACGATAGTTATTGATATATTTGAACCTGCTGCCACATATCATTTCAACTTGATCTTCTTTTCTATTCTTTAAAAAATAATTATCCTCTCCATTTATTTTTTTCCCATTATTTTAGAAACAAACACTTCAGTACATATCACATTCACTGACCTCTATTCCCCAAACATGTCTGATATTATCATTCTGGACCCTCATGCAAAGAGCTGACTCATTGGAAAAGACTTTGACGCTGGGAGGGATTGGGGGCAGGAGGAGAAGGGGACGACAGAGGATGAGATGGCTGGATGACATCACTGACTCGATGGATGTGAGTTTGAGTGAACTCCGGGAGATGATGATGGACAGGGAGGCCTGGCGTGCTGTGATTCATGGGGTCGCAAAGTCGCTCATGACTGAGCAACTGAACTGAACTGAACTGATGGTATTTTCATAACCAGAATTTTAATTTTGTATCAGCTCGTATATGTTTATTCTTGTTCTTTTCTCTTGGCAAGTTTTAAAACTACAATTTTTAACAAAGAATAAAAACTTTTAAAATACCATATATTTCTTAAAACATCACCTAAGATTTATCTACTTTCTTATTTAAATATTTATGCAAACTGTTCCTGCATGGGTCTTTAGCAAAGTTTCAGAGGCTTTGTGTGATAAAGAATATCATCCTCTCATTTAAATAACAGCTGGCTAAGAAATATTATGTCTTCTGTGCTTTTAATACTGTAAATGCACTCCACTGTTTTCTAGCGTTAAATGTTGCATATTAAAAATCTGATGGTGGTCTGATTTTTGTTTCTTTTATTCATTCTTTCTTCATTCAGTTAGTATTTACTAAGTAGTTACTATGTGATGCACTAAGTTAGGCACCAGGGTCCAAGAGTATACAGAGAGGCCTATCTACAATAATTCTGGGTGGCTGTCCTCTACTGAAACACAAGAACATATATATATATATATATATATATATTTTTTTTTTTTTTTTTTTTTTTAAAAACTTTATTTTTAATTGAAGGATAATTGGTTTACACTATTGTGTTGGTTTCTGCCAAACAATAAACATAAAAGTTGTCTACATTCCAGTAGTCATTTTATATTTGATATTCTTTGCCATTTGAAAAGATCAATTACGTGTTTGTAGAATAGAAACATGGGATGTATTTGGGTTTTACTTTTCCCTGGTCACCTAATTCTTACCCTGAATCTACTTACCACTATTTTATAGTCAATTTTAATAAGTAAAGCTGATTTCTCATCTCACAAAATAGATGCTTTGGAAAATCACAAGTGAATGGAGGACTCCTACAGACCAGCCAGTGAAACGGGGTAGTGGGAACAATCAATAAACCAATGGCAATGGAGAAAATTGAACAAAAGGAGACCACAGCAAGCAGAGAAACTAAATACGCAAAACATTGATACCCAAGGCCGCTGAGTAAAGGAATAGAGAATTGTAAACATTTTGAAAGCTCCTGTGGGCATCGTTGACTTATAGGACAGCATAATGACAGACACAAAATCTTAGAATTGACTTTACTGTCATCTACCATTTCTCATAACTTGACAAACAGGAGGTGGCTTAGATCATTTCCACCACATCATAGCTATTATGGAAGTCTGTATAAGACGCTAACATTTCTCAAATATGTTATTAAAGACATTGGCATTGCAAGGCAAACATGAGTATTAAGTAGCCCTGTGGTATGAGACCTCCTTAACATTTCTTGAATTATGTGATAAAGAAGGAGGCAAATGCTTGCATACAAAGATAAAAATAAAGAAAGAAAGAAGCATGTGTCTTGGTGTTTATGCTACTAATACAAAAATATCATAGATGGGATGACTTGAACCACCAGCATTAATATCTCACATTTTAGAAGGCTGGGAAGTCCAAGTTCATGTCACTGGTAGCTGTGATGTCTGGTGAGGCCCTCTTCCTGTTTCAAAGATGGTGGTTATCCCAGTGTGAAGGAACTGTTTGGGGACTCTTTTTCTTCCTTTCTTTTTTAAAAATTTATCTATTTTTAATTGAAGGACAATTACTTTACAATATTGTGTTGGTTTCTGTCCAGCATGACCATGAATCAGCCATAGGTACACATATGTCCCATCCCTCTTGCATCTCCTTCTCACCTCCCTCCCCATCTCACCCCTCTAGATTGTTACAGAGCTCCAGTTTGAGTTCCCTGATCCATACAGCACATCCCCATTGGCTATCTAATTTACATATGGTAATTAAGTTTCCATGTTGCTCTCCCCATACATCCCACCCTCTCCTTCCTCCCCACCCACCAAGTCCATAAGTCTGTTCTCTATGTCTGTGTCTCCATTGCTGCCCTGCAAATAATTTCATCAGTACCATCTTTTTAGATTCCATATATATGCATTAGTATATGATATTTGTTTTTCTCTGACTTACTTCACTCTGTATAATAGCAAATGAAATAACTGACAAAGGATTAATTTCCAAGATGTACAAGCAGCTCATACAACCAATACCAGAAAAACAATCAACCCAACCAAAAAGTGGGTAAAAGACCTAAATAGACATTTCTCCAAAGAAGGCATACAGATGACTAATAAACACATAAAAAGATGCTCAATATTGCTCATTATTAAAGAAATGCAAATCAAACCAACCATGAGATATCACCCCACGCTATCAGACTGGCCATCATTGAAAAGTCCACAAACAATAAATGCTGGAGAGGGTGTGGAGAAAAGAGAACTTTCTTGCCCTGCTGGTGGGAATGCAAATTGATTCAGCCACTATGGAAGATAGTATGGATATTCCTTGAAAAACTAGGAATAAAAACACCATATGACCCAGCAATCCCACTACTAGGCATATACTCTGAGGAAACCAAAACTGAAAAAGACACAAGTAATCCAATTTTCACTGAAGCAATCTGGATGTCCATCAATAGATGAATGAACTGTACGTTCTCTACAGAGTTTAAAATTAAAAAAAAAAAAGTATTAAATATATAGTAATAAATATATATTAACACAAATACATGGAATCTAGAAAACTGGTATAGATGTTCTTTGTAAAACATAAATAGAGACATAGATATAGAGGATAAATGTATGGACACCAAGGGGGGAAGGGGGAATGAATTGAACTGGGAGGTTGGGATTGACATATATATACTGCTGATATGTAAAATAGATAACTAATGAGAACCTGCTTTATAGCTCAGGGAATCCCACTCAATGATCTATGGTGACCTAAATGGGAAGGAAATTTAAAAAAAGTGGGGAACTATCTAACTATCTATAACTGACTCACTTTGCTGTACAGCAGAAACTAATATAATATGATAAAGAATTATACTCCAATACAATGAATTAAAAATAATGTTTATAAACACTGTGTTAGAAATGAAGATTTATGATTTAATAAGGACTGTGTACTTACCACCCAGTATAAGCAATAGAACACATCCTTGACCTTGAAGGCTCTCACATGTCCATCACTGATACCAGTTACTGTCCTTCCTGACCCCAAAGGTAACTGCAAACACCAAATTTATGTTTTGCTATTCCCTCACTCTTTACAGTTGACCATATTGGTCAATATCGCTAAACATGGCATCCTGGTTTTCATGGTTTTCAAGTTTATGAAACTGGACTTGATTTTTTTTTCCCTCTCAGGATTATGTCTCTAAGATTGATTCATGGCAGCTTATTTCACTCACTCTTACTGCTGGAGAGTATTATATTATGTGAATACACCACATTTCTCCCTCTGCCCACTGTTGAGGGGCATTGGCGATTTCCCCAGCACTTTGCTGTTAAAAACATTGCCACTTTTAACATTCATGCATGAATATCAGGTTTGGGAGTCCTGGGACACATAAAGAAGAGCTTCTCTTAGGTTTATAGCTAGGGGTAGAGTTGCCAAATAGGAATGCCCGCGTTCACATTCACTACGATGTGCCAGACGGTTTTCTAAATCTGTTAACTTGAACCATGGACTTTTAAATATTCTGTTCGTTCCATGCCTTTTAGTGTTTGCCAATCAAGTATCTTACTCTTGATTTTAATGTATATTTTTTGGCTACTAATGAGGTTTATGATACATGACTTCTCATCTGTAAATGCCTATTCAAGGTATTGTGTGCTTTGTGATTTTTTTTAAACTCTAATCTCACATTCCTTGAGTAATTCTTTGATGTAGTAATTTCTTGATGCCTGAGCCAAATGTGGATTCACCCAAATATAATTTGCATTTCTTTCCTTCCATTCACATAAAAGCTTTATCAAGCTCAGCAACTTGAAGCTAAAGATTAGGTTTGAGGGCTTGTTTGGAACCCCCAAGAAGAATGAATTCACATATGAGGACCTGCTTATGGTTATCAGATTTCTTGGGGATTTCTTTTCCCCTACAGTGAAGGTCAAGCTTCAAGGATGGCTTTTATTCTTGCTACTCTCTGGAGTCTAGATAATCTATTAGCAACTTATATGAAAGCAAGGGCACACCCCTTTAAGTTACCAGATTCCTGGGCATGACAACCATGGCACAGAGGCATTGTTTTCATTTACTCAGGACTTACAGATCTCAGCACCCCAAAACTTTTAATCCATGTCCTAGAAAATTTCACAGTCAACTCCACTTAATGATGTATCCTCCAATAAGGAGCCTATTCATCTTTCTAGACAACAAGCATCTCAACTCCAACAAACAAACAAAAAAAACTTCGTGATCAATTCATTCAGAACTCGGCAATTAGAAACTTCAAGAAACTGTTTTAAATTCAACAGAAATGTAAGATTTCATTGTGCAGTGGAATAAAAATTTTATCTTGAATTACCTATGGAGGGCACTAGATGTTTCTAGGTTGAGATGAAATAATGTCTTCGTCTATCCCTGGCATCATGTTCCACATTTCATATTCCCCTTTCTCTCTTGCTTTGTCAGGATTTGGAACAGTGCTAAAAGACCCTGAGTTAATTTGATCAGTTAATCAAAATATTTTAGGGGTCTGGACAAATCTGCATCTCTTGTAACCGAGCAATCTATTTTTATTAGAATCAAGCTCAGGTTGAATAGCTTGATAAACCACTTGACTAATACTAGCTACCAATTTTTTTGAGTGTCTGCTATCTGCCAGACAATATGTTGGTGCTTTACATACATGTTAACCATTATAGCTTTCCGTGATGGCACAAGATCACTCAGGTTAGTAAACGCCTGAGCTGAGCTGTATTCGTCCAGTCTCTGCCTTACCCTCTTCCACTTGCCACACATCATGAGAAAATAACACCTCCATTGTTCAAATGCAGCAGGTGACTACAAAATCAAATTGTCTTCTTCAGCACAAACAGGTTTCAAGTTGTTTGGCAAATAACAATGGAAGAAAATTTTTACTATGAAATCTTAATTCATATCCATACATAATAGGTATTTATTCTGAAGCTGTATGCTGCTATTGCTGCTAAGTCGCTTCAGTCATGTCCGACTGTGTGTGACCCCATAGATGGCAGCCCACCAGGCTCCTCCATCCCTAGGATTCTCCAGGCAAGCACATTGGAGTGGATTGCCATCTCCTTCTCCAATGCATGAAAGGGAAAAGGGAAAGTGAAGTCGCTCAGTCGTGTTCGACTCTTAGCAACCACATGGACTGTAGCCTACCAGGTTCCTCTGCCCATGGGATTTTCCAGGCAAGAGTACTGGAGTGGGTGCCATTGTCTTCTCTGCTGAAGCTGTATATTATTAATTATTAGTTAATTTACTTTATATATTAATCTACCAAGTATGGAGTAAAAAACGGCACAGCAGATTTTTCCAGCTTTGGTGTTCATGAACAGCTTCCATTGGTCTCTTGCTATTAAAAAATTGATATGCACAGCAGAACAGAAAAAGGTTTCCTTTGAATGCTATATAAATTAAAAAAAAAATAACTTCACAAAGGAGCTTATGATCATAGCCTGGTAGACCTTGATATATACATATATCTGCCATCTCCTAAATGTTTTTGTGCCCCAGTTATCTGTAAAAGGGGGATATGCATGTTTGAATTCTCTCAGGTAGAGAGGATTTAATGAAGACACGAATGCAAAGCAATTTAATTCTTCAGAGCTAAGAATTTTATAAACAAAAGGCATTGTCACTGATGCTCTTGCTATTATTCACTCACAGTATTAAAAAAACTACCAAATGTACCTAATGTATAAAACTGATCCAACCTAGAACACCAGTGAAAAAGCTTTTTTTCTTTGCTCTTCTATCTTAGCAGCATTAGTTTAAAAGATGCTTGAATAACTAGACAAGTGAGAAAGAACTATTGTTACAGACAGAAAAGTAATCTATATGCAGGTACGGGTCCAACAATATACTACTCTAAGACATGTGAAACCACTAAAACACAGATATGGGTAATTGTCAGAGTAATTTTAATTCATCTTTCTTGCTTATTGACCCATTAACTTAAATCCAGTTTTATTTTAAAATCAACTTTATATTGGTATAATGTATGTGTAATACAATTCATACAGTTTGACTGTGAAAACTAATGAGCTGTGACAAATTTAGAAATTCAAATAATAACTACCACACTGATCAAGACAAAAGATGTTTCCATCTCCTCAGAAATTTCTCTCATGCTTCTTTGCATAGACCCAGTTTTAATCATTAGAAATCAGACTATGCTTAAATAGATGCTATTATCTTGGATTAAAAAAAATCCAGATCCTGGATTTCTGCCTGGGGGATGAGGATTAGGGCAGTGGGGGATCATATCTGTATCCTATTATTTATGAGTTATCATTTCCTCAGAAAGGCCTTCGCTACTCGATCAGTCTTATTTTTCTCTCCTATTGCACCTTGTTTTTTTTTCCTTTGTACGTTTTATTACAATTCATAACTCTCTATTTATTTGTGTATGTATGTGAGAGTGTATGGTGTGTTTATTTAATGTCTGTACCACTCACTGGACTTGAAACCTTCCAAAATTAAGAATCATGTTTTCTTCTTTTTCTATTGTTGATATGTTCTTAATGATGCCTGACACTTTTCTGGCAAAAGATAGTGCTCAAAAATTATCTTTGAATGTACTAATAGACAGCTAATTCATTTAAACAACATTTACTAAGTACCTACCATAGGCAGGTGGATTGCATTGTACTGGAGATCTAAGGGTGAAAAAGAATTTTAATAAGCAGATCTTAACTTATGTTGAATCCATAATTATGTGACTATAAAGAAAAAAAAATCCTCAGCTTTTACCATCTTATTCATTACTATCACTAAGTTTCTACTGTATGCATGGTACTAGGTGAGTTACTTGATGCATATTAATTTGAGGATATTTCAAAAGTAGCTACAGATAAGCTTAATCTAATAAATTTTTAATTATTTGAAGCTTTGTTCCAAAAATGTAAATTTAGGAATCAAATACAAAATTCTATAACAAGTTATTTTCTATTAATTCAGAGCAGAATATCCACACAATAGAATGACTGCAACTGTTTTCAATGATAAAATGTGGATCTGACTATTAGAATTTAAATGAGTTGTTTAACAAGTTATGGGTTTTGGGTTTTTTTTTCCGCTCTAGCTGGAGGGTATACTCACCCCAAGGGTGAAATTGTGAATCTTATTGAGGGAGAATCTATCATTAGGGCCAATCTTAATTAAGACAACCTTCTGAGAAAGCTATCTGAGTGGTGAGTTTCAGAAACAGAAAAAAAAAATGTCTCTTAGATAAAAACTTTGCCTGAAATCGAGCAGCCAACAAATAGATGACTTTACATTTGAATTCAAGACGTCTACTCCAGTGTTTACCTTCTTTAAATGAGTATTTCTAACAGCTGCACTACTCCATCTACTGTGTACTTTTCCAGGCACTGGGAAGACAATAGTGAACAAAGCATGAACACTGCCCTCACACAGCTCACCTCCTGGAACATGTGATAAGAAAATTGAGGTTTACTGGCATCTGGAAGAGCACACTTCCTGTTAGCTCATCATGTCCTTACAGTACCCTGGGAGTTCAGCTTGCAAATGACATCATTCTCTGTTCATAGACATGGGAACTAAAGCTGAGCAGCTAAGACTGGAGTCTACACCTTCTGACTCACACCTGATGCTTTGCTGACTGCCAAATCAAGGAAACCTTCAAATTTGACCCTTAAGGTAGAAGATGTGGTGATCACACTAACATCAATAGAGTGAGATACGAGGCAAGACCATTTATCAGCAAGACAGGAGTGGGTGGTGGTTGGTAACAAAAGACAGATGTTAATAAATAGCTATAAAATGAAATGCAAAGCAAGATTGACCGTCAGATGCTAACATAGAGCCTTACCATGTAGAATACAACAGCCTGACTTCCATCTTCCAGCAGCTTCCATCCCTCAATTGCTTTATATAGAGATTGCAGGGCTGCATTGCAGGGCTGGCCTCCCTCTGCAGGAAGGCCAGAGATACCAGAGAATTCACACTAAAACCCTTCTTTCAAGAAATCTTAGGATAATGACTAACAGGAATTGGTAAATGAATATTCTTTGCTCCTTTAGGTGGGTAACTCTGAGAAAAAAAAAAAAATCTTCCTATGCTGGCTGCCAGAGTTCAGCTCATCAAATTAGGTTCCAGTTACAGGAGAGCTGGGCTTCCCTGGTGGCTCAGAGGGTAAAGAATCTGCCTTTAGATTCTTTACCACCTGAGCCTTCTTTACCAAAGGAGGCTCGGGTTCATTTCCTGGGTCCAGAACCCCTGGAGAAGGCAATGGTTACCCACTCCAGTATTCGTGCCTGGAAAATCTCATGGACAGAGGAACCTGCAGGGCTCAGTCCATGGGGTCACAAAGAGTCGGACACGACCGAGTGACTGACACTACAGGAGGGCTAAGTTGACTGAGGTCACATCCTTTACTGGCTCCATTTTATTCGTTGTCTCACTCCCACCAACGATTCTTAGGATTAAGTCCTGAATACACTCCCTTTGTACCAGATGCTCTGCTTGGGGGAACCAAGGCAAGTCTATCAATTGATTCACAAAAGTGAAGGCACCCAGCCAGTAGCCCTAGAATTAATGGATGAGTATCAAAGCCATCCTGATAAACTCAAAAATCTCTTGGAGTGTTTCATTCTGCACAGAATCGATGAATTTTCCCTTTGAGGAATTCACTGCAATATTTTCTAATTCTGAACGCTGTCAGGGATATGAAATGTGGTTTTGCTTACAAATCAAATAGCAATTGATTCCTCCACCACCAAAACAGAATATCACAGTGAGGAATGCCCACCC